>VZRS01011721.1:663865-921638 GCA_013398055.1 Ifrita kowaldi | reverse complement strand
CGCCGCCATTTGCGAGCCCGCCCGGCCCGGCCCGGCGGGAGCTCCTCTGTTCTCTCCCCGTTCCAGCCACGCACAAGCGCCTTGGCCCAGCGTTGTTTACTTCCTTCTGTTAACAATGGCTGCAACAGAGTTGTTGTGCGGTATTTTGGTACTTCCTGCAAATCTGCCCCGCGGTGGCTCGCTCGGAACGATAGGTCTTTCCTTTTAACAGAGCCCGGCATATCCCAGGTAGTACGAGTTATATACGGAAAGACCTAACCTACTTCGGTGCATATTTTTAATTTGACAGTTTAGTTATCGGCCTGTCCCGGCCGGCGCTTTATTTTAACCCGTTTTTGTAGCGTCTCATTCCAGGGGCAGCGCTACAGCTTCAGCTGCGAGCCACAACTTGGGCTGCTTTTCACTCAGTATTTAATGCTTTTCGTTTTTAATGGAGGGGATGTGAGCATCGAACTCAGGGTTGTCTCCATGGGACAGGAATGCCAGGCTTATGGTCGGGCAGCGAGCAAGGGAAGAAGAGGACGTACCTGCGTAGGCACAGGCACGTACCTTTGTGCTTTGGTGGAGAGAGACTCCGAACTAGGTTATTAATTAATGTAACAGCGTTTGAAAAGGCAAAGTTGCACGTTTAAAATTTCAAATGGTGTCTAACTAGACTTGGAGTTAAGGCCACTGGATTTTTAAAGCATGTTTATTTTTAGGGTATGTAAAGGGTTTTATCACTTCGGCAGAATGATTTGGTAGACGTTCAAGCAGTTCTTGATTTCAGGAAGCCATCGCTTGCTAGTACGGAAACAAGTTTTCAAGCCGAGCTCTACTAAATACACTTGGTGGGGTTTTTTTCCTTTCAGAAAAGACAAGCGGAAACAAGCAAACAAAACGCACAGACACATACACACACAAAAACCGCACCATGGGGACTGTCCTTTTCTTGCCTCCCCATGTGCTGTACTTGCCCCCCTTCAAGTAGTGGGAGGGGCAGAAGTTGTGGCGGGGCGGGTACTGATTAGTTGCTGTCAGTCTGCACAGATTAACACCTATTTTTAGGTTTTCGAACCTCTTGAGTAATACTAGTTAAATTGGCACAGGTTAATAAGTTGGGGTCCATAGAGCCTCTTAACTGTTCACTGTGAAATTTGAATTAAAGAGACAGTCTCACTTTGTCAAAACGATGAAAAAAGGTTTATATACCAAACATTTACTGTATGTCCATGATTGTGTGTAGGCACACAGAAGATACATAGGCTTGGAAAACAAAAATTGAAATTAATTACTTGGCACAAACAACCAGTTGGAGGATCTTTGCAGAATAAATCTGCAGTGAAATCGGTTTTGAAAGGAAACATTTTCTTTCTTTACTTTTAATATAAATGTAGCATCTAAAAATAAAACTTAATCGTTATTTTTTCATGCGTTTTCTCCCTGTCCTCCCCCCATTATATCATTATACTGTTACACTGACACCCACTGGTAAAAGTTGATCTGAGATCAGGATAGTAGACTGAGCCTCTTGATGAAGGGGACAGCTATTACTCTGGAATAAAAAAACATGGACCGAAGAATAGCTTCTTCCCCCTCCTCCTCTTGAAGGAAAAGCATTGCAATGGTCTTCATTTTGTTGGTGGGTTTTTTTTTTTTCTGACAAGTTAGTATGTGGATGCTCCAAACATAACATAAGAGACTGCAGTGTTTTTCTCTAAGAAACAACAACATAGGAGGGGCTGCAATCAAAGCAGCTTATTTCAAACATTTATATGACTGAAGACAGACAACAGGCTGGCACAGATGAGAACAGGAGAAAGGTATTAGTATGTTATTAGCTGCTGGATTTAATGCTGTTTCCCAGGTAAAACAGCTTTAAGAAAACCTGAAATAATGGTCATGCTAGAAATATATTTGTGTGGGCACTGACCCGATTGTATCAAAGCAGAGATGAATGCCAGCGCTGTGCAAGCCTTAGTTAGTCTGTTTACCATTTAATTCAAAGTTGTTAGTGGTCTTGAAAGCCACTTGTGTTGGAGAAACAAGGCTTATTTTATTGAAATGTACCACAGCACCAAAATCTGGTTTGTGAGAGTGTCGTTCCATAGCCCTGCCTAGCACAAGAACAATACCGCACAATTATGCTGTTTCAGGCTCTGAAATGGGCTTTCTTCCAAAACACCCTCCCCTTATATTATTAGATGTGTTTCTATTAATGAAATGATTGATTGAAAATCTTCCTGTGTTTATGTTGTTTGGGCAGCAGTAGCTTGGATTTCCCCTGTCTAGACTAAAATTGTATCCAGTGGAGATGCATGGGACAGCTGTTTGTAAACTCAGAGTGAGACATAACAAATGAGCTGCAGCAGAACCTGTCCGTGACTAGACTCCTTGTAAATACAGTGATATGTTCTTTATTTTAAGGGAAAAGGGGAGCCGTAGTAGAAATACATACAGAAATAAAATGGACTCTACAAAACATGAAAGTGTTGAAAAGCCCTGCCAGGACTGCACAGTTCAGAAATTAAAACTCCTGCCTTTCAGCTTTGAAATTGTAGTTCAGGTCTTTCTTTACATTCTGAGTAAAACGAGCTTAAAATAAGTATAAAAAGTAGTCCCTGGGATTGCCAGTTTAGTGTTACAATTGGTGCGGATAATGTAACTGGAAAACAGGGTGAGTGCTGGGATTTAGTTCTTTGGGGAACGTTGTAAAGAAAATCTTTACTGGGGCACTTGTAAAATGTGTATATACACATGTGTATGCATATATATAAATATATGTGCGTAACGAAGAGCTCTTTACAAAAGCAGTCATTGAAGTTGAGGATTTATACAAGGTTTTCATGCCTGAAGATGTACTGCTACGTTGAATATTACCTTATATGCACACTGTCGTACAGAAATGCTAAGTTTGGAAACCTGCACCAGGCTGTTAGCAATTGATTTGTTTTGCTGTTTCACTTTGAATAACAATAAAATAACAATAAAAGAACGAAGAGGGGGTTTACTTTGAAATTGAGACAGACTGGGGGAAAAAATGCTAGCTTGTATCCTGTAATTATCCAGAAGCACCCTTGTAGACCCAGAATAAAATTCACAGAACAGGCATAAAGCACAATGAAGAATCAGAGTTTGTGAGGAGGTGGCGTGTCAATAGCCTGCCACATCCTTTTTCCTCTCCTCTTTCCCTCAGAGTCGTTCTTGTTCTGTTTGCATGAAGAAACTGCAGCAAACAAATGAGAAGAAAAGTGAGGGAGGGGGAAGAACATTTACAGGTCATATTTCAGTATTCAAATAAAATACTTAAAATGCTATAAACAGTTTCATAGTCATTGTTTATAGACTCTAGAATTTTTAATATTCTAACATGTAATTGAATTCTAAAGCCAAGATTCTGCTATTAATCAGGCTTTTATAAGTGAGCCACTATTTGCTAGCAGTAACTTTGAGAAGAATTTGGACTTAAATTACTTTGTTTGTTTGTTTGTTTGTGGCTATAGCAAAAAAGTGAAATGCTGAAGTGGTCAGCAAAATTACATGTTGTGCACTTGCTTGGGTTAGCAAAAGTCCTGAACTGTATAAGTAGTTGAAGCATTTGAGAAAGCTAATTGTTTGATTCCTGTATGCAGATTTGGGCTTTGTGCATGTGAATCATGGAACGTGTGTTTTTGGAGGACATGTTTTCAGGGCTTGCACTCACTTTTCTCCAGCATAATGTGTAGAGAACTCAAGTTAAATGGAAAAAAAATGCAAACAGTTTGTCGGTTCTTCTAAGTTTTTATTGTTATGCACCCTACTTAGGACTGAAGTGATTCCTAGGAATGCTTGTATTTTTGCCTATCCCGTTTAAATGTTCAGTGTAAAGCTGGACTAGATTTGAGAGCCAGTTTTTCCTTCACTTCTGAGGAATTGTATTGCTACTGTGAGCTGGAAGAGTGTGGAGGAGTTACGGTACTGACTAGAGCACTTGTTCTTTCCCAGTCAACTCTTAAATCTTGATATCAGAAGGGTCAAAAACTGGCCAGCTGTGACATCTGAATAATTTTTAAAGCAGTTAATCCAGTCAGAGTGTGTATCAATCTTTGTATCATGTGTGGAGGCAATCCTAAAATAATTCAAAAGAAAAGCTCATGTCATTGGCAAAAATCAAGTAGTTCAGCTGAGTCGTGTTCCACAGATTTACCTTTTCAAGTTAGAGATGGAAACACAGAACAGTGCCCAAGGTATTCATATTGCATGGTTATTTGGCAGGTATGTGGACAGTTTTTTGAGCAAACCATGCCTTCCAAACCTGTGCACTGGATCTGTCAATGCCCAGATGATGCCCACATGAGTTGCCCAGATGTTGTCAGCATTAGCCACTGTCTGTATATGGCATGATACGTGGGAGAAGGGGATGTCAGGAAGAGCCTTTGATCTAGTTGGGAAGGTAAGGGCCAAGTTCTGAGAGCTGTTACATGCGGCTGGCAATTGCCTTGATCCTTTCCCCACGTAGTTTACAGTCGTGTGGTGCACCATGGTTCTCTTGTTAATCGTATCACACTCCTATGGCAACAATAATTTAGCTGAATGTGCAATATCAGACATGCATTTAGTGTGTTTCAGTCATGTTCAGAAAAATGTGTTTCACACCCTAGTTGTATAAAAGTGTAGGCTTTCCTTGCTTTTAATTGTTTCTCCTCTCCTTTTGGATCTGTTCTGATTTTTTTTTCTGTTGAGGATGAAAAGGTTCATTTTTATGTTAACTGATCATCTTTCTCAAAATCACGTTTTAGGAAGTCCCAATTCACCAGTCCTACAAGGGAAGGTGGAGAGAGGAAGCACAGGTCTAATAAAGAATCAGTTTCTTCTGACTCAGAATTAGGTTGGGAGCAAGTAGTACTATATACAATCTAGAAAGCAAGTATAGAAGAGCATAAGATGTATGTAGGGTAGATCTTAACAGTGATAAATTTTGCCTTGGTGTGATTTGGTGTTTTTTCAAAAAGCACCGTTTTTTTTCAGATAAAGCAAGAAGAAAAATGAAACAGTTCTTGTAGGATGGGAGTTGAAAGTACTGTGGGAAGTGATGCTAAATTACAGAAAGGTGCTGAAAAAGGTGTTCTTTGCCTGTTATTTTTGAGATTCCGCTAGGTTGTGGAAGTTACCCATTCCATTAAAAGTAGGAATAAAGAATGCAATTTACAATTGGAATTGGTTGCGAGACACAATAAAGGTTTTGAAGTTAAAATCATTTTTCTGAAACAGAGTGCTCCCTACATTGTGTTTAAACTCGCCTAAAAGTTCTTTTTAACCCACATACTCAAAATAATGTTCTCTAAGGTGCAGGAAGCTTTTTCTCCTGAGCACAATAGGAATATGTTGAATCTCTTGAAAACAGTTTCTGTTTTTCAAACACCTTTTCTTT
Organism: Ifrita kowaldi; assembly: GCA_013398055.1. Lineage (NCBI taxonomy): Eukaryota > Metazoa > Chordata > Aves > Passeriformes > Cinclosomatidae > Ifrita > Ifrita kowaldi. The sequence continues at coordinate 916,249 of VZRS01011721.1, read as the reverse complement.
TTCAGCATAGATAATTAACGCCTTCTTCACAGTGCTTGGTGCCCTTGATACATCTGTTACCTTTGACAGATCCTTTCTGTTTGCCACCTCTTCCTAACGTGCTTCCAATATTTTCAGCACAAAATAGCTTTGTATCTTTGATGTTGGTTGTATACGGGCTCAATTAAGTAAGAAAGCTGCTGACAGAATGGTGTAGAGTTGAAGCTTTGTTTCTGTAAAGATTTTGTCCTTGGTCACTTATCTTCAATTTTTGTTGCAAAATGTTTAACTTCTTTTAGTCAAGATGGTTAAGACATGCAGTTTTACCTGGAACTGTGTTTGTTTTCGCTTTTACAGGTGCTGTGTGCAGTAATTATGTAGAGATGTAGGTAAAGGGGACAGGGGAGTGTACTCTGCAGCTGCAGCTTTAAGCAGCAAAAACCCTTCCCACTCGTGAGGATGGCTTTAAAACATGCTTTTCTGGAACTTTCTGGAATATTTAGAAGCATTATGGCAATGCAGCTGTTTTACCACCCTGTAGTTGCTGGTGCATGGCATCTTGTATTTAAGGCTGAGGAACCAAATTTGTCTGGAGAGATGAAGCTGTTGGGGATGTTCAGATGGGTACTTGGGTCGCTGAGCTGTGGGAGTGGGAAGCTCCAGCCCTGCTAGCAGAGAGCAGCGACATTTAACCCTTTCTTGAGTTTTTCCTTAGGGTTCCCTCTGCAGCCCCACAGTGTGGTAGTGCCCCAAGGCAATAGCTACAGAGACCCTTTGCAGACAAGGTTTTATGCTTCTCAGTTTTGAAAGTGGGGAATTAAAATGAAATCACAGTGTTGGAACGAGAGAGCGAGAAATACAAATGGATTAGAAAAGATGCAGTCACAATACCTAAATAAAAGACTTACTGGTGGCAGTAATTGTTACTGCTTATGTCACATGGTATAATGACAGTTTTTCAGAATTTCCCACGTATTAGAATGCATGAGGTTGGAATTTTGTTTTTGTGATACCTACCACTCCTTTCTTAAGGGAAATTAAATAGCAACTGCTCTGAGATTTTGGGTTACGTACAACAGTCATTTTGATCTCTACATTGTCAAACAAATAAATATCAAAAGCATTTTTAGTGCAGTTACTCTGTTTCATGCAGTGTTCTGGTGTGAAAGAACTAATTGCATGTTACACAGCTTTTGCATATATATATGAAAAACAGTGTGACAGGAAAATATAAAAGAATTTGAATATATGCTTACAGATGGAAAACGTGCATGGGTATGTGTGTGTGTTTATATATATCTTGCCTGTTTCATCTCCTAATGACAAGAGCAGATGAGCATGTTAACTGCCATGAATTTGCTGATGATCCACTATTGATATGGGACCTACAGAGCAGGAAGTTGTGACAGAGTTGTAAGGGATGGGAGGGTGCCCACAGATAGGTCTCATAGATTCCCCTGCAGTGAGGGTGCACATAGTCTCACATGTCAGTTTCTCTGGGAATTGTAATGTTTGTTTCCTGGTGCAAACCTAAATATTTTTGTACTTTTCTGTCTTCTTGACTTTACAGAAATTGCCCCATAGCACACTTTTTTTTTTCCTGAGGTGCTTCTGATATGTGTAATGTTGTAAGTATTGTATCTCACGAGGCTGATTGTTATTACTTTTAGTTAGCTAATATTTTCTTCTCAGTGATTGGCCTGGTTCCCAGGATTTTGCAAAATATTTGCAAAGGGAGACTAAACCAGCAGGTCGGTCAGTAGCACATCCAGCAATGTGTGTTGGACTCAATGCTGGAGATGTGAATGATATTTTTTTTAATTGTTGTACATCAGCTTCCCCAAAAGCAGTGACATTTAAGAGAAACTTTAAAAATACGAGCAGGACAGATCTGTTCCACTAATCAGGTTTTAAGAACATGATGCATCATTGTGTTTTATCTCAAACACTGGCTGACCAAGAGCAGAGCTGCTTCAGCGAGCTGCGTCCTTGAGCCACTGTGTTGTCTGTACATGTTAATATGGAGAATGAGGAGAATTAATAAGCAATTCGAGCTGCTGAATAGTTTCTTGAAACATCTTTTCAAACCTTTTAAACAAAAAGTAGCACACAAAGTTACTCTATCATTTAAAGAGGGATCATTTTGTTACTTAATTTGTATTTTTCTACCTAAAAGTTGTGGCTTCAAAAATTTTAACATTGATCTTTATTCTTGCTGGACCCAGTGAGCGAAGAGATAAATGAGTGATAACACAAAGAAGAAGCAAAATGAATGAAAGGGAGAGCCTAAGAAAAAGGGGATGCCAGATTTAATTAATAATTACCGTGAGCTGGGTGACATGTTTCCAGTTTTTACATAGGTCAGACTGTGAGGCGACAGCATTTACTTAACTCAGTAAGTAGTCTCAACAGCCTTTGTATAGAAAGTGAGGAAATTTCAGCTGATCTATCCTTAATTCGTGAGATTTATGTGACTATGTGACTGTCACACCTTTGTTTCAGGCATAGATTCAGGGTCATAACAAAGGTGTGTCTTTGGTGTATTTATTCTAGGATTGCCCAGGAAACATGCCCAATACTCACTTGCTACAGACCTGAAACCTAGCATGAAGTGCATGCATGATTGCAATTAAAAATAAATAAAACTGGTGGCAGATAGCAGAGAAAAAAGGGAAGGAATGGTTGTTGCAGTTGCCAAAGTTTATTACCATAGTTCAGTGTGCATTTAAAGCTGTGTACACCCTCAGTAAGTCCTTGAAGAACTGCTAGAAACTGGTGTGGGTCACGTAGGTTTGTCCCTGCTCCAATGAGAAGGACAACTATCTGCCTCAATTACTGAATCCTAAATTACTTGAAAAGGATGGCAAAGGGAGGAGGTGTTAAAGCTAGTTAAAGTGGATTTCATAAAGATATTAATGACTGTAACCATATTCATCTTTGAAATAAACTAAAGACTTTGAAAAATGAAAACTGGATTAACTTCCTATCACCTTCGTTTATAAGATGAGTTCAGAAGTGGTGGTGTGTGGGTGGGTGGGCTGATGGGACAACCTTAAAAGCTGAAAATCTACACTAGAAAAGGATTATGAGGGTGTATCTGCACCAAGTACTACAGCATCCTCCGTGTTTCATGCTATCCAGGCTATTTCCTACAGGCAGCTCAGCAAGACTGGTATGTGGAAATAGTAATGGGAGTTACATTTGTATTGCTCAGCACCTGGACTAATGAGAGTTGTTGGAACTACAGAGCCTCTCCCCAGGAGGGGAAAAAGTCACCAAGTCTTGCATAAGTCAGAGGGCAAATATGGGTACAAGACCAAACAGTTTGAACTGGACAGTGTGACAAGGTTTTGTCTTGGCTTGATTGAGCAAGAAGTGCAGCCTGACAGCAAGAAGGTGATTTGGCAGTAGTAATTCAAGAGGATGCACCTGTCTTTCCTCATTCTTTTTAGATTTTGTTATTACGGGGAAGAGAGCCCTTTCTAAACTGATTGATCGTTACTGAACGGGGAAAACAAAAGTATTGCAAAATGCGAGTATTAACTTACACATTTGTTTTGTTTTGAGCATATTTTAGAAGAGCCAGAGGCATGCCTTTTCAGTAAGCAGGCAGTTGGCAAAAACCCTCTAGGTATCAGAGAAGCCCTGTGCTATAATTTTCCTAGAATAATAATGTCAAACAAATGACAATAGAAAGCCTATAAAATTTGCAGCCAGCTGGGCAAATTCTCATGTGTGAACCACAGAAAGTGTAAGTGCCCATACAGAATATTTTGTCTTGATCAGAGCTGCTTCAGTCTGCTGTGTCCCTTGCCAGAGTAGCTGTAACCCCCTCACCTGCCAGCTGCAAATAGTGGCTCCATTGAGTGAACTCTGAGGAGCTCCAGCCCGTCTCAGAGCAGCATTAAGTGTGTGCAGTATTGGAAGTTTTTGCCTGGGTAGTTAAATGTAGGTCGATGATCCTTTTCAGCATTAAAGTTAACAGGATATTACGCAGGAATCAGTATGCATCAGAAATTATTATTAGTGCTTATTTTCAGATTCCCCCAAACAAGATGGAGAGGGCTTTTGTAACCCATATCTTTTGTGAGTTACTTATTTTGTCCTTGTGTACTTGCTATTTCATATTCCATTGTTTGGATAACAGTCTGGGCATTAAGTGTGGCTGTAATTCCTCCTCTTAATGGTATTCCACTTCCCATGACTCTTGCTTAGTTTTGCCTAATCCTATCTCAAACAATGTCTTGATGAGCCAAGAAGGTCCTGGGCTGAGGTGAGATCTGAACCAATGCTGAAAATGGCTTTGAAGAAGACCAAGTTACAATAATTGCTTGTGTCATCTGATCACTAGGTTGTACAACTTAGCTCCAAAAAGGCCGTGTTCAGCGTTGCACCTCAAGGGTTCTATCTGTGTTTCAACTCCTTTTCTCTTTGACAGGCAGGTAAAAGTGACTGTGTGTAATTTACTGGAAGTCTCTTGGTCGCGATGCAATATTCTTTGTCGAACTGGGTCTGTATGACTCATTTTTTGAGAACCAAAATAAAACTCCTGACAAAGTCTCATTACTTCTGACAAAAAGAGACTCAAGGCTACTCCCCATCTTGTTTCAGGGTACTCCACACGTTACTCATTGGGCCCTTCAGGCTGACATGATGTTTATGAATTCTTTCATCTTATAAAAAAGTACTAAATGCTATTCTATTTGACCATTAAATCACTGAATACTGCATAAGCAGTAGTGCTCTTGGCCACAGCTGCCCATTTTGGAGACCATGTAAGTTGTGCAGGGAGGTGGAAAGTTCACCTTGTCATGCACTGGGGAGGTTTCTGGGCCCCATCCTGGCCAGAAGGCTGCGCTTGGACCGGGGGCAGCAGTGGGGAGCAGGCTGTAGGAAGGGTCAGTTGCCCAGGTAGGACAGGCATGCTTCAGCTGTGGGATACTCCTGCTTAAACCACAAATTGTGTCTCGTGTAATTGATCCACAGTGTATGGTTAATACACACACTCCCTCGAATACTACCCCTTCATTTACCCCTTACCACTTACAATAGCTTTCTAGCCCAGAATTGCAGGATACTGCAAGTGTGGTTTGAGTTTGTTTATTAGAGGCAAAAAGGCCATTCGGTTCTTTAGATAAATTGGAAAAAAACCCACCAAAGAACAGTCACCAGAAATTGCTTTTACATAGAAATAAAATATGGGGCAAACAGCATTCAACTGTAGCACTGTATTTTGGGGAGTGGAAACTGTGGACTGGAGCAAAGATTCAGAGCAGTGCCTAGGGGAAAGCTGCTGTATCTGATACAGATATAAATATGTACATGAAATCAACAGTACTTCATTTAAGAATCAAGTCTGCGTTTTTTAGTTATGCAGTGAATTTTTCACTGTAAAAGAAAGACACTCCACCTACCCAAGATACTTACATGCGTACACACAGAACAGCCAACTAAAATAGAAAATGGTTAGCTGCCACAAATAGGTATATAATGGGAAGTTCTTAATTAACATCAGATTATCTTAAGCCAATAATGAATGTCATGTTCTTTTTTTGTGTATTGGAATGGAAGGGATATATTCTGGAAGGCAATTAAGAGAAAGATGGTGCTTGCCTGATTCTTAAGGTAATGTTCTCTTTTGCTGGGGTGATGTGGGTGCTGATTGAAGTACACAAGCATTCCCACTAGAGGGGGGTCCACTCAGCCTAGGTTGTAATGCATTTTGGTTTTTTTGGTTTTTTTTTTGGAAGCTGAGCATGAGGAAAACCTCATGTTGTCCCACATCTTGTTTCAGTCCTTTATGTTGTGTACTTTATGGTGTCAGCAGTTACTTGTCTCTTACTTAGCTTAACTGTCTTTTATACGAGGAGGTGAAAATCCAAATGAATGGACTAACACACCAGTACACTGTTAAACACAGTAGTAACAAAGAATACAGAGGATGTTTCATTGGATCATCTGCGAAGTGAGGACAATTATTTATCACAGAAGTGGTGTGATCATTCTTGGAAAAGTAGAAGCAGCGTTATCAGACCTGTTCAATAACATTTTTAATTAGAATTGTTATCTGTACTAGCTTTGCTCCAAGCCATTTTACTGTCTTTGTGAGCCTTATGTTTGTAAGCATAAAAGAAAATATTTCTATATGTAAAAGAGGCTGAGAGTATGTTAAACCAGCTTAAACTTCTGCTTTACTCTTTGATGTCACAGTTTGTTCTTCTTCTCAGTTTCTTGGTGAAAAGAAGGATTGAATTTTGCACGTGCTGGTCATTGTGCCATGGTAATTAACGTCTTTTTGGAACTGTGGCAGACATGAGCATTCTCTTGGTCCTGAGCAGGAGCTTCCTTAACAGAGCCCAGGTGTTGACAATACGCCTGTGCTCTGCAGTGAGGGTCCTGGCGTGTCAGGTGGCCTCTCTGCACGTGAGGTGCAGCGTGGTGCCCAAACTAAAACTCTGCCCGGTCTGTGCTGGGTTGGTGCAGGGGTTCCGTGCCATCCCATCCATGTTGTGCTTCTGCAGGGCAGGGGACAGACAGCCCTGGACAGGCTCAGTGGGGCTGTCCACCCAGCTGGGACACTTGGGTAGGAGAGGGAGGAGGCAGGGACAGCAGGGCAAGGTGACATAGTGTACTGGGGATGGCAAGGCATCAGCGACTGTGGTGGATTCAAGGAGGGAGTCAGAGAAGGACCCTGTGGCACAAAGAAGGCTCCATTTTTTCCCTAATGAATCTCCACAATAGAAATGTAGCACAGTAATAAAGCGTCCACTCTCTACAACTACTTGAAAGGTAGAACAACTGAGGTTGTAGCCAGGTGGGAGTCAGCCTCTTCTCCCAGGCAACAAGTGGCAGGACAGGAGGACATAGCCTCTAGCTGTGCTAGGGGAAGTTGAAGCTGGACATCACGAAGAATTTCTTCACTGAAAGGGTGGTCAGGTATTGGAATGGGCTGCCCAGGAAGGTGGTGGAATCCCTGTTCCTGGAAGTGTCCAAGAAACAACTGGATGTGGCACTTGGTGCTGTGGTCTGGTTGACATGGTTGTGTTCTGTCAAAGGCTGGACTTGATGATCTTGGAGCTCTTTTCCAACCCTTATGATTCTATGATTAATGGGACTGGAGATAGCATCTGGGGCATGTGGCTGCATAGTACTGGGTAGAGAAGGCTGAGTGAGTTTGAACAAGTTTTGGCATCTACCTAGTGGTAGTAGCTGGATGCTGTACCGAAACAGTAAGCCTAGTGAAAATGAGCATTCACACTTTAGATGTGCACCACATTAACCCTAACCGAGATGCTTCTGGTAGTGGAATGACTTTTTTCAGAAGCCACCTGAGCATCTGAGTAGGGCACTGTATTGTGACAAGCAGTCATACAGTTACTTCCAATCCGATGGCTGATTATTCTTTTTGGCCCTGGGCAAGTCACTTAACCCTCTGTCTGTTTCTTCATCTGTAAAATATATTATGGATATTTATCAGTCTCACCAGGACTGATTGTTTAATATTTATAAAGTGCCTAAAGGATTAGAAGCTTAATATAAGGAGCTAATACATATCATATCATTTTAGATGGATTTTATTTACTTGGATTTTTTTTTTCCTACCTGCTATTGAATGAGATGCTGTTTTGTAGCCTCTTACTGCCATTCCTAACTAGCTGGACAGGTCACAATTGGGTAACTCCAAGGTTCATTTTCATCATTTATTCCTAGTTCCTATGAATGCTTTATCTCCCTCCCGCTTTTTTTTTCCTCCTCCCTTTTTTAATTTAGAGATGAAGAAATACCATATGTTGCTAGATCATGACATAAATATATTTAAGTGCTGCCATCATTGTTAGTTTATCAGCCTTTCCATTATAAACCCTCTTGTTCAGGGGTTTATAACTCTGGCATTATAACATGCTTCAGGCTGAAACTTCACATTCATTTTTTCCCTCTTGATTTGCTTTAAATCCTTCACTCTTCTTAAGTTAAACTGGAGATTAGATACATTAGTTATAGTTATACTAGTTGTATAAATAATAATGCAGCAGTAGGCATTTTAAATAGGATGTAAATCAGAGAAATAGAGAATTTCCTAGTTGTTAAACTGTGAGCCTGAGAGTAGAGATCTGGGATTCTTTTTATGAGTGTGTCCCTGGCTTGGCACATGACTACTATAAAATTATTTAACCTCTTTCTGCCTCACTCTTCTCTCTCTGTATTGGGATGATGACATTTCTGACTTCACTGGTGTATTGGGAAGCTTAATTAATTAGAATTCATAAAAGCACCGAGATTCTCAGGTGAAAGGTGCTGAAGTGTGAAGTATTTTTAAGGAGTCTAATGAAAAATCGGTGTGCCTGCTTTCCCACGTCTGTTCCTGTTGTCGCAGATTAGCATGAATCAACTCTAGAGCTGTGCAGTGTGTGGCAACCAGCAAGGGGTTTGATCTGGAGCACAACTCAATGACCTGGCAGCTTGCTTTTCTCAGGCTTTCAAACATTCACTGTATCTCTCAGCCAGCTGGTCTCAGCCTTTGCCTGGGGAGCTTGTGTTCCCTGAATTCTACAGTTTCCAAACAATTCTCTAGCTCAAGACAGGACAGGAGCCTGCAACCAAGACCTTGGCTGCAGAGTTTACCCTTATTGCTGTTCTATTTGGTGCTGGTGCAGAAGTACCCAGCCTGCTTAGAGGGTAACTGGAGGGGAAGAGTTCAGGTGTTTCCAGCTTGTTTTTTACAGGGACGTACCATGGCAGATCATTCTAGTTGTGCTCAGGCAGCTTTTTGGTGTAGTCAAAACTCTGTATGGAGAAAAATGTTCCAGCTGTAGTACAGTAAATTCTGGGACACTGACAGGTACTCTTTATGTCATTCAGGTGGAGAAACCTTGTTTGTGTCATAAGGGATGCTCTCCGAATTTCCTCACTTGAGGATTTCTATTGTCAGCTGATAGTTTTGCACATCCTATCATATGTAGGTTTCCTAGGGTTGATCCAGACTGGCACCTTCATTTACAGAGATCTCTTCTTTTCCTGGACTGTGGTGCTGTGCTCAGGAGAGAGAGGTTCTTGGTGGTGGCTAAATTTGAAATTATCTTTCTCCTTATAATTTCAGGTTGAAGTCTTGGCCTCCGAGGATGCTACATTTGGACACAAGGTGTGTAGTTTGGTGCAGTTTTGTTATATAGGTCCCAACAAATGAATTGTTGGATGTGATGCCACAGAAAATGACAATTTTCAACCTGAGAACTGAGGATCCTGTGACTTGCATCCAACAATTCAGAAACTTTCCCTTATGTGTGGTAATCTGAGAAGGGCACACAGGCTGTCTTAATCCTGTTCTTGGTGTAAAACCTGTGAGCAAGTTTTACTTGCGGAAACCCACGTGGAAACATGGAAGGTCAGCTTAGCAGTAGTTCTTAAGATTGGACTTGCCCAAAAGCTGAATTTGTTCTTGTTCCATAGATTTGCAACTCAGAAATTGTACTTGTTGTCTGCTTGTCTACTTGGCAGTCTGCTGAGTTTTTCAGGCCCTGTTTGACAAAGCATCTCAAGTAGAAAGTAGTTCACTGAACAGCTGCATCACCCTGTGTTCAAGTGTAGATCAGTGTGTGATGGGCAGTACTGGGTGTTGGAGAGATGACTTCAGACCTGCCCAGCTATGTGGATGGACTGTGTCCTACTTAGTGCTCAAGTTTGTTTGGCCAGTGAACATTATGGTGATGACCACTGTTTTAACTGAGCACTAATACCAGGTGTTTTTATTCAGGGCAGACTGTGTTTAGGCTATATCTAGTTAGGAAGAGAGTGGATGGGGAAGGGAAAAAGGAGATTGTAGGAGCAGTAGGCTAAGTCATGACAGTGAAGTTTCATGGTGCTGAAGGTCCATATGCTGTGATGCTTCTGCAGGTGAAGAAATAGCAGTTCTATTACTATTAAGGTAAAAAAGAAAAGCGAGAAAATACTGAATAAGTTCTCTGGGTTTACTTGGAATACAATAAACAAAATTACCCAGCAGAAAAAAAAAAAAGCTTTATAAGTACCTAAATATTCATGATGCCAGAATTATGTTGTGTCTGTATTGTACATTTTTATGTTGATATGTGATAAAGTGATTTCAATAAATTATTAAAAAACAAACAGAGCTACTCTGGTATTATTTGAAGTATATAACATATGGTAGTCTGCAGTATTTTCTGATTTTTATTTAATACCCAGCAAGCATACAAAATATTCATTGAATATTTAATAAACCTGGAGGGTCAACTCTTGTGAACTCATCTCCATAATCCTTCAGACTAGGTGGGTAAATAGAAATATTACTGATGATTATTGTTGCCAGTCGCTCTTAGAGCTAAAGCACTGTGGAGGAGGCTTCTAAGTTTTTTTCATGGCTAGATTTGCAAGGTGTTTTTATGTCTTGTCATCCTGATGGACATTCTTTGAAACTCCTTTTTACTACAGAAACTTTTAAGAGTTTTCTGTTGCTAAGCTTCAGTTTTACAAAACTGAATCAGTACTGTTGCCAACTCTGAACATCGTTGTCCAGAGTCCCAAGCATCTTTTTTTCTAAGATTCATCTTCAAACCATCAGGATCTTTTAAACTCTCTTGTAATAGTAGCTTTATGTTATATAGTGAACTATGTATGTGTAGGAATGTCATGTACTTTTTATCAATCAAAAAGAAAGCTAAATATATCATCCAAAACTTGTTAATCCCAGAATTTATTTTTGCTGTCTATTTAGACATGCTGCGAAAGCACTTTCTTCCCTTCTCTCCCTTAAGAGATGCTTTCTTTACTGTCTGTCTCAATGACAAATAAAGGCCAGTGTCTCTGTTACATTAACAGATGAGTTGGTATGCCAACAAAGAATGTGTATAAGCGAAAGTTTTTAAATGAAAAATGTTTAATTTTATAAATTAGATCGTAAGTTGAATACCAGATAACACATTTGAGAAGGATGTAACGTTAAAAATTTGCACCATGCAGTGCTTTCCTGGGTACCTGGTTTTAGCCTGAATTTTCCTCCAGGGCTGTTGTAGACTGTTGGAGAGAGCTATCTTTTTTGGGTTTGGGTGTAGCATATGTCTCAGCTTGAAACATTGTAAGGCCCTCTCTGTATGCAAAAGCAGAAGCTTAATTTGCTGCAGGGGAGGACTCTTCTTTTGACTGCATCCATTCCACCTATCCTTAGATGCCACTTAGTTTTAGGCTGTTGACAGTCTGTGTTGCCTGTAGATACATGCAAGAATACTGTCTTTTTAAAAATGGTATTTGTAGACTACTGAAAGAATGTACAATATCATTTGTTATTCTTAAATTCTCCATTATTTCAGTCTCATAGTGAATATGCATACTGGCAGCAAATGGGACTGTTTCCCAGGAAAAGGTTCTGAATGAGATGTCAGAACATTGTTCAGCTTCACTGTAGTTATCATTGGCAAAGTGAAGATCTGGTTGATGTAGTCTGCCCCTTGAATGGTTGAGTCTTGGATGATGATCATCATCTTCGTAGGTGTGTGTACAAATCAGGTACAGGATGCTTTTTATCAAGTTATGCACATTGATTTAGACAAAATAGTTCTTATTTTAGAAAATAAAAAAAAAAAGCAGAAGAAATTGCATCAAACTGTCAAAATACCCAGGGAAAAGGCACCTCGAAGTACCAAATCCTATCTTTACTCCTTAAGCATGGAACAGGTGCAAATTGAGAACCATTAATGGTAATCCTTAAAATTGTTTCCTCCGCCTCAGCTTTTTAATAAGTAAACAGTCTTCCCCAAACAAATGTAGGACATAAGGCATTTATTGGAGTAAAAATGACATTTTAATATGAACTTTTTTATTTTCATTTTGTGCATATGTGAGACCAGTACTGTTTAAAAGGCCATAAAAATCTAAGTATGTTTTCAATCAGTTTAAATAAAACTTGTCGTTTGATAAGAATTAATATATACAGATTTGATTGCATTGCTGTCCAAACCTTTCTTTTGGTTGAATAGAAGGAAGGAAACCCATTCAGCTTTCTGTGCAACTAATTTTACAGAAGGAGGAAGCTGTTGGTGTGCTGTAACAGCTTTTTCAACGATGGTATACACGTGGTGTTCAGTTTAATTTACACATGCATTTGTGTGTGTGCTTGAATGTATGTTTGTTTTTAAAGAAAAAACCTTCCAGCTTTTGACTGGTTCTTTTGTTCCAATATTTAGAAGGACTGTGTTATGTGCATGGTTATGTATGGAGAGACGTAGGGGAAATGACCACGCAGCCAATCATGAACAACTGATAGGCGATGTGGGACAGGCTTAACAGTTATGCCTGGTTTGTTCAAATTCTGCTGAGGATAAACTTACATATATAAGAAGTTCCTTCAAAGCCATAGTTGCCAAGAAGCTGACGTAGAGTAAGAGTGAATAGATGGAGTGATATCTGCTCGAGTCTGTAGTCAACACACAGGAATGTATTTCAAAGCTGGAAACTCTTTAAGTCCCATTAATCTTACTACAGCTTAATGATGATGTGTAAAATACTAACAGTACCAATTTATTTTGTGTTTATTTTAGCTGAGTAGGAAGTTATATTTTAGCAGATGGGACCAGTGTTTGCAGATGGCAGAGAAAATAGGAGGAATACAAAGATGAGAAAAAGAAGGAGAAAGTGGAAAAAAAAAATAAGGTGCCTAGGGCAGAAGTAAAAGGTAAATGGTTTAACCATTTTGAATGATGCTGATTTAAGACTAAAGCAATGAACAAATAAAAATAAGAGTGTGTGAGTTTTTTTAAATCCTCCTAAAAGATTCAGATGCTCAATTTCCATTAGAACCTTTTAATCCCTGAGGTAGAATTGAAAATCTTAGTCTGAAAGGTTGGTTATTATATAAAGATTTAACCCACATTTTATTGTTGTAGGAGCCACATGTTGGCATCAGTTGGAATTACGGTGTCAAATGCGGTAGCACACGCTTCACAGAGGCTGCAAATGATGTCTGGCCCTATCTAGAGAACAGGATGCCTGATTTTTTAAATATTTGTGTTCAGTTTGCTCTCCTTTCCCTCCCTTTCCCTAAGGCTTTTACTGTCAGCATCTGCCTGACCCAAATAACGTAGGGTAGAGGAGGCTTTATTCAGTTAAGCCTGGTGAGATCACCTCGTGCATGTGTCCCAACCTGTCCGTGGACCTGTGGAGTGCCATAAGCCGCGTTTGCAGCGCCGGCTGCAGAGCCCGCCCTCCGCAGCTAATGCCGAGGTGCAGCGATCCCAGCTTAGTGCTGCATTAATATAAATAAGTTCGTTAATGGCAGTCTACCAGCTACATGTCAGAAGGCTCACAAGTTTGTGCAACAGGAAAAGAGACACTTATGTTCCCACAGTGGGGGAGCTCCACCAAGAACAGGACTCTCTTATTTGGTAGTGAGCTTTAATCCTTCCATTGTGTGTCATTTTAAGCTGTGTTGTGATGTAATTGGCTTAATCATTACTATTATGTTGCTTTGCACAAGTTAAGATCGTAATTTGACATATGGAAATAAATGGCAACTGGATTAGTGATTTGCAGGTGTCATTTAAAAATGGGGCAGGGAAGAAAGCCTTTCATATTTTGCAAGTGGTGTGTTTGCTAATGTACAGAGGCAGAATTAACCACACAACTGCATCTCACGCTGTTTTGAAGTAGGAGTGAGCTTCACCTGTTCTTTTCTGGGACTGTGTGCTGCTGGGGTTGAGGAAAAAGAATCTCATTCCCGATGGATGTGTTCACTGTAGGAGTGATTTTATGTTTCCTTTGCAGAAGACAAATACAGGAGTAAAGCTTTCTCTTTGATCAAGAAATCAGCATAATGGAGAGACAGCTCTATTAAGAAATACAGCACGGGTGGTATTTCTGATGTGGATGTGTCTGTGTGGTGGAGCTTCCAGCATTGTTCATGGAACTAGACGTATTTTTGTTTTATGACACAACATAAAGTGATGACCTTGTCTCCATAATTTAGTAACTCTGGAAGTTGTTTAGAGAGTCTATTCCAAAGTCTTTTAAAGTATGTGCTGCTGCATTGCATTGTTTAAATGCTCTTTCTCTGATACAGGATACATGTTTTTAAGAATCAAATGTGCTCAGGACTAAAATACTTTTCCTCCCAAACATACTACTTTTACTTTATTTTATTAAGGTGGTTTTTTGGGTTGCTTTGGTGGGAGAGTGTTGGGCAGAGTGGGGAGGTTCATGCTTTTGGGGGAGGGGTTTTGCTTTCCTCCACCTTGTAGATGCTGCCTTATTGCAGCAATGAACGCATCATGGTGCATCTTCTGTAGTCTACTTCTTTTCAAATCCCAGATAGCAGAAGTTCAAATCCCGAAGGTAAATTGAGCTACACAGTGTAGCTATGTGTCAGCTTCCTGGTTTGAAGTATAGGACATCAAAGGGAATACATTTGGTGGCTGACTGTGAGTTATGACTGTGCAAACCTAGAAGGAAACTGTTGTTCTTGCAATATCTGTAACAGAACCCTTGAGCTATGAGATGGAGATGGCATGAGATAAAATTGAGAAATATGTTCTCAAGAGATGTTTTACTCTTTTTTTTTTTTAATGTATTAGCTTGATTGCAATAAAATAGTGCTTCTTGGAAAGAATAAGAAAATAAGCCATTGAAAGAGAAGAAAAAGTAGACATAAAAAATTGTTCTCTTTTAATGCTCACCTTGTTTAAGACAGCTTTCTTTTGTTGAAGACTGTCAGCAGCCTTTGCTCCTGCCATCTGGTGGTTACTAATAAAAGCTGCATCTTCAAAGCCAAATTAAATTGTTTTAGAGCCAATTAATCCTTTTCAGAAGAGAATGTTTTCAAGGGTCAGAATTATCTCTGTCTTGATGTGTTGACACTTGGATTGTCTGTGTGTGCTTAGTTTATGGGAAAACGTAGAGAAATGAGTCCTCATTTACATCTGTCTTTGCACTGTTGACTTAGGTAGGAACCAGGGAGTTGTAAATAAGTTTTTGGATTTGTTTTAGCTTAGAAAAGATAGATATTCATATTAACCTCCAGTAAATCTTGTTTTGCTACTCATAGGAGAGTTAGGATTGTATGTTTCCCCAGTTCTGTTGTTCATTTCTTTGTGGACTTGTTTCACCTGAGGTGTTCAGGTGACTAAAAGGATTTTCCAACCTTTTTTCTTTGACTCATTGTTAAAGTTGTGTTTTGGGGTTGGTGAAGTCTCCTGAGTGCCCTCTGTGCTGGGTGTTTTCCAAGAGCAGAGAATGCATTAAAGCATGGAACAAGGTGCTCGTTTCATATTCTTAGGACCCTTTACAGATGTATTGAAGTGTTTTGAAGTACTTATGATTAAGTAGCAGCAACTTGAACAGGTTTCTTCCTGAACAACCTGTGCATATCACTGCTGTGCTATTTAGGAGAGTCCAAGGAAACACAAAACTGAGAAATTTGTGATCGTGTTTTAGAAATTTCATCTGCATAATCAATAGTTCTTAATCTCCGGTAAGTTTAGTCTCAATAAATACCTCGGTGGCTCATGGGTTTTTTTCCCCAATTAGTTGTATACAAATTAAGAGGCACACGAAGAGATTCGTGGCCATAAGTTCATCTCCATCCATCGTAGAGTCCTAACTGTGGTCCAGCTTTGTCCCGGGTGCTGCAGACAGTAGAAGAGTGCATCTAACCACCAACAGCACCCACTTGAGGTGTCCCACCTCCTCACAACTTTGTCCTGCTTCCCACATGGGGAGGATTTTAAAGCTCTCTGGGAGGATGGAAAAAAGTGCAGGCTTCCTGGAGGTCGTGATGCCTCCTTGTGCAGTGAAGGTGGGTCTGGACAATTCCATAACAATCTTGCATAAAGAAAAAAAAGACAAAATGATGCATAGAATAGGAGAAAAAAAGCTATGTTAGCTGAGAAGCCCCACTTGTCCGAAAATCATGATCGACTGGATAAAAATAAGAGTTGGTTCTCTCCTCCTTGGGCCCTGTGCCCACACTCCTGTAGTCTCAGGAAAGACAAGACAAGGTGAGGTTTTTGGAAAGACCTGTCTCCTGTGGCAGTGTCCCTGTGTGTCTACAGCACATCCGGCTTTCTTGGATATTTCCTTTTTTCTTCTCTTGCCAGTGATCCAAACTAGCCATAAATACATGTTTAATGTTCCTTTTCAGCATGAAGCATCTCATGGTGCTTGCAGAATAAATACTGATGGCCTCAGGGTTAGGCTTAGGCAGTTTACATGGGTATGTGGTAGCATTTATTTTTCTAAGCTCCCAAGCACTCTGTGGCAAGCTGGAGTGAGCACAGATGGTAAACGTGCCCTCCTCAGAACCCTTGAACATCCTTGGCCTGTGGTTTGCCCAGCGCCCTGCAACCAGCTGGGATTAGTGCTAAGAAAACGTAAACTGCTGTCTTTCTTCCTGCATCATCTCTACTTTTGGACATATATAAATGTGATGAACAGTCTCCCTCTCCAGCACTGTATGGTTTAGGTTATCAAGGTGTCGATGTGGCCACATTTTGGGTTTTGATACGGATTTAAAGCTCCCATTGCCTTTCTGGGAGTACCAGTGTGGAGTTTTCAGAAGATGTGTATGCAATTCAAGGCACCTGTTAGGTAGCTGCTGAAATGATGTCTGTAAGTAAGAATTGTGGAATGGTTCAGGTTGGAAGGCACTTTAAAGGTTATCTAGTTCCAATCCTGTCATGGACAGGAACACCTTTCAGCTGCGTCAGGTTGCTCAGTGCTCCATCCAAGCTGGCCTTGAACACCTCCAGAATAGGGCATCTTTCTGGGCAACTTGTTCCAGTGCCTTACCACCCTCGCAGTAAAGGCTTGGCAACTAGTTTTGCTTTTCTGATTGATGACTATCCCTCATTGGGCAGTCCTATGCCCATTTAGATTGCCACTATATTAAAATGAACTGCTGCAACATTGAACCATCCAGCTTTTGTGGTGGTACCAGCAGCAGCAGCAGCAATCCATACTACCCCCTGCTGCTTTTATGAAGAGTCCATCTGTAGTATGGTTTTCCCTTTTCTAACTCCATAGAAATGCCAGAAGAGTGCAAAATTCGGTACTGCTTTCACAGTGGGAATATGCCTCACCTCAAGGGTTTGAACCCACCGTTTAACACCAGTCACTACATCGCAGCAACTGAAGCTACTACCAGAAAAAAAGAATTTATTTTCTCAGTCTTCCTTCTGTTACTCATTAAATTTTAACTGGTGGGCGCACTCAGGCAGCCTGAGTCTGGTGTGCCTGAACTGTCTGGCTGGTGTGCTGCTCAGCATCCTCCCTCACTCAGCTGCCTCCTGTTGACATGTAAACGGGGGTGATGCTTGCCTGGTCAGGCGGGTCCTTCACAGTTCCGTGTGGCCCCTTTGATTTACACTGCTGGCTTGGACTTGGAGGGAGTATCAGATTTACCAAGAAGTCATCTAATGATCGGAACACAAAGTTTGCTTGTAAATACCTGCACATCTTAAATAAATGTTGAAGCAGATGGTCTCTTTGTTTAGGGGTGGGAAGAGGGCAGTTCAGAATATTTGCAAATAGTTTGCTGTTCCTCCTTGATGAAGTGAGCAGGTTAGACCAGATTTCTTTTTCTTCTGTAAATTCTACCTGACTGTACAACTGGTGGGACCAGAACTCTGCCCTGCAGCAACCAACCCCACCTTGCTACAGAAAGCATGCTCCCATTCAGATGGGGACTTCAACAACAACAACCCCACAGATACTTATTTTTTTATAAAACTACTGTTAATGTGTTTGCCTTTTTTTATAGCATCCTTTTTTAACAGCATGAAATACACATACAGAAAAATACTCAGATTTCTGGTACATAACTGCTTCCCCTGATTTCAGAATTGGCTTGTTAAAACTAATGCTAGGTGTGAAGAATAGGAGTTGCAGAGAGGAGCGTGAGAGAGTTCTTGGGTAGACAGATGTGATTTAGGTTTTCATTTCCCCTGGTTTTTTTCCTGAGACAAGGTCAGGTGTGTATCATTGTTCAGAGCTGTGCTTTGCTGGAAAAAGTGCTGTTGACATGTTGCAGATTTCAAGAGGAAAAAACAATGACAATAATGCAGAATCTGGGGATTTTTACTGAACATATATTTCTTTTACAGAAGGCATCGTTTTCTAGCTTTGAAGCTTCAATTATTTCAGTTTGCTTTTTAAGAATTTCTTCTTGTGTGACAGGGTTTTCTAGTGAATTGGGATATTGATGGATAATTTTATTAGATTAGAATGACACTGGGAAATCTTGTTTTTCAAGGTCATTCCTTTGATTTTCTTGGTGAACAGTTAATTATACAGGGTCTTAATATTTTCTTGTATAGGAGGATCAAGATTACAGATCGTTTTGGCATGATTTTCATACTGTTGCAATGCTTTACATTGTTTTAGACTGTACACATGTAAACTATTGTGACACATTCCTAGTGTAACAATCATTCTGTGTGTTTTATGATTTCAGTACTAAATCCTTGCCTCTTACATGAAATAGACAACAGACGAATTTGCAGTTTCTTTATTAAAACTTGCCTTACCATTTTAATTTGAAGCAAAATAAGTATTATTTGTGCAGTTTGATTTTACGTGACTGTCTGTTTTCATTCCATCATCCAGTTCCACTCCCCACTTACCAAGATCTGTTTGAATCTCCCCGAGCCTCCTGCTAAACTTGCTCACAGTGTTACTCCTTGTGTCAGAACTGATGTACCGATTACCTGGTACATGTAATCTGTGTCTAGGGTGGTTTTACAACTTCAGTCCTTGTGCAAGGGCTGTGCTCCAGTGGAGGGATGTACACCTTAAAATCATCTGTGGGAAAAGCAGTTAGAATACATGCTAATTTAAAAATTAATAAATGTATTTTAAGAAATGAGTTAACTGCTGTTTATGAAGGAAAGAATGAAGTGAATCACGTGGAACTGGTTTTTGTTGCATTGAAGTAACTAAATACCATTATAGCACATATGATTCTGCAAAAGCTTTACAGTAATGTAGGTATGGCTGTTTATATGCTTATTAACGTGTAGGTTTTTTAGCTGTGGTGCATGCAGAATGCTGCCAAGGTCAAAGTTGTTAAGCTTCCCCAAGTAGTACTGAGGGAAGGAATTACGTTAGGTAAAGCATTGGGTTTTTCTATTTAAGTAACCTCTTTTTTTTTTTTTACCAGCAGTATTGTGAAAAAGGATCTTGAAGGAGAAATTGGGGGATGCTAGGTTTGGAAACAGCATGGAATTAAGGAAGTAGAATTAGAACTGCAGTCTTTGGTGGAACAAATGTTGAAGATGATCACAATACTCTTAGGATCCTGTGTGTTGTCTGGCTTAGTTATAGAGAGGTTTGAAAAGTGAGAAGGAGAAGTTCAAACTTGATGCAGTGAGCAAGGGGAAGCTAATGGAGCACATTAAAAATGCAAGCTGACCTAGATATACTGTTGAATGGTGCCATGTGGTGTGCAGCTTTATATGGCAGGCTGCAGCGCCTTGTTGACCAGAATAAAAGCTAAAAAAGCTGGTGATAATTCTGCATTGTTTACAAGTTCAAAGAGAAGCTAGAACAATTGGGCTGTCTTGTTCTATTTCATAGGTGACCTCAAGAAAAACAACACTTTTTCAACATAAAAGCAGCTATTGATTTCTGTTAAATGTACACAATATTTGGGTTTTTTTAAAATTACAGAAATCACTCTCATGGAATGGTCAAGGTGCATGCTCCATTGCCATAAACGTGTCTGCTTTCAGCTCTGTTCTGTTAAAGCTGTATGTACACAGAAGCCTGAAGGAAGAGGGAAGAAAAGTTAATTCTATTTTAAGAGTTAGTTGATCAGAGCTAAATTCTTTCTCTCTGGAATATGATGATATTCAGAATGGGAAAGGGTGGCAGAATCCAGCCATTAATTTTATGGTACTTAACTTCCAGATTAACTTTGAAAAAGTGTTTTAAGAGGTGTGAAAGTATCAGAAAATGTTAATATGATATTATTTTTCAGATAATATTAAAATAACTTTTAGCTACTGTTTGAAGCTTGATGGTAAGTTATTCATTTTAGTACTGAGACAATTTTGACTTGGAATTATTATCTTAACTTTATTTATAAATACCAAGAAAAGCTTACGGAGGAAATGTTGACGTCCCCCTCCACCTATCTCCTGCCCCATCCCCCTGCCTTGCATCTGCCTTAGCTCTTCTTGAACTGTGTAAATGCAGGCATATATGATTGGTAAATTATATATTTTTATAGGACTAGGTGGTTTGAAATAAATTTTTTTTTTCCTAGGGCTGTATGTTATAATGCATTTTCAATTGGTAGAATAAGAATAAAAAAGGCTTGCATGTACCTGTGATGCATTTGATTCCTCCCTGCAGTGACTCATTGTGGATCTCTTACAGCTAAGTGCTTGTTCCTTGTGATCAGAGGAAAATGCTACACACCTTCTGCTTCGTGCCTATTAAATTCAAGTTTCTATTGTAGGCAGCATTACACAGCTATCTTTGAGAATTAAAGGGGAAAAAGTATCAAGAACAGTAAGTGAAGCGAAAATTCAAAAAGCCACTTTGTTCCCCCTCAGCCCTAATTCTGGTTTTTAATGCATTTCTGTTCTCATGCTTGCATCTTCCAAATTTACAAATTTTTCTTTTGTTCAGAGCCCCGGCCTTTGGTACCCTGTTGAAATTAATGACCATAGTGCCAAATGCTCTTTTCTGTCTCCTGTAACCTAAATGAGGGATACCAACGGTTTTAATCCTGTTATGTTAAAGATAACATACAGTTCCTTTATCCGGACCAGTATTTTGAGTTAAAGCAGGGATTGTTTTCTCCAATTTTGTTGCCATTTTTCCCCCTCACCTTTTTCATTCCCTGAGGGACTGGTCTGGAGAACAAAGTGTTCATGTTCCTGGGAACAGAAATAGATTGTTCCATTCATAATTTAGTGATCTATTTCTGTTTGGCAAAGTTAAGCACATGCTTAACTTCAGGTCTGTGATTAAATCTCACTGACTCCAGTATGACTTAAATGCTTTGCAAAACTGTGACTTTTATTCCTATTTCACCATCACATCATTCCTTCTGTCTCACTGCTCTTTTTTTTCTTTTTTTCCCCCCCCCTCCTCTGCCATGCTGCAAGTTGACTGTGCTTAGTGTCAGCAGTTTATGTTCTGCATGTTTAATGAAGGCCACGGCTAAGCTCAGCATAGCCCTTCCCCTTACGCTAACAGAATTTTGATAAATGAGATTTCCTTGTGTGGAGAGCCAAGAAGGGGCTTTGACAGGAAAAGGCAGGGCATGAAATCAGCAAGTGTCAGGGTGTGCAAATCATAGGCATTTGAAACCAAAAACAAAATAAAGAAGTTGTTGTGACTAACTGTCTTCAAAGTGTGTAGCTTCCTATGAAGCACAAAAAGGATTTAACAATACACCAGCAAAACAAAAGTAGATTTGGAAAGCAGTAATCTGAGCCAATGTGTTCCTACCTACCTTTTTGCTCTGTATTCCCTGTGCCTACCACCTCAATTGTCAAAGTATGCTGTATAAGCAATTGGATTACAATAATCATTGCTGAGTTTAGCACATGGAAGTGTGTTTCAGTTGTGGTTTATATCCTGTGTTGATCCAAACCATAAGAAAAATCTCTTTTACGCCCACTCAGGTTATTGACTGCAATAGAGGGAACTAGTTGTAGATGAAAAGAAAGTGCCAGCAGATATTGAAAGATATCTTTTCAACTAAGGTGCATTTCTATGATCCTTCCTCCTTTCTCGTTTACGTGTTCATTTTTCTGATACTGCTCACTGCATTCTACCCTCCCACTTGTATCCCACTCTTCCAGTCTTTTTCCTTCATGCAGATTTAGCTTGTTCAGTGACTGGTTTCCTGTTCAGACTATATTGCTGTGTAATTTTAAAAAAATGGCTTTGTGTGCTAGCATGTGCCAGTGAGGTATTGGATTGTTGAAATAACATCAAATTCTTCACTGAAGATTATAATCTGACATAAATGATTCAAGGGCAGAAATGGATCCTCCATACCTAAAACTGGAGCTATTTTATTACCTTAAATAACATTTCATAGAAGCTTCTGCAGCTGTGGTGGATTAGCAATGAGTTGTTTTTATTGGAAAGATGAAGAGAAAGGACAGTTGGGATGGTTATAATAATTAATAAATAACACAGTTAATTACTCTGCTGGCTCTCCACTATGTTCAGGCATTAATTTAAATCAATTTGTGCTTGCTTCTATTAAATTATTCAAAACTGTATTTTTATACATGCACATGGAAATATAAAATATATATATACAAAGCTGTGTATTTAAATATATATGTAAAATTCTATTTCTTAGGTATCTGTGTTTAGTTACATAGGCTTTTTTCTCTTTTTTTGGCAGATTTTTGCATGGCTTGAAAAGAGATAATTGCTCATCTTGTAATTTTTTCATAAGTTGGTTCATACCATACCTGGGCACTACATCTTCCTGTAATGTCTGCAAAGAGTTTGTCAGGATTTTCTGCTCACCTCCAACTGCTCTCCTTCCCTCCTGTCAGCCAAGTGCTGATGGGGCCCCTCCACAGTTGGGAGAAGCTTGGTGTTAACTGCAGCACTCCTCCCTGGCAGAAAACCAGTACCAACCCCAGCTACTCCAGCTCTTTCTAGGCCATCATTTTGTGTATTTGGTTTTTGTGCCAAAATGGCAGTCACAGGTTTGAAGTCAAAATACAGAAACAGAGGATAGTGTGGACTGCATTATCCTCAGGCATGTGTGTACACACACATACATCGTGGCACAGGCCCAGTTGCTGGTAGTGATGTGCAGAGCTATTTGGTTTATAAATCACTTAGTCCACCACTCTTGCATTGGCTTTACCAGGGAGTCAACATTATTTGAAGTAACCAGTGGGCTCTCAGGGTTTGTTTCAGACACCTTTTTCTCACAGCAAGTGAGAGTTGGGCTAAAAATAGTCTTAGATAGGACTGTGCAGGGAAGCAAGTTGGTACTCCATGGCCAAGGACAGCAGTGTGGGGCGGATCCCTCTCTGATTTCAGAGGGATTGAGCTAGGACTTGAAGATACACTAGAATAGATCCTTCCTAGGAAGGAATGTGTACCCACGTTTGTCTGGGCTGTGCTCATAGTGTTTTGGGATTACTGGAGAGAAGGTGTGCCTGGGTAATGTGCTATGATCGTATCACCATCGGATTTGAAATACAAGGTCTTAGTTAAACAAAGAAAACCAGTGTTAAAAGGTAAAAAGAGAACTATGTCCTTTCCACATTCGAGAATCAAATTCTGTTTATTTTGCCTTAAGTTGTAGGGAGTTGGATAAAGACTGGTTATGTATTTTTAATCCCTCATCACTAAATCCCCCAGTAAGTGAAGCCAAAGTAGTTTGTGGGGTTTTTTTTCTGACTGCCACTTATTTCTTTCAGACCAGGCAGAATGAAATCTTCAGTCTAGAATAGAAATGTTTCAAAAGTATGTAATAAATTATTTCTGCAGTAATTTCTAAAATATTAGATTATCTTGTGAAATAATTAAAAGTAATTAAAAGCAACAGCTTATATGGCAGCACCTGGTTCTTTTTTTTCCTGCTGCAGCTATTGCCACAGTTTCTTCTTGTTGATCTTTACTGTGAATATACATTTTGCCAAAGAGCATTGCTCACTAAAATTTAGAGTTAGTTTATGATATTTTACAGTGATTTAAAGTAATTATACTCTAAACTACGACAGTGTAATTTGGAGATTGCATTCCATGCATACCCTTTCATCGTGTTTTGGCAAAGATCATCCTTCTGCTAAAGCTGATAAAATATACATTTCAAATCCCAAATGCGCACACACATAAAAAACAACCACATTGGGAATGCCTGTCACTTCATGGTATTGGCTGGGACATCAGTGCCTTGCCTTTACATCCCCACAATGCAAATTGTGCTGTGCTAAACTGCAGCAGTGACCTCACTCCTGGGGGAGCACTGGCCTGGCCAGTCGTACCCAGCGCTCCGTGGGCTGGGTGCCACAGCTCTGTCAAGGCCGGGGTGCCCCCCTGGGCAGGACACTCCTGCTTAACCTTAAATATTTCAAGAGTCCTCAATTAGAGGGCTTTTCAAAATGCAGAGTTGTGTGGAGCCTGAAGTCCACCCGGAACTAGTGGCTGTGGTGTGCAAAATGTGAAGTTCCAGTGAGGCCCAGATGATTGCTGTGCTTCAGCAGAGGAGAAGGGTTTGCCTTCTCACTTTGCTACTGACACATCTTTAAGGTGTGGGGGGGGGGAAAAAGGCCTGTCAGGACTGGATAGATTTCCAGATCTTTCTCTGGTTAGAATTGTCTTTTCTTATTTTAGTCTTGCACTTCCAATTTTGCTCTGCAAAGTTATTTGAGTTCAGCATGTTCTAATTTAAAAGTGAAAGATGGTTTTTGCCACACTCAAGTACATGTGACCACTGCACTGTGGTCTCCTTGCATACTTCAGCAGGCCTGGAATGTCTCACTTCAGGGCTTGCTTCCCTGAAGGCTCATCTCTCTGTGTTTTGATAAAGAGATGAAAGGTGCAGAAAAGGGCTGGTGTTGAATGGAAGTTCATTGTCTTGATCTTTGATTTATCCCCTTATCTAGATGTAGAATATCTTACACTTAAATATTTTAGTAACTTTGGGGAAAGAACTGTGAAGTAATACGTTTTTCTAAATTTAATTTTCAAAATGCCAACAAGCTCAGTACATTCTGGGACATGTAACCTCAAAGCACAGAGAGTCTGAGTGAGCCACTCAACTATGTAAATTGATCAAACACCAGTCGGTAGATTGAAGTGTACATATTTGCATATGTACACTTGTATATGACACTTGGTCTAGAAGAGAGTGGATTTGCTTTGCTGGAAAGATGTTCAATAAAAGTGAATATGACCATTTTGACATCTAGGCTAATCAGTTTAAGAGCAGCTTGCCTTGTTTCTATAATTGGTTTTGCCCCCTTGTCATTTTAGTATTAAAAAAAAAATTAGGCAAGAGGCCCCAAATAACAGGAAATAAGGCTCAAATGCAATGTTATCTGTTATTATTTCAAAGTTACGGCTCCCTACTGCGCAGTAAAGTTTGTGCCAGGAGGTGTAAGCAGAAAAGCCAGGTTCAGTTTCTGTCAATTTTGAGATTTCTTTATGCATACACTCTGAATTTTCGTGTGCTCATTGAGAACATCTTGCAAAAGGCTTATGTACATATGCAGTTCTGACTGCATATCTGTAGAGCAGTACATGCTGAATTGGAAGTAATAAAATCAAAGATTTTCTATACCTTGGGTCCATTTTGTGCATATTAGCAGCATGGATAGCAGTAATAGTAAACTCTTTGGTGAAAATAAAATAAGCCTGAGATTGTCACTGTAGATTGCTCACAGCTCTGCTTGTTGCTTATGTGTCACTGCTGAGCTATAAGAAAGAGCATAATAAATTTAGGAAGAGTGTTGCGGGTGCCAGTCTTCAGTTTCTAAAGGGCTGCGCAAACGTCTGGTGCTCGGCTCCTCCGTCCCAGAGGTGGCATCTGCCATAGCTGAGCAAAGGGGAAACGTTCCCTTTTTCAAGTCATTGTGTAACAATGGAAAAACAGTTTTATAAAGTGAATTTTGAAAGTTAGTTAGGCATTGAATTATTCAAAATTGTAATATAATATTTCTGAATTTCAAAATGCTTTATAATAATTCATATTTATGTTTCTGTGGTGAATTGCTGTGAAGGAATTATTTGTAAAGGGATTGCAAATGGTTTCTTTTCTTACATACATATGATGTTGCAAATCAGAAAGGAAGCAATATTTTAAAACAGAAGTTGTTTTAAAGTGCATCTACGTTAGCATTTTTATTCTGTAGTTGGATCTTGTCATTCCAGACTTAAAAAGGCTTTTTAATACCTGGAACCAGTCTGTGAGGAAATTATAAGGTAGATGATGTGATGAGCAGATGTCTAATTCCAAAATACTATTTGGACATTATCCAGGTTTTGGAATATTTTTCAGGGAGAGAGTCATAAGCAGCTTTAATAATTAATTTAGAAAAAGAACTTTTTGCAACCATTTTCTGAATGCAGTTACTTTATTAGTTTGTCTCATTTCTTTAACATTGTTTATAGAAGAAAACCATGACATTTTACTAACCTGTTTTTAAGATGATGTAAGTTATTTAATAATGTGGATTTGAAAGTCCTAGATAAGCAAAGATTATATCATTTCCTTGATATCATACATATAGTAAGAAATGTAATAAGCACATGTGCCTGCTTTCATTCATGCACGTATAGCAAGGGAATGAGAATAGCTATGCATAGAACTGATTGCTTCCCATATATTTAGGCTTAATTTTTGCGATAAGGGAGCTCTAATCCCATTTTTGAGACCATATATGTTTTTCTTACAATCCTCCAAGCAGTAACTAAAATGCAGAGTATTATACTCTGTAATAAGAACTCAACTGTATTTTCTCTTGAATGGAAAATGCTATTCCTTTGGAGACACTTACATCCCCATGGCATAGGTGTGGTTATGTTAAAAGATCCGTGGAAAAATGAGGCATCGTTCCTGTTAATGGTAGAATCCAGGTAGTGTAGGAAGTCTTTTACATTAAAAGAGGTTCCTAACTTTCCTCTCAGATTTAAGGATTTTGTGGCTGGAACATAATGCATATTTTCCTCACTATGCCCCCACCCCTGGGAAGGAAGAGGGAAATGGTGAAACAACATTCTGGGGCAGGCATTTATCCTCTCAGCTTTGTCTTGGTACTCGTGTTTCACTCGGGAAAAGTAGTGACTGAGTGTTGCTACAATGTTACATCTGTGCAATTTATCAAAGCTTATGGGATTTTTACTTGGGTTACAGAAGGCTCATTAGTCGTCAAGTCAATTGAACATAGGTCATAATTATTACGCTATTAGAGCGTTCTTGAAAAAGATAAATAAGTGTTAGGGCTGTGAGATCTATTGGAATAAAAGTATTTTAATAAAAATGTCAGTATTTTAACATCCTTCAAAATCCACAAAACAAACGTGAACCTGACTTTCAAATAAATTATAGTACTGCACTGATGATGAAAGCTCAGTGATAAAGGGATACTGCTGCCTAATTTTTGAAACATAAACCAGTGCAACTGTAAAGGAAGGGACTGTATATCTGTCTGTTTCTCTAGGACTGTCCTCAGTGCAAACATGAAGAGTTTACATCCAGGAGAGAGTTCCTGCGTGACTGAACTTTGCAAATCTATACATTTTCAACAGTCTTTAGGTCCCAGTTTAAAGAGTAATAGCTTATGGTTCCCTACTAACCACTTACTCCAGAGAATACATCTTCCCTTCAGTTCTTGGATTTATCTTACGTGCTTTTTCTGCAATCTCCATTCTTTAGCATTCAGACACCACGATAGTGTCCACTGTGAGTAATGTTCAGAGAAGCAAAGACTAATTTAGTGAGTTCTCCATCATCACTGTAGAGCTGAGGTTGGTGTTAAATCCGTGCTTCCCCTGCCCCCCTCTCCTCTGCTGTTTCTCTGACTACCTTGTATAGTTTATGTTTCTCTATCTTTACAGTCTTGCAGACAGACATTGTCCAGGACTATGAGAATTGTGTCTCATAATGTGCAAGGCAGCTGCAGCATGTCACATTTGTACTTTCTAAACATCAACACAAATTCCCTTGCTGGGTAGAAATTTGCATGCAGCTTGGAGGCATTAAAATACTGCATCTATAGGAACTCTTGATGGAACTTGATCCATTTGTTGCTTACAGAATCTTGATCATGGATGAAAGGAAATAATGTTCCTGAATTTCAGTTCCGAGTAATGTAGATTTAAAGCGGTTTTTTTAAGCTCTTATTTTGTTCCAGGTGTTGGTGGAGGGGTTTTTATAGCATGTTCTCCTTCCATCTGAAATTCTGGAACCTTTTCTTAAAAGCTGCTGTTTGCAGAGCCTTTCATATTTCCTGTGAAATTACGTATTAGCATGTAATTTTGGATGTTGATATTAGGTGAATTCTCCTTTTCTCAAAAATATGAACTCCAGTGTGTGTCTGGGTGTACCATCAAGCAGGCAATATCCAAAACTTAGGCCAAGGTTTTGACATTACTGTGTGATGAGTGTGCTGTTTGCTTCCTTGTAACAGCTGAGAGTGGTCCTGGTACAATGTAATGTTGTAGAATTTGAGTTGTGTGATTCTTTAGGTTAGGTGTCTATCAGGAGGTGCTTTGACAGATGATACTGCAGAAGGTGTTAACTACTCCTAGCTACTTACCAGAAGTTACAAACCTCATAACTCATGCAGGTGTATTGCAGTAGTCCAGAGCATCATAGTTTAAACCATGGGACTCGGTTTGAGTTTCAGTATCTGTTTACATTCTCTTATAATGATTTTTCTGTAAAAGCAGCAAAGCAGTGAGGTAGACAGATAGAAGAGCCCTAACCTTCATAAGTTCAACCCTAACAGTTTGTCAGGAACTGTAGTTACAGGACAAGGGGGAATGGCTTCAAACTGACAAAGATGAGATTTAGATTTGATGTTAGGAAGAAATTCGTACTGTGAGGGTGTTGAGGCACTGGAACAGGTTGCCCAGAGAAGCTGTGGATTCCCCATCTCTGGAAGTGTTCAAGGCCAGGTTGGATGGGTCTTTGGGTAACCTGGTCTAGTAGAAGGTGTCCCTGTCCCTGGCATGGGGGCTGGAACTAGGTGATCTCTAAGGTCCCTTCCAACACAAACCATTTTATGATTCTAACCTGCCCCAGCAAGGTGTATTGAAATAGGACTGTAGAAACCTTTGCCCCTGGAGGTGAAACAAATTGTTAACAAGGCTGTTTGCACTTCAAAATACGTCACCAGTTCCTGGGAAGGCTTTGTATTACAGGCTGCCAAATCCTTCAGCTTTTGGCTTTGCCAGATGCGTCTGTTGAGAAATTAGGGAGACTTGTGTACTTCTGCAAAATTGGATTTGGTCTTAGCCTGCTTCTTCACAGAGAAGTTGTTAATTTCATAAAACTGGATACTGGTGTTCGGGAAAAGAAAAAGATAAAACGGAAGAAGAAAAGCAGGGCAGATGCATTTCTTAGTGCAGGGCGATGTGAAGGGCACCGTCTGTGGGTCTTGTTCAGGGACACGCACTATGCCTTTAGATTGCAGGAATGAAGAAACCTCAATAGCTCTTCAACACTTCTTATGAGCAGTAAATGCAGTGCAGAAAGAAAAGCTGTGTCTGTAGGGCTTTATAAAGGTTCCTGTAACAGCATTTAACTTAGTGGTTTTGTCAACATAACCTGTTATGACCTAGCTGACTGGCCTTCATTCACTCGGCTGGGGTTTGTACAGAACAGGAGTGAAATCAGCAAGTGCAGGAGGGAAATTAAAAATTTTTTCAAGTCTTTCTATCAGTTAAAAGCCAAGATTTAAAGCCAATTTTTAATGGCTTTTTTTTTTCTTGATTGGCTTTGCCCCAAGTCACATTGTATTCAGTGAATCTGTTGAGAGTAACACAGTACCTAACATTATAAAAGGTAATAAATTGGAATTTGGAAAGCATCCTCCATCTATTTGTATGAAGTCAGCAGCTTGGAATGCGATGCAACAGAGTAACACTGGAATTTTTTAAAACAGTGAAAATGTTATTTGTATAACTGCTTTATGCCATTTTTTCTTTTAAGCAGAAGTTCAAATGAGAAATGAGTTAAGATGAAAGGTGTTGGAAGGGTACAGGTGGTAGGTCTTTTGTTCTGTGGCTCTTAGCAGAAGAAGCAGGCTTTGGCCCTGTGGTGGCACAGAAGAAAGAAGCAGCATAGAAAGCTGAATAGTTACCACATCTTTGTGAACACTCAGGTCCATTCAGGGGACAGAAACACAGATCCTCCACCAGCACTTCCACTGTGAAACAGTCTCAAGCCTTACTTTGCCCTTCCCACTTGCGCTATGGCTGCAGCAGCTTGTGTGTGGAAAATCAGTAGTATAGATCTTATGGAAGACATGGGGGTAAAGGAAGGTATTTCTCTTTGTCCTATACACAAGCTATTATTCTTCCCTCTCCAGCTTTGTAACAGGGGTTTAATACCAAATTGTTCCCAGAGCTGCACTGTATGGAACAGTGCTGGTACACAGAACTATATAATGAGATGCTATACAGAATTAATTTAATAAATAAAAAAGCCTCCTATCTTGTTCAGCTCCATTTTGGAAAGCAAGGATAGGAAGATCACCACTGATTAAATGTATCTGGTATTAAATCTGCCAATGATAAAGAAATTATGCTGGGGTAGAAATTTGAAAGTGGTTTAGAGAAAACAGGGGAGCAAAAAGGTTAGGAAGAAGATGAAACATTAAATGTTCTTTTGAAATTATGATGTGTTCTAGCTAAAATAATGTGTAAGCTCTCAAGTATTTAGTACAAGGAAGTAAAAGCAACCCCCTCCCTTTAGACTGAAATAGGTGTGTAGCTTGCCTAAACTTTACTTCCAGAAAGTCTTGATTTTTTGTCATTATATGCTGTTTAACCTTATACTGGGTAAAATTTGTAGTTGTGCACGCTGCTAACCAAACAGCAGGAATGCACTATGCTGATAGTCTGGTTATATGTCTTAACTGCTCTTTTTCTTTTTCTTTCATTCTCTCTTTGGGACTGAACTAGAAAATATGCTCAACCCAAGTCTGCTACCAGCGATGACAACAGCACAGATTTAGTACTTCTTGCTTAGAATTTCAAAGATAACTTGGCTGTTAGATTCCAGAACACTTTCCCCCTGTTTGTAATAAGTTCGAAAATTTCAACTGTGCTGATGTAATATTGTGGAAAATCTTCTTTTAAATTCAATTTGTATCCTGATTTCCCAGGGCACTATTCATGCCCTCAACTTCCAACTGTTGGGAGGATCCCAGACTGTAGAGCTGATGCATTCCTGCCCTGTAGGGTAAGCAGATCCCAGGAGCACACCCAGGCCTAGGATGGTCCCACCACCATCCACAGGTAGCTCCTTCATGAGAACATGGCTCTGAATGCTCGAATGAGGAAGTCTCAGAGCAAGTAGCTCACCTGAGGTTAGTCTTGCACCACCAGTTTGAGAGCTGTGGAGAGGGCGCACATCCAGGAGCCTGTTAGCCTTAACTTGGCGTAATGGCCATGGCAAAATTCTGTCGATACTCTCATTTGCTCAGATTGAGCACAGGAGACAGCAATGTGATGTTAATTTCTTTTTGTCTCTTTGTTTAGCAACTGAAACACTCATTTTATGTTCAAATACATATGTAGGATTTTAATCTAGATGTATTAAACAGACAACAAATAAAAATTACGCTTCGTGGGCATCTCGCTAGTGTTGAAAACCAGAAGGCTAATGTCTGCAGTAAGCAGCACCATCTAAAGCAGTACCTAACTGTGTTAGATCTCATAAATCCTTTATACTTAAAGAAAAAGAAATTCTGCTTGCTCTAACATGAAATGTAAAACTTTCTACCTCGAGCAATAAACCCATCTGTCAAAGCTAGTCTGTAAAGCAGAGCCCCGCTGGATGATCTGAAGGGCAGAAAACAGCTGTGCTGTATTCCAGGCTGGCATTTGTTAGCAAAAAGTCTTTGGGTAATATTCGTCAATGCGCTGGTCTTCCTTTAAGAAAACCATCAAATGGGTTGCGTGTGTTTGTGCTGAGAAGTTTAGCCCCAAAGAACGAGTTTGGAAAAGCAGAAGGAAATGGAGACCTGCCAAGCCTGTTGGCTGGAGTCATGGACAAGAGCAAGGCCTGTCTGAACTGCCACTCAGTTTTTATTCTGCGAGTTTGCAGGGTTGGTGATTAGAGTGGCTTTCGCCCAATTATGCTGTGATTATTCCGCTGCACTGTAATTGACTGGGGAGATATGCTAATACCTGTCATTTGGGATGATAAAAGATGAGCGGAGGACGCAATGCATTATTTAGCTGGCTGTGTGATAGATGAGGGATGCGCAGAGTGCTTTAATTGCTGAGAAGAGAGGTTAAGCTGAACGAACGGATGAATTAGAAATGAGTTTTTTTATGGCTTGTGGAAAAGTGAAATAAAGGGAAATGTGCTTTAAAACTGTAGCAGCAGATAGAAGCAAACACGACAAGACGCGGTCTTTTAGGCAGCTTACTTTCTTAATTTAAATCTATAAGACAAAACACGGTTTAGTGCTCAGTAAATAATAGTAACAATAATGATAAGAAATGCTTGGTGAGTTCATATCCTTGGCAAGAAAATCGTTGTAAAAGGAACTGTTTTTGTTTGAGGTGAAATTTGGTTATTTGGAACCTTTGCAATTTCTGTTGCCATTCAGACCTTTAAAACCTTGTTTCTAAGGGCTGTGCTACCACCGGTGAATAGTGTTTTGTGTGCACAGGTCAGCTATAGATTTACATAAATAATATGACGCACACACATACATATAAACACACACACGCAAAATCTCTCGAGTATTTGTGTTATACAGTTAATAAGTGCACAGAGAGAGAAGTGAGATAAAATGAATATTCATAACGGTTGGAGGAGTGTAACGATACAATTAGCAAGAGTATACAAATAACTCACAAGTGACAAAGCTCTTACCCTTTGGGTGGGAAGGTCATTAGAAACTGTATCTTCTTTAAAAAAAAAAATTAGCTAATGAGAAACAGTAAAGGTGTCCAGTAATTTTCCTGTTGTGTCATTCTTTGCGTTTACACGAGCCTTTGCCTGTGGTTCAGAAAAATATTTGGGGTCTGTTTCAGGAAGACATCAGAAAAGTTTTTGGAAAGGACTTCAATCTGAAGTTAGGAAAATAAGGTATCTGTCTGTGTTACAGCAGATCCTTTATAAAATGGAGGAAATTATCTGTGGTGTGGTTGACTTGTCCCCACACCTGTCTAACTGCTGGTAGTCTGCTGCTTGTCCATTGCAGTAAATCTGGTTTTTTCCCAGAAAATACTGGCTCTTGAGTCATTGTTATTGAATGTAATGAATTTGTCTAGAATACCATGCCTGGTGAACTGGAAGCCAGCTTGAGATGGATGCGGTGTTATACATGTACTCTGCTGCTGAAGTAGAGTTTGCAAGGCCTGATCACTCCCCCAGATATATTCATCACCTTGTTCTTTTTGCTGTTCACCAAAATTTCTTTATGGCTGATTATCATCATCTTGGTTGGGGACTGGCAACTTACTTTACAGCCATGTAGCCCATTGTTAACCTGTTTTGTTTTTTTTTCTTAAGTTAGTTTTAAAAGAGCAGTTTATAGGGCAGTTTGCTGCTTTTATAGAGCAATTTATATTGCTATGTGCTGGTTAGTATAATTTTTCTAAAGTGACCATTTGGATTTCAAAATGTAAGTGCCTCTGGTTGCACCTTGGCTTCTTTCCATTACTTGAATGGATGCAGCTCTCAGAAAAGCTGTGCATCTTTGAAAAAAGAAGCAGTAAAATGCTCTGTTACTGTTTTATGGAGTGTTATATAGAAAAATCTTAACTTCTAAAAATCCCTTGTTAACCATTTTTAAGGATGTTACAAGAGAAAGTTTATTCTACATTACCTAGTTTGTGATAAAATATTCAGTGTAAAAGAAATGGATTTTGTGGTCCAGAGAGAAACCCAGGCAGTTTTGGTTCTTGAGGTGGGATACGCCTGACAGCAGTCAGCTTTGGGGAGCACGGCCCATGCTTGGCACACTGTTGAGGTCTTTAACATCCCTGCGGAGCCACTGGAGATAACATTGCTACACTGTGGTCTAGTGTAGTGAAAGTTGCTGTCCTGGTCCAGCAGCACACAGATGAGAAGAGTCTGTGGAAAGGCACGGGGGAGCTGCTGCTCATCATGGGTCCCGGGTGGGAGTGGGTCCCTCCAGCAGGTGTTCAGAAGCAGCAGGATGGACCCACACATGCCATCAGCCTGGGATCTGCTAACTTCTGACATGACAAATCCCTTTCTTTTGGTCTAAATTCTTCTGCTGTTTTTGTGGTTTGTGGCCTCTTAGAGTTTTCTCTCGTTCTCTGGGTGGTGATGTACCCCTGCAATTAGGGAGGGAATGGGGCCCAGCCCTGCTTGTGTGCAGATAGTGTCAGCACCTTGGGAAATGATCTTATCCAACTGCATGGATGCAGCCAGCTGTTCATCTACTTCTTTGTAAGTGTGTGTATATACAAGGAGGATAAGGCTCCTAACTTTTTCCAGGCTTTTCTAGTCCAAATTCCCTGCAAAGCACTACTTTCACTGTTATGCCATGTAGAAAGCATCTGATGAGTTTCAGCATGTTGTAACTATGAAATCAACATGCTGGTTAGAGGATTTTCCTACTCCTTGAACAATAGATTTTAACTTGCCCAGGAAAATAAAAAACACTTATGATACAACAGCAAAGCCTTGCTGAGAGTGAGCCATTTCTCAATACCCAGCTTTACCAATGAAAGATTGCATTATATGTATTGTGTGTATACAAATAAGTGTATTTGCATAAACATGTAAATATATGTAAATACTTGTATAACATATGTAAAATTTGTCTGTTAGATGAACAAAGAATCCATACAGTTAATTTCTGTATTGTATCGTGATGTAAAGGGGAAAATTACTTAAGTTAAAACCCAATATACCTGAACTAAACAACTTGCTTACGATCACCTGAAATGAATTATAGGAAGGAACAGAGTGTTAGATGGTAAGAGTTAATCTTTGTTATTTTTTCTTTAATACATTGTCCCCAAAACATTAGTCCCCAATTGTCACTTGGCTTAGTGCTATTTCTCTACATGTAAGTATCTATAATTTAGATTCTCAGGCAAAAATAACTTTATTTTGTTACTGATAAAAGATGAAACATATTTGACTGACATTGTTGGAAATAAGCGATAAGAAACTTTAACAGATCTATCAATCAAAACAGCAGTTTTATTTCTTGTATTATTAGCTCCTGAG
Source organism: Ifrita kowaldi (assembly GCA_013398055.1). Classification (NCBI taxonomy): domain Eukaryota; kingdom Metazoa; phylum Chordata; class Aves; order Passeriformes; family Cinclosomatidae; genus Ifrita; species Ifrita kowaldi. The sequence continues at coordinate 881,382 of VZRS01011721.1, read as the reverse complement.
GCTTTGCTGCAGCGCGTGAGAGGTAATTTCTTACTGTAGGCTTCTCTTGCTGTGCACTTGATGTACTTCTGGGGTGGGTGGTGAAAACTGTACATTTTATTTTGTTTTCAGCGTTTCAGTCATGAGGTTTTGATGATCTCAGCTTGTTCCTTTAGTAGTTATGTCTGGCTATGATCTAAGAAATCTTGGAAACCCACTAAGGCAATAGGAAACAGAGGTCAGGAGAGAATGGAGTAGTTTTTTAGACTTAAAAACATTGGGGGCGGGAGGGGAGCAGTACTGCTCTCACAATGCTTTATGAAAGCAAACCATCAACAAAACTTGAAAATTTCAAAGCATCCTTTCCTTTTCATAGTTTTCCATCAGGGCTCTATGCACATTTTGCGTGCTGCTCTAGGCTCCGTTTGTGAAGTGTGCTCTGGATTCTGTGAGTGATGCTTGTGGTGGTTTTTGATCCCCAGATCAATCCCAGTGATGGGATTTTATTGAAGCCTCCAGTGGGTGAAACACGAGACAAGGCAACAGAAGTTCCTTTGATAGTGCCTGGGTAGCACACTAGAAGAGGTAGTGATGTCATCCAAAAGAAGCTATTTGGGAACCACCAAGTGCAGTACTGGAGAGAGCGCTTTCCTTGACTCATCTAGCGTGAATGTGGACCTGGTATACATTTTTATTCAGAAAGACGGAGGGAATTTCTCCCCCACCCCATTTCTTTTCAAATAATTCAAAATAACATCATCCCAGAGCCTTCCATCTTCGAATTTCAAATTGCTCAGCTGGATAAAAATGAATAGTCACAGCTATGTCTAAAGCCAGGCACATGATTCCAAGGGCTTTGATTTGGACAGAAATGTCTGTGTTCATATAACTGTGTAAATACGCATGCACACACGTACACAATATACACACAATAAGAGTTTTCTTATCCCCAATGGAAAAAGGCTTTTTGTGTTTCCCGAAAGAAAAAAATAGTATTAACTATAAGAGGTTAGGCCCAAGATTTCGGATAAAGATGTTGTTCTGGATTCACAAGAACAGCTGTGAGTTAGAAAGAAATATGTAGGGAGAGTGAAAAATAACCATTTGTTTCCAACTAACAATACCATTAAAAACCTTGGAATTTGGAGGACATTGTAGTATCTTTCTATCCTGTGAGAGCACTAAACTGTGAGTGGCTTTGCTTTATACTTTTTTAAAATGTATTTGTTGCTCTGTGTTAAACTTACTTCAGAAATTACTGAGCAATTTGATACTTAGTAATGCCTGTGAGCAGTAACTGCTGAGTCATGATACAAAGTTAGCTTTCGGTGGGAGGTGGGAGTATGACCAGCATTTCCAGCTTCAAGAAAGACCGTCCAGAAATGCTAAGCAGACACGGGAACAGAAAATGCTGCTGTTTGGAAGCCTGGAATTTTGATTTTTTTAAAATTTATTTTATTTATTTCAAAGGTAGTAAAACACTTTCTAAGAGTCTAAATGATTTTAGGAGGAAGGGAATTTACTTCTGTGGTTGTTGCTTAATCAACATCTACTCTGCCACTTCACATCAGCTTCTGTCGTTTCCAAGTGAATTAGTTCTTTGGGCAGCACGTTAAGAGGAAGTGTATTGTTCTTGGCAGGGCACTTGAATTTCTAATTACCAGATTCTTGCCTTAATTGCAATTACCTGGACACCCAGGCAGGGTGAACTTTTGGAAAAGAAAGTAATTAGTGCAGAAGAAACCTTGCTGCCAACTGCTTGTCTGGATATCTACACTAAGCAGAACCTTGATAAGTTCACATCTCTACGGACAAGCTATCAATCCATTGAGGTGCTGCCCAAATGTTGTGCAAATCTGTTGCAATGTGCATGATTACTGTATGGTCTGTGACCCAGTGTACAGTTAAAGACAACTATTGGCTTTTCTGTTCCTGCCTGAATTTAGGGAGGGAGAGGGACTGCTCTGAGAGAAATGTCTTCATTTTTTGTAGGTGCACACCAATAAGGAGTTCATCAAATGCAGAATTTGTTTAAATAAATGGCAATAGTAAATTGTGGTCTGTGTGAGATAAATGAGCTGCACAGAGTAATTTAATTAAAGCAAAAATAAACAAATAAGTTCCTTTATTTCTAGTAATGTTTGTAGTGAGCCATTCTTGGCATACAGCTAGAAAAGCAAAATGTTGCCAGCCCAGAAGAAATCTTGCAAAACCACACTTTTGAGCAGAGGTGGAGCCACAGTGAGGGTAGTTGTGAATGCAAGCAAATCCTGATTATAAGCTGAAATCACTTGGCTTAAGGGCCTCCGGAAAGGTTTGCTGCATCAGGCTTTTATTGTCAGCTCCCTTGTGTTGGCTCACAGGAAAAATTAAACTTAATTGATGAAAAATAAGGGAAAAGAAATTAAAGAATTACTACTTCAAAAAAAAAATTATTGAAAACCATCTTTCTGTAATTGCAACCTTTTAGTAATTCCGCTTTCAAATAATGTCGCTGATGAGGAAATTGAAAAACTTACGCATTAAAACATTCTGTGTACTTCTGGGAGCTTTGTTTCTTTTCTTGATGCCTTTCAATAAAAAAACCCAAACCTCATCGAAACATTGATGTGATTGATCCCTTTGAGGTCAGGGATGGACATACTTTGTCTCCATGGTGGTAGCCAGTTGTAACACATCGGTGTCACTTATTGATGGACTGAAAATGAGAGAGCCCCTGAGATAAGTGCCTTCTTTTTGTATAGAGAGAGTTATAAAACTGCTTTGTTCTTTCAGAAATGCAGTTAAGAGCTCTTCAAATGAGCTGCTCAAATGCTAGGCTTCCCAAGCGCACATAATGGTGAAAGGGTTGTGGTGGGAAGGGTGGTGGTGGTGTAAAATTCTTCCAGTTGCTTTGAAATAACACAGGGCTCGAGGAGATGAAGGAGGTGGGCTGATGAAGCCCTGGTGAATAGTTAACTGGTTTAAATTCAATTACTGGGCTGTTCAAGTCGTTAACAAGTGCATCAATATGGTTTTTATTAACAAAAGTTTTCCTGTCACATATGGTGTAGTTGGCAGCAAGAACTTATTCCCAGCTTGCCTGGTTGCATAGACAAACCCCGTTCACTCAGATCCCAGCGGATGTTGCCCATTCCTCACTTTTGCCAAAACAGAAGTGAAAATACTAAACTTTGGGAGGTAATTCGTGAGATTCAAGGTCAGCAAGCTTGATGGGCTCAATGCTGAGGATTTTATGTAGCTTCTAAATTTTGCATTTGTGAAGACGTGATGTAAAAAGTTTGTCTATTGCAACGTTTTCCTTATTATTTTATCTCTCTGCTCCCTGTTTAAATTCGGCTGTTCTCGGTCTTAGGAGTCATGTTCTTTTTTCAGATAAGTATTGTTGGAGAAACTAACATTTTTCTGTCTCTCTGTTTTAGCAAGAGTATAGGTTTCTATGCTTCTTGTGCAGGAAAAAAATACACACATATTTGTATTGGGCAGATTATTGGAGAGAGTATGTGATACTTGTGCACACAGGCAGGCAAAAGTTTAAAAGACAACTTGTAGTTTTCAGATGCTATGTTGAAACACTATGGAGTCCTTTCTTTTCAGGCTTCTTGGAACTCTTGGAAAATCAGAGTATTTTTATGAGGTCTCAATCACTATTAAACCTGAGAAGCCTTGGCACGAAGCAGGATAACAAACATATTTTGAATATCAGATAAGCAGTTTCTCCTGTCCTTCAAAAATAGATAGGGAAGAGAAGCTTAGATGTACTAAAAACATTAAAAAACAAAAATAAACAAACAAAAACCCCACAACAAAACACCAAAAACCAAAACCACAACTTGTAGGATTTCTTTAATGTTTTAATTTTGGTCTTATAAAAAAGTGGTCTTATAACTGTAGCAATAAAAGCGTTACATGTGTGGCTATAGCTCCCTAATTGTTATAACGAAGCAGAATTCACTCAATGAGAGCTCAGTGAGCATTAGTCATGGCCGTGGCTTCTAGCATCAGCAGAGTTGTTAACGTGCCTTTGCCTGGTCACTTCACACAGGAGATCGGAGATCTCCTTCAAAGTTATTTTTGGCATTCTCATATTTTTTTTAATTTCCATGTTTGCTGGCAGTATTTCTTTTTTCCACTCAATCTTTCACTAGGAACAAGCAAGAGATATCTTTTATTTTCTTCATTGTTCATATTTTTATGCCCTTACTGCATCTCCTTCTGTACTTCTAAATAGACTTCCTCATACCTTTCTCTCCAAAAAAACCTGTAGTGCATTTCAGTACTGAAAAGCACTGGGAGAAGAAGGAAATTTGCAGCTTTTTAATATGTGCATGATAATGGGTGGATGGAAAAGATGTGCTCATAACTGGTAGTTTTGCAGTTCCCTGTAAAAGTAAATTAAACCACAGATTCCAGAAAGTGGAAGTGGACCTGGGTAATATTTTGCTTCCTAGTTAGTTAGAGCAGGTCTTAATATTTCTGATAAAAGTCGTGGTGCACATATCGAAGTACTAAATTGTACCAAAAGCTGGCGTGGAATGGAATAGTGAATTCCTTCAACTTCCCCGTGGCCCAGAGTGAGCAAAAGGCCATCTGTTCTGAGGATGAACGGGGGACTGTTTGCCCTAGGATGATTGCTGGTTTTGCACCTAGGCTAGAATGCATCTCTTACCGTATGTGTCTGCTAAATCGTGTGCTGCTAAAGTGAGCAGAGTAGACATTATGATTTGCACTTTGCTTCCTTTTGTTTTGAATTCAAAGGCCATCCCTAATTGATGGAGGTTTCCTTTACGATGCACTTATTTTCAAATCCATCATGCAGTGCTTCTGCTGCCCCTTGCCTTCGTGGATGTGCTGGTCTTTGACCCAGAACTGGTAAATGAACCCTGCAGGGAAATCATTAGAGAATTGGAACGGTTGCAGTGGAGGGACCAAGGGTCAAACCATTACCTCCCTGTAGGACCGTCGACTTAAATTGGACTTCTTGCTTTTCGGAAGCAGGTCAAGTGTCAGGGACAGCTGAAGTGGTCAGGTACAAACCGATACAGATCGTGGACACAGTTTGGGGGTTTTAGCTTAAAAAATTAGGGCAAGGCAGGATGGACTTAGTCTAATGATACCTTCTCTGTTTCTCTCCTCTTTTCTCCCTTTGGAAAGCAAAATTAAAATCCTGAGCAGTCAATGGGAGCCAACACTGACATTAATGTGCTATTTGTGATCTTTTGGCATTCATAATTTTTTAGAGTAGTTGGTTCAACCTTTTTGGTGTTTCCTTGCAGTTTTCTTTGATTGAAAAATAACAAATGATATTTTGTAACAAGAAAGTACCTCCATAATTTTTCTGAAGAATATACCTCCTGCTCTTTTTCCCCTTCCTCACCTGTTCTTTGCATAATTCTTTCATACTCTTAACAAATGTAAAATTACCTTTTTCAGACTGTACAAAATAAATATTTTGCACTCCTAGAGGAAAAACTCCACAGTAGTGCATCTAAGGCAGTGAAATATACTTCTGGATATGAGAAACTATTTAATGATTTAACTTAGAAATTTTATGTCCTTGAAATATTTCTATAATATTTTCTGTAGAAAATTCCAGCTGTGTAACTGTGTAAAATAAGTTTAAAATACCAAAAGTCTCAAAAAGCCATGGGTGTCATGCTACTGAAATATGACCAAAACCGCTGAAGAACAAAATAGATGGTACTAAAAAAAAAAAAAAAAAAGGAGTAAAATGAGGCTGTGAAACCTGAAGTTCTTCTCAGTGTGACTTAAAAGCGCTGCAGAGACCCCTGAAAAGCATCTTTCTCCTTGTCTCTGTCCATTGCCATTCATAGCACACAGCAGTTTGTAGGTTTAGGTCACTCTCTAACTTGTGTAAGGAATTCTCCTTTTCTGAAATAATTAATGAGGCGCAAGAATTAGTACAAATCTATGTTTGAGTGAGTGGGCTGAAACCCAGCTCTTCTTTTGAAATGGGTGGCAGAGGAGTGTTTCTACAGAAGTAAATGTGTTTTGACCAGGGAAGATAAATTAATTGCAACGTGTCTGCTATGTAAATGTTTTTAAAATATTAATAAGAAAAAAGTGAGCAAAGGGAAGAGGCTAGAAATAGAGCAGCATCTCCATTTCTGTGCTTGCAGAAGGGATTGCAGCCTGCCCCGTGCCCGGGCAGCACTTTGCCTACTCATCAGGAGAGACTGAGGAAGTGACCAGCTGCGAACTGTTGTCCTTTCCTCCAGCTCCTCCCACTTCCAGAAGCTCTTTCCTCTCAAGGAGTTTGGAGCCAAGAAGCCTGCCATTGCTGGTGTGCAGAAAGAAAGCAACTTCCCTCTCCCTTCGGTATTGTGTCTGATAGAAACCAGTTTAGGGTCAGCTATTTGGAGAATGGCTCCGTGTGTTCCCACTGGCAGAAGGAGAGAGGCGCTGCTCCCCTCCTGTCAGGGCAGCATGGCCGGCAGCCCACTGCCTGAGGTACAAACCCTGCCTCAGCACAGAGGCCAAAGGGAGTGGGCTGGCAACCTCTAGAAGTTAAACAGGGAGATTTTTCATTCACAGGGGCTGTTCCAGCAACTCCTGGTGTTGATGATGATGAATGAAGGGCTGCACAGCTCAGAGAAACAGTTCTCTGAACATGGCTTTTCCGCTGCAGTGCATCAGGACTAACAACCCGACTTCTTTTGATAGCAGGTGATGGGATAGGAAGCAAACTGGAAGGAAAATTGTTTTCCCAAGCTTCTCACAGAAAGCATGCAAGGGACAAGGGTTTTTGCTTGTCGATCATGTAGATTGCTTTAAAAGGTGAGGATTTGAGTTTATAGTAACAATAACTTCAGTCAGATTTTAGCCAACTAGAAGGATAGACACGACCATTTAATGTACTGGTACATTAGCGTTCGGTACAGTTCACAGGAGGGAGCAGTATTTTGAGGGGTGAGGTTGGCAGGTGAGTAATTACATTCTCTATCACCTCTCCTGTGTTGGAAGGAATGGTGACCAAGAAGTGTTTTTCCCATTGCTAGGCATCCCCTGTATAACATAAGGCCTGTTATTTTTGTTTAGTTTTTATTTACTGACAGTATTTCCAAGGTTGTGAACCTTTGAGCTTTATTAACATCTTTACTTTTTTTTTTCTCCAGGGTAATAAGCAGAAAATAAAAACTCTCTAGAGGTAGCATTGCTGATCTCTTGATTTCCCCTAATATTCTGAAAAGCACTATATCTGCAACTTGAAATCAGCATGCATTATATGATAGTGTTCATTTATTTCAAGCGTGTCTAGTATACTTTTCACCCATCTTTACAGGTATGAGTATAGATAAAGGTGGATATTTGTATGGGAGATACGAGGTGTTTTCACTCGGCTGTTTGTTAACCTCTGACAGGTGATGAAGACTCAACATTTGCACTCTTAAAAACTTCCATCTCCTTTTCTTGCACATTTGTGTCCCCAGGGTTACTGGTTCTGCCCCCTCTCTGTTTCAAAATTCACTAAGAAAAGAAAATTAACGCTAAATGTCACTTTATAATTGCAATAATGATCACACAGCTGTGCTTTCCTAGTTGTATAATGCACGTCAGGATCAGTTTAGGAGCTCAGCCTCATTTCCTGCCCAGATGTAATTCTGGTGACCATTATTACAGTAGTGAGGCTCTCCTCATTCATTATGGCCGTGGTCTGAGGGAGGCCTGCACGGCGTCACGGAGGCCAGCATGGAAGGGTGTTGCAGCTCTGGGTTAGCTGAGTGTAAGGATTTGGCCAGCACAGGATGTGTACGGGGAGAGCGGCTGCAGGCAGCACAGCCGGCTCAAGCACATGTACCCCTGTGTGCATAAAAAAACCTCCATGATAAAAAATAACTTAGGTGTGCCTTTCTTTCTAATGAAATGTTGTCTTTATTTATGAGCATGTGAAATTCTGAGGAGGAGCTCTTACACTTAAATGAACCTGTGAGCAGCCCATAGAAAAGCAAGTGCCTGCAGCGCTAATAATGAGAACTGACAAGGCGATCCTGCTGTGTTTATTTATGACCTTCTGCCTTTGTTAGCTCTTGTGAGAAATTCCTCTCTAACCATAACAATATTGCTGGAGCTTGGCACTGCACTGAGGAATCCTACGGTGCCCCGAGGCCGCCCACTGGCACGGGTACAGCTCGCAACAGATTGGCACAGTTGTTGAAATTTTCATATGTTTTCCCTTTATTTATTTTTTTACCTAATTCATGAGGCTGTTTCTTCCTTTGGTACATTTGTTTGTTCTGACAAACATCCTTTAGAAGTATTTTGAGGCTTTGTAAGATCTAACTTACTGATTTGCTTTTTTTCCCTCTTTTTTGGTGGTCTATCTAATGAATAACTTAGATGTTGAAATGAGCTGTAGCTTAATACTTCCATCAGGTAGATCTTCTTCAAGGTTGTGATAAAGGTAGTGGTCTTTTTAAAGAAAGACAGCAGTGTATAAACACTGGCCCTGTTTGTAGGCTTCAGCATAGAAGACCGTGAACAGGGAACTGGGACAAGAGCTCAAGCAAGACTGCTGCAAAGCAGCAATGACCTTAGAAGCCATGCAGAAAAACTTCCATGTGCTTGAGAACCGTGTTCTTCTTAAGCTGTAGCACTTACCATGCCTTGATACAAATGGCTCTTTTCCCATCTTTCTGTCAGACTCACTCCCCAAAAGCCTTCTTGGCCCAGCTCCCTAAGCTGTGTTACAAAGCTCAAACAGGCTTGGAGGATGGAGAATCAGCAATAGGTAGGGCTGCACCTGCAGGTCTGGCAGGGCTGAAGTCTCTGCTTCATCTTGCAAGGACCAGGAAGCAGCCGTTGACCAGAGCTGCAGTTCTTTTGGCTTCCCATGGGGGAACAGGAGTGGCCAGAGACGAGAGCTAAGGATCACTTCCTTACAAGATCCTGGGAAATCCTCTTTCAAAGAGGCTTCTGGCTGCAGTTCTTTCTTTTTTCCACCTCCGTCATGTTGACATGTTTTTTCACACAATTTATGAAAACTCTAAAAATTCAGGGCAACAAGAATAGAGATCAATGGGGAAAGGACTTAACTTTTATTGTATTTACAAATATTTTATACTAGTGGCTTACAAATGCACTGTGGGCTGTGGCACTGCAGTGGTGCTTGCTGGAGGGAGCTGCAGCAGGGACATAGCCTGGCAGGTGTTGGAGAAGGACAATTGGTACCCCAGGTGAAGGGCTGGGTAAAGCACCATCATACAAAAAGGCAGATGGAAGTGCCCTGCCCAGTAAGGCCCCACCAAGTGTCCATCCATTGTGGCAGTCACATTTTTGCAGACCACAATTGCTGTACACTGGACATCCTATCCATGCTTTCTTGGAATTTTTGAGACCGCTTTTATTAGCATCGCAATGAATTGGTAATTCTGTGCAATACCACCCTCCTCCCTTAAAGACAAGGAAAATTTTGGAAGAACAGCCCACTACTAGCTTTATCTAAAAGACCTCAGGATTCCCTATCCTCGCTATGATAAGAAAAAGCTGCAACACTGAGGCATGCTCAGGCACACAAAACCCTCAAAGTTCCGCATGGATGGTTTTCCTTTGTATGATATGTTAATTAAAGAACAGTAGTAGTTGATCTGTTGGGGTTTTTGATAGATTACAATGTTTAACACTTCTGTAGTGACACGTCCATGTGTCTTCTCATTTACTGGATTTCAGGACTGCACCTGAAATTATGAACCTGTTGAATGAAGTTCAGCTTAGCTCACTCAGCGATCAAGGCAACCATGGCATTATCTTAGCCTTGAGATACCTCTTCCCGTGCCAAAGTGGTGCTTAGCAGTAGATGAGGGAGGGTATCAGTGTTTCAGAATTTTTTGTTAATGCCCAGTTGAAGTGCTATAAGTTATGCTTTCTACTTGGCTAATCAAGACATTATTTCAAAAAGAAAACTGAGGCCAAGACACTTTTATAGAATTTCAAAAGCCTTTTGAAATTTATATGGAGGTTTCTGAGACTTGAGTTCTACACATGTTTGTTAAAGCCATATCATCTCAAAATACCACGTTCCCTGGCTGCTTAATTACTTAGCATGCCCAGCAAGCACTGAACTACTGCAAAGAAATGTGAATTCCAGAACGTGGGGTGTTGTGGGAGCCTTGTTCTGTCAGGTATGTGTGAAAAACAATCTGAAAGTTTATTTTCTGCTTTTTTACTGTCTTGGATTTCATTTTCCAACCTTTTCCCGGGTTACCAGAGAATGTAAATGTGGGAGGGGTTGAGTGAACAGTTCTTGAAGAGTAATTGTTTGGTTTTGCTGCTGTGGTCCACAGACCTCAGAAAGAAGTCAGCAGTTTGTGTCTGTGGCTGGGGATGAGGAGCAAAGCAGAAGCAGGGTGACCACAGCCCCGTGTGTTTGTGCTTTACTGATGGTCAAACTACACTCCACTGAGTCGCATTGGGTTCAGTAAAAATGAAGAGAGAGGAACAGAGATGAGAGGTTCTTGCATGAGGGTGAGACAATGAGCCTGAAGTGGCAAATTAAGGTGAATTTACTGAAATAAACCTTATGACACTCATTTCTGCCTGTTACCCCAATATAATGCTGCATATCCAGCATTTTAAATAAGACTTAATTCATTAATTAGTGTTGTTCTCTGAGGGAAGTCACTTTATTCAGTTCCTTGAAAAGGAAGTCTTTATAACATTTATCAGTCTTTTTGATGTATACATTTTTCTCCTCCTTTCTGCTTCTGATTCAAGAGGAAGAGATGGAAAGTTAACAGAGCACCTGTGTTTTTGAAGTTTAAGATGTGTCTGGGGCTTATTTACCATCTCATTGAATTGTGGTATTTGGTTACAGGGTGTTGTGGGAGAGAGAAGAAAGAGACGCAGTATGATGCATGCACAAGCCCTAAGCTAATGAAAAACTGTTTTGTAGATCCTTATTCCCACGGTAACCTGCTGGGATAGACTTTTTTATCAAACCATAACTCTACAAAGGGTATTAATATGAAAAAAAAGAAAAAAGGCAAGTGCTGTAGATCAAGAGTTTTTAAACCTTGGGCATACAGGTGTATAGGTTCAATCAGTTGTTTAAGCCCTTTATCGTACTCCATGCATAGGTGGCCTTGGGCTGTCAGAACAGCTCACTTGTTATCAACTTGCCTAATTTACTGTGCCATGACAATATCTGCTTTCAGTGATCAGTGGGCAGTTGGTTGTTGGACCAACACTTTCTCCATTCTCTCAACTGCAGTCTCCAAATCAGATAATATTGTAGGCCCAAACTTAAAAGCCCAGTTAATGCCCTCTGGATGCCATGTGGGATAGCCTGAGAAGCACATGTAGAAAGATGTCAATTAATAGTTGCAAAATAGCTGTGGTGTGACTCAGGGTATGTCTGTAGTAGTAAACTGTAAGGTACATTCAGCCACATGAGGTTGTGTGGTCATGTTCAAAGAGCTTCTCCTATGTGAGCTGCCCTGCACAGACCTACTGAGAATCTCTGCACTGCAGTCTCGTGGGTGTAGTGCAGGTGAGGCATGGTGTGAATTTTACCACATTGCATGTTATGGTATTCTGAAGTTTTGTTTGTTCATTTCTGCTTGAGCCACACCTGCACAATATCGGCTTTTTGAATATGTAGTCTCGAAGATAGATGGTCTGTGTCTGACTGCATGTGCTGCAAGTTTCCAAAGTATGGTAGCCAGAGTAAACAGAATAAAGAGAGTAAGCAATACTTTTTAATGCTGCTGCGCTTGCTAAAATGTTTGGTCACTTTCAGATCTACTGACCCGTATGTTTTATTAGTAATGTCTTGTTCTTTCTCATATGCTTTTGCTCAAATCCGTGTTTGTCTTTCTTGTGATTTGATACTCCTATGCTTGCTTACTTAGTCTGATTTCTTTCTACATCAGCTGTGAAAGTAGAATAAGTAGGTAATGGGAGGAGGAGTAGCAGCTGCGGGGTGTTTTCCCTATGGCTTTTTGATGCTATATTCAGCATGACCAGAAGCACAGCCAGGAGAGTTGTCTGGGCTGGTGAGCAGAGTGGTTGTGCAGTGGCCATTCAGATTCTAAGCTTGCTGCATAGAGGGAGAAGGACAGTGATCCCCAAAAGAACAAGCTCTCCAGTGAGCTTTAGAGATTCTGGATCAGTACATGTTTTGCTTCAGTCAGCTTCCTCTGTTTTATCCTGCCAGTTCAGTCTGTCTTCTCCCTGTGGAGGCAACTGTAGGGTACATGATCTAGAAAATGGTTGTAATCCAAAGAGACACAAAAAAGGGAAGTTATGTCTCACCTCACTATTCTTTGTATGAAAAACCCTTTAGGTTTAACAGAAGGGATTTCATGTTTGGGAATGGTTAGGTTTGGTACTATGCATGGGAAGTAGTATGAATAAACTAAATTTTATTAGATTGCTGCTATGCAAACACAACTTTTCTTTCTTCTTCATAGGGCCCATTTGTTGTGTTTTTCATTGATTTGATTGTTTTAAAAGTTGATGATTTATTGATGATAAATGACTGATGCTGTAGCTACAAGAGTTGTTAGCTGGGCATTTTTCTTTGCTACAGTACTGAAGAAACAAATGACTCCTAAGGGTTCATGGCTTTTTGTTTTTAAATTTTATTTCCAGAAATTCTACGTGCTAAGCATTCTGCTTCAGAGATAAACAGGGAAGTTTGTATCTTGAGAGGTGCTGTGTTATTGTTTTTCTGTTCTAGAGATTTACTGTTTATTTTCAATATAAAAAAGTATCCTTGTCAGACAAGCTGTGTGTCCTACGCTTTACAGTCCTTGTTAGACTTTGTCAATTTGCTTTGATGGCACATGGCTCATTAGTATTTATCGTTTCATACACGGGAGTCAATGTTTATATACCAGTGACTTTTTTTGTGCCGTTAGGTTACTTGATGCAGCTGTAGGACTCGGGTGCCCCTTCCTTGGTGACTGCCAGGGAGCTGCAGACCCCGCAGTGAGTGGCACTCGGCCACTCAGGCAGGGAGGAGTGTGGCTGGCAGAGCCTTCACCTGGTGCCTCATCAGTTTTGGATTTCTAGCTGCCCTAAGTTGTTTTGGTGTAAAGCTCTTGTCTGGACAAGCAAATAAGATCCCATTGTGGATAACTGCAGACACAGAAATGTGATTGTATCCATCCTAGCAACTTCTTCTCATCCCATGCCTGACAGATACGGGCATGTAATGTTCTGTTCTTGGACTCCTGTATCCCCAGGTCAACAATTTTTATTTTTAGGCAAGGTTGTCTTACAAACACAGATCCTTTGCTTGCTAAACAAATGCAGTAAAAAATTACTCTTTCTTTAAATGAACAGTCATTTGCTTAGCAATTAGGTAATAAGCTGTGATTTGAATATGTTTTTCCAAGTCAGCTTTTTGTAGATAATTTCTTGAAGGCTGATCTAGTTCCAGGATCCCATACATTGAAAAGATACCAGGTAGGGCATTGGCACTGCATTGTTTGATTGCACTTTTTCTTGGTTGGTTGAGTGAATATAGACCTTTTGGGAAAAAGATTTTTGCGTCCTCAGGGACTTGCCTGTATAACTTCTCTGAAAAAGCACTTGATTCTGATCGGAGAGAGTACTTGCAACATAGTTCAGTAACCAAGTTATTTTGGGAAGCATATGAGGTCCACAGAATGAAGGGAATGTGTTTCCCCACCAAGTGGTGCTTTGTCACTAAATTTAGTGCAAGACGGTAGTATTTTTATAATATACTTAGAATTCCCTTCATTTGGAATATTGCATGAATAGTTTGTCACATAGAGGTTGAATTTAAAAACCTGGTTAAAAACACTGAAACATATAGTAAGTGGAATTCCATAAGAATTCTAGGTAACATGACTAAGAATCATAAGAAGTACCTGTGCCCAACTATTGTCGAAGTTTGTGTTTGTCTTGCAGGTGAAACATGTTCTGAGGTAGAGTTGTGCCTGTCAATAGAAATCAAGCTTTTTCCTCAGGGAGGTGTTTGTACTAGAAGTGATCTTCTCTACTTTTCCTTCTCCAGACCTTGATTTAACAAGATTCAGAGAATGGACCTTGTTTTCTCCCCCAGAATTAATTTCAGAAAGGCGTGCAAAAGGGATTTTGGCAGAAATGTAATGGCAGCCCTGCTGTCTCCTGTTAAACAATTTTTTAAGGATGTATGTTAGGTACAGTTTTTGTGCTTAGCTGAAGGTTGCCATGCAGGTGGCGTGGAAGGAAGATACCCAGGTCGGGAGTAGCAGCCTTTGAAAATGAAAGAATTTTCCACATGGTCCCAGTCATTGCTGCGCCTGTGCGTTGTTCCGGTTGCGTAGGCACTGGGAGGCTGTTAGCTCACTCGCTGCCTCCACAATGTGACCAGCAGGGCCTTTGGAAGACTTCTTGAAACATGCTATTATAGGCTGCTTTGTGATGAAAAGAGGTCTTAGAAATATCTTGAAATTTAAACAGAGCTATTGTGGGTTTTCCTTTTGTGTGCGTATGTGTGTTTGTCAGCCAAATCATTTGTTCAAAGTTAATCTCAATTACAGAGCATATTGTTCATAATCCCCCATGGCTCCAAAACAATAGCAGAGTGTATGTCTGTTTGAATATATATTTACATACTTACATGTGAAATATGTGTGCTTGTATATATAATTTTGCTTCTAAAGTGGTGATTCATGTTAAAGAGATGGATATTTCATGCAGGATCCTGTCTTTTGAGCAGTACCATCCTAAGGAAATACTGCAGGAAGGCCTGAATGGAATAAGTAGGCTTTGATCCTGCAGCCAGTCAGTTGATGCAGTTCCCTACATGTAGTGCTGGGATTCATCCCAGCGCAATGGATTGTAGGGTAGAGTCTGGGAGGTTCAGCTTCTTGGAGACAGAAAGGTTTCGTGTGTCTTTAATTTTAATATCTACAGAATACCTCTGCTTTTCTTCTACTCCCTGACCATAAAGGAACTGGTAGGCAGTAGTTGCAAAATTTAAATAAATCACAGGCTGTATGTGCTCTGCATAATCCCCGCAAGAGAGCCCCAAACTGCAGTAACTTCTTAAGAGAATTCAGGCTGTAATTTAGTGGTATAGGAACTTCCTGAGCAAGGTGTCCCACACTTTCTCCTTCTTCTGATCTCAGAGAAGGTGCTCATCGTTTTCCAACTATAAGTATTTAGCAAGGGATCCCCTTAGTAAAATCTTGGTTTGTGTTTGCTGAGACATTGCTTAGCAAAGCTGACAACTGCATGAAGTGTTTGCAGTGTAAATTTTTGCTGCACGGTGAATGCTGTAATGCTGTCAGACTCAGTGTGTAAAATTGTGATGGTATTGCTGAGCCACTGTAGTCTCCCTTTTGCTGTTTCTTCGATCTAGGTGTGTTCCTCGAAGAAGTTAATGTTATTTTGTTATATATGGGTGTTCGTAGGATTTTTTTTCCTGTGATCTCTTTGTTGCTTTGGGTTTCCTGGCTCTATATAAGCTGTTTGCTTCTTTCTACCCCTTGCTGCCCACGTTGCAGTAGTAAATTGGTGCGCTGTTTCAAGAGTGTCTCTCCTGTCACTCTGATAAGATCGTACCACCAGGAAGGCATAACATTATAATCCCAAGCACAATGTGATCCTGTTCATTTTAACTCTTGTACTTGTCAGACGGGCAAGAAAAAAGGTCGTGCATAGGTGGAAGGTGAGGCTAGAACTGAAGATAGTTGAAGATAAAACACTTTGCCAAAAGAGATAAATCCTGCATGGGGACGTTTCAGTTTGTAATCAAGGTATTATGTGGAAATGAACTTTGAAAGCTGGTTGGGATGTCCTGAATAATACGGGCTATAAAGCTGACATAGAGAATACAGAACTGTAATACAGATTTGTGATGGGAGGGGGGAAATATTTTGTCCTTCATTTTTTCTTAGATTTGATGTCACATTTGAAAATACAGTCATAACAATACCATAGATAAGAATAATAGGATTACTCTACAAGAAACAGATCTGTAAGAAAGACGAGACTACTGGTAATTCTAAACTTGCTAGATTTTACTGGAAGAAATGAATGCTTTCCAGAAAAAGCCTCTGAAAAGAGGCAAAATTTAAGGCATGCCTTAGGGTATGGGGACTTCAGCCCCTTAAAAGAATCCCAGCAATTACCTAACCTGCCAACTTTCCAACAAGATAAATGGAAGCACTGTAGCTTGAAGGTGCCTTGGTTTGAATGAGATGCAGTAAGTAAGGTCTCTCTGTTCTTTACAGGCATCATAGATCTGATACTACTTATAAAAGAAGAATAGAGTTGGTGCCCTGCTGACTAAATTGTCCTCTAGAGGAGTATTAGTTACAGAGCTTCTTTGTTAACTAGGCTGTGTGCTTAAACCGCTGTGAATTTCTCCTATTAGTAGGCTTTCTAATAGCTTTGCATATAGATATGCTGAGTAAATGCAAGTGTATCCATGTCATGTACGTATATAATGTGTATGTGTATAGTGTTTTATATACAAATAAATGTTTGTGATGTGGAATTTGCACAACTTCACTACTGTTCTGTAAAATGAAGTAAAAGTAAGCATTAAAATGCTGATAATAGGAGAACAGAAAGCCGACTTCTGCTCTCTCTGTCCAGGTGCTTCACATAAAGTCTTTCTTCGCCTTCTTTTAAATTTCCCAATTAGCTTTTTTAGTTAACAGAGGTGTTTCTAAAACCTCCATGTGCTGCAAGTTCCCAGTTGCTCGTCCACTCTGGCTTTCCACTTTAGACGACTAGGTAAGACCTTGAAGTGTATGTTAACAAAAAAGAAAAAAAACAAACAAAACACACAAACACCCCCTGAAACAAACAAAAAACCTCAATCCACCCTGTACAGAACAGCTGATATTTCTCATTTTAGCCCACTTGCCGACAACGTAGGAGATTGTGTGGCACAGCCCAGACTTCTAGACAGGCAACAGTCTTTTGTGCCATCCTGAGAGCTCAGTTTTCTTGATGCATCTGATGAGTGAACACTACCACAGCATCCTCAGCAGATGCAATGATTGTGAAGCTTGCCATTCCTGGGAGAAAATCCTGGTGCTTACACTGAGCGCACGTGGGGAGCCCAAGGCGCTGTGGGTGTGCCATGCTGGCCAGGCTGCTCCCTCAGCCTGCACTGCATGAGAGTGGCATGGCTTCACAATTTAAATAGACTGGTGTCATGCAAGCCTTTCCCTTTCTTTTCTGCCTTCGTGAAGGATTTTCATCGGGTGGGTGAAGAAATTCCTGGAAAGCAGGCACTTGAGAAAATGCCTGAGACTCCTCAGTTGTTCCACTCATGCGGAAGGCTGGAGAAGTAGATGTGACTTGATGGGAAAAGTGAACTTCATTCCTGTCCCAAAGTCTTGCCTTAGCCTGTGAACAGTGGATAATTTCATCAAGGACAGTGCTAATTTCTTCATGGCTTTTCCATTATTCTGGCAAATCTGTTTTTTCAAGTACTTTGGCTTGCCAACCCAAGTGAAAGCTTTACTCCACACACTGTTTTAAAATCTTTGTTATTCTAAACGTAAACCTGTATGTTTTCTATATCTTCTATCAGTTGGGTGCCTATCTGGTTTTTTACACAGAATTTATATTCCTTTAGAATAGGCTCTATTCTGCTGCATTCAGTTTTCAGAGGTGTATTATATGCTTTTCAGCAGCATTTGTTTTATCAGCACTTCCTGCAGCATTTGTTACACGTGGCGACAGCAGCGATTTGATTCCATTTAGAAGAATACCATATTATGTATGGAAAAGCAATAATTGCTTACCTGTTTGCCAAATACATTCTGGTATGAAAAATACCTAGTGTTGCTCTATGCAGTACCAAGCAGTGTTATTTCTTGTTTACATTTTCTACAGTTAATAGATCCGAAAAAGAAACAATGAAAATAGTTTATTGCCCACTTCACAATTAAATTTCCATTTGTACGGATTTGGAAGTCTGCTCTTGAGTAAATGCAGCATCCACATGTAGACTGAAGTTTTAGCCTTAATTTTTGCTTTTCATATGCCTAATGAAATACGGATACAATTTCATGCTTGTCAGAAAAAGCAAAATTTAACTGTGGTAAAAGTTGTTCTTGAAGTATTTATGGGAGCTCATTGGAAATAAGGTCCGCAAGATGCCCTGCAGAGAGCTAAGTCAGGTGGTTTGTATTTCCTACCCTTATGCACAAGGAGGAATAACACATAGCATCCTACGTGGCTTCTAGTGAGTGTTAGCAGTGCTTAAACTGTTAATCCTCCTCTTCCTGTGCCTCGGCAGACTGACCGTGTCTGTCTGTTAGGGAAACCTGGCTGTGAGCCTCCCTTGTAGTGGAGGTGGTCATCGTTGGACAGGGCTCTAAGTACACCACGTGTGCATTTCATCCGTGTTCTGCGACTTCTAAAAAACTTTGTTTTGTTATGAAAATTAGGCAGCACTAAGGCTTTGCTTCCTGAGCTCTTTACTCAGGCAAAACCTAGTTCTTTTTGTGCCATTCGGACAAGGGGTCCTGCTGTCTGTGGTGCAACCACTTGCATGAGCCAAACAAATGAAGTCAGGATCAACCAAAGGAATGCACTCTGTCATCCCAGTTGTTTCAAGTCTCAGAGGTCGCTTAATGACCTGGTTTATATGTGAGGTAGCTCCGTGCTACTTTTTTGTACTTTAATTTTCATATAGAAATAGTAACATAGTAACATGCTCCTTGTGACCTGCCAATAGCTACAGAAGCACAGCTATTCTGGCACCTTTCAGTTTGTATGAGATTTTTCTGTGATGCTTAGGAATTAACATTTTTCTTGACAGTTGGGGAGCATGTGCTTGCTTTGTCACAGCATTCTTGGTTTTTCATATCTGATCTTAAAATTATTTAAAGCCTCTAATTACTCCCACAGATTCAAAGACCAGTATAACTCCTGTGTTACAGCTTCAGGGAATATGTCCAGCAGTTCATAGTTAGAATTCAGATGTGCTGTGATCTACAGAGGAAGTTTCTCATTGAAAGTGTAGCAGTTACGAGCTGAAATGGAGTAACTGTTTAGCCGTGTATTCAGATGAAATTGAAGAGAACCTGTGAGCTGTACACTGGTATTTGATGGAAGTGGAGAAGCAGCAGTCCTTGTTCCTTGGTGGCCAGCAGATCCAGTGCTGCTGCTGAGGGCAGGGCCTTTTCTCATCTCCCTGCTTCAAGGCAAAGGAGCTGCATGGGAGTGTTAGAGGGCTGCATATTTTAAACCCTTCTTCTCTCGTTATGGTAATAGCTTAGAGTGAAGAGTATAAGCTGTGATTGTAATGGTAGCAAACCCCAAAATTAAATACTGTGTAAAAGTGAAACTGATGTATCATTTTCATTAGTTTTGGTATGCTCAGGCAGAATTTGTGGGATTAATTTTGAAAGCTTAATCCAGATGGAAAAGGTTAAATTCAGTGCTGAATGAATTTGGTTCCAATTCATTTGTTGCCCTTGCTTGTTCTTTTTCTCAAAAGAATTAGAGATTAAGCAGAGAATTGTGCATGCTATCCTTGTTTTCTGCCAGCATTTAACTACATGTTAAAGACAACCTCTCAGTTATCTGCTGCAATAAGTAAACAAATGGATCTATTGCCATGCCAGCTCTTGAGTCCTCTGGCCTGTGTATTCATGCAAGCACTTATGTTCTTTTTTCATTTTTCCTCAGGATTTATCTGGATCCATTGACGACTTGCCGACTGGAACTGAAGCAACCCTCAGCTCAGCTGTTAGCGCGTCCGGCTCTACAAGCAGCCAAGGGGAGCAGAGCAACCCTGCACAGTCTCCGTTTTCCCCTCATGCTTCTCCACATCTCTCTGGCATCCCTGGGGGCCCATCGCCTTCCCCTGTAGGCTCACCCGTTGGAAGCAACCAGTCAAGATCTGGTCCCATTTCTCCAGCGAGTATTCCAGGTAAGTTGGTTCTAACAAACAAAGTTAAAGCAATTGGTAGGTTTATTAAATACATAAATAAATACTCCTGTATTTTGAACTAATCTGTTTTCTGAGAATCCTACCTTTTCGGGGCCTTTTTCTGAAAAAAATTGCATACTTAGAGCAGGAGTAAATTCCATCTAAACTTCATCTGTCAAGCCCTCAGAATGCTCAAAATTCTGAGCTTGACTCCCCATAGGTGTTTGATACATGTCTTTATCACCAACCAATGTGAATACTTAATTGTAGTTTTTGTATTTGGTTTGTGTGTCATTTGTCACATACTTCTCTTGAGTATTTACAGTCCTTTTTTTGTTCTGTTTATTTTTGTTGGGTTTGGCTCTTGAGCTTATATGGTGGTTACAGACCTGCAGGACAAGGCAGAGGTTTTTCAACCCTGTATTGTGACAATGTAATTTTGGACATCAATACAGAATATTGTATGAGATATTTCTTAATATTTGCAAAGATTAACAAGTTGCTGGGGATTCAGCCCCACCAGTAATAATTGGACTACCAGTGGCATGCTTGCCACTCGCTCTCTTGTGCAATTTAGAGTATGACACACAGTCATACTCTGTATTTTCAGAAATTTGTGGAAATCTGTTAAGATACCCAGAAGGAAAAAATGGCATACATTAATTTCAGTTTTTACCTTATCCCCACCCATCTGGCATGTTACTTACTCCAGGGGGTCAGGCAGCAATGTTTATTTAGTATTTCGGGGGAGTTTATTCTCTTCCTGATGCTCAAGTTTTTTTATTGTCTTCTGACATTTTGAATACTAGCGGAATTCCTAAGAGTAGGAGAGTGCTGACATTACCCTAGGGATAGCATCAGTTGCTGACAAAACCACAGAATAATAAACATGGAGCTCAGTTACAAGAAACAAAAGCAGAGGTGTCTTTTTGTTAGGTGATTTGAGTGTTGCTGTAAACCAAATGCTGGTTAAAATTCAGAGGGTAGCGTGTGTTTCAGTGTTTGATACAAAGGTATCTGTGTAAAATGTTCGTGCCTGTTTGTCTGCAGAGGTTAAACTAGATAAGCAAAGGGAGGCAAGCTCGGTGCACACAGGAATGTTGAGTACTAAATGTGGCCTGAGCATGTTGAGCCCTGATGCTGTGTGCATGCCCTGCAGTTATTTCTTCCCTCTCCAGCCGCTCTGACTGGCAGCAGAAGCTCAAGTGGAGCAGGAATAGTGGGGACAGAGTATTTGCATTGTATGCAGTGTGGTAGCTTTGTATTTCCAAGGTAATTTCCAGTATTTGGTATAGAAATCCATCTCTGTTGTTGAGTGAAGCCAGATAGTCCACCTGCCTGGAAAAGGAACATTTTGCCACAGTCAGATTCAGGCAAGTAAATGGATTGGCTTTTTATCAGCCTGATTGCTGAACAGGGAAAAAATGTTGTGACACTGAAAATAGCTTTATTGTAGCCATGATATGTAAGGATGAGCATAAGTGTGTAGGGGGAGAGTAATAACTTTTATTACCACTTGATCCCCATGGGGTAAAAATAGAAGGGATATGGGCTCAGAGGTCAGGGTCAGAGTCACTTCATCACTTCAGATGAGCCCCAAAAGCTCATTTTTATAACTCACCTAGTGAAAAGCATTGTCTCTACATACAAACTGTGCCACCATTTTGCACGGTGGTTTTCTGATCTGCTGCAGTAACACAAAAGCAGTTCTTTTTCAGGAAGGATTTTTATGAATGGTGCTAAATCAAAATCACCCTCCACTGTTTCCCTGTCACAGACAAGCTTCTGGTCTCAGCAGCTCTTGCTAAAGGTGAACTCCCAGGCTTGAGCTAAGGCAGCACTCTCCAGAGGGCAGCCGGGCAGCTGCAGTAGCATTGCTGCTGCTGCTGCTGCTGCTGCGTTTCTCAAGCTACAAAATGACAGAAGCAAGGCTGCTATTTAAAACCCTGTGATAGAGGGAGACTGCTGGGTGCTGGGGCTTTCAAGCCATGTGAATTAGACTGTGCTTTCACCTAAGTGTGTTCCCACCACTGTGCTTCATTACACGGACTTTGGTAGCTTTTATCTTTAGCTGCATTCATGAGACCCTAAGAAAAAGTAACACAGAGCTTGTTTGCATTTCTGTGGCTGTTCGTGGCATTCAGGTTGTAGCCGTTTTTAAACATAGATTGTGTAGTACAGCACCTTGCCTTTAATAATTTTGTTCTCTGCTATTTTCCTCTCCGTTCTCACCCTTCCCTTGTTTGTTCTGACCTCATTCCTCTCCTATTACCTCCTGCGATGTTGTGCCACAGNATGGGCTCAGAGGTCAGGGTCAGAGTCACTTCATCACTTCAGATGAGCCCCAAAAGCTCATTTTTATAACTCACCTAGTGAAAAGCATTGTCTCTACATACAAACTGTGCCACCATTTTTCACGGTGGTTTTCTGATCTGCTGCAGTAACACAAAAGCAGTTCTTTTTCAGGAAGGATTTTTATGAATGGTGCTAAATCAAAATCACCCTCCACTGTTTCCCTGTCACAGACAAGCTTCTGGTCTCGGCAGCTCTTGCTAAAGGTGAACTCCCAGGCTTGAGCTAAGGCAGCACTCTCCAGAGGGCAGCCGGGCAGCTGCAGTAGCATTGCTGCTGCTGCTGCTGCTGCGTTTCTCAAGCTACAAAATGACAGAAGCAAGGCTGCTATTTAAAACCCTGTGATAGAGGGAGACTGCTGGGTGCTGGGGCTTTCAAGCCATGTGAATTAGACTGTGCTTTCACCTAAGTGTGTTCCCACCACTGTGCTTCATTACACGGACTTTGGTAGCTTTTATCTTTAGCTGCATTCATGAGACCCTAAGAAAAAGTAACACAGAGCTTGTTTGCATTTCTGTGGCTGTTCGTGGCATTCAGGTTGTAGCCGTTTTTAAACATAGATTGTGTAGTACAGCACCTTGCCTTTAATAATTTTGTTCTCTGCTATTTTCCTCTCCGTTCTCACCCTACCCTTGTTTGTTCTGACCTCATTCCTCTCCTATTACCTCCTGCGATGTTGTGCCACAGTTTCTCAATGTGACATAGATTGGCTCTTTCAATCATTCTCTCTCCAGCAAGTCATTGTAAAATGAGCAGCTGTTGTGTTGCTGATAGCTATGGCTGGGGAAAGCCAAAATGTTGCAGGGGGTTCTTGGTGGGAAGACCGTTAAAATAAAGGTGTTGCTTTCCCAGGGTTTACTGGAAGAGAAGCATCCTTTTCCCAATGACTCTTTCCTTGCAACAAAATTGAAAACTAATTTAACATCAAAAGGGCAGACAAACAAACAGACCCCTATTAAACCTCCCAAATGGCTGCTTCTCTTCCACTGCCTGTATAATCTGTCTCCGCACCCCACCGCAAGCCTGCCACCCCGCATTGCTTTCTGCTGCACGCCACGAATTTCACAGGAACAGCCTGGCACAGGCAGCACTGACATTGGCACGTCCCTAGCTCAGTGGGCATTTCCTTCCTGTGCTCTCTGAAATACTGGATGGGTATTTTGTGTGGTAAGTGGCACATGCATATACAGCCTTTGTTTCCATTCGCATTACTGGAATAGACCGGGGAGATTAACTCCTAAGAGCAGAAAAAGCAACTTCGATGGATTTTATTCAGAAAGGTGTTTTCTCTCAAAATGGGAACACTTCTTGTTCAGATGTATGTTCACTACAGGGCTGAAATCCTACTCTTCTATGATTTCTACTGATTGAAAATGACATTATGATTTCCTTTTAAGTAGATCATTATTCTGTTTTGCCAGAAATTCTGATTTCTTTATTTTGTAGCCATTTTTATAATTAGGGTACATGTTCTTCCAAAGAATGAGATGTGATGCCCTGCACTGCGTTGGGTCTTGAACTGTGCCTGATTCAACCCTAAACCATTAGTGGAAGCTGACGCAGCACATATCAAAATGCACTGCTGTTGCCAGAAGATTTAGAGGCTGTTAATTTAACTTTTCTCTTTTTTTTTTTTTCCCTTTCCCTCCTGCTCTAACAATTCCAGTTTACTAACAAAGCAAAAATGTAAATAAGCTAAGCTCCCCTTTCTCCCCCCATCCCCAATTTTGATCTCACTGGCCAAAGGCTTTTGTCAGCTCTTTCTCCCTTGCGGTGTAAGCAGCAAAAATTTTTTAATATTAAGAGTTCTGTGAAAGATTGCTGATAGGCCAGGAATCCCTTAACCCGTGATGGACAAGCAGATTTTGTACAAGTTAATAGATTCTATTATTTTTAAACCCCTACAGCAATTTTTATCTGTACAGAAGAGAAGGGTATGCTGTGCTAATAATGAGTAGCAAATTCTGCCTTTAGAAATACGTAATTTTTTTTTTTACATGGATCACTGTTTTGACTTGTGCTTTTAACACGTTCCATGTACTTTCTAAAGAAACAAGTTGATTTTCACTCTGTTAAGCATCAACTACATTGTTTTTATTACAATTGATGTCTTCTTTCACTGAAGAGCTTGGATACAGATGAAGTTACAATTTTCAGAAACAGATCCATTTGTGGATACTCTGGCTTAGGAGTGTTATTGCCAGACTTCTTAATTTATACTAACTAGTCAGCATCCTCCTCTGATTAAAAATAGCCCAAATTTTTAATTCTGATAATTATATGAACCAATGGATGTGATCCATTCAGTGCAACACTCTACTGTCTGCAAACCTGGAGGTCTTCCACACCTGTATTGATCAGCTAGCTAGCTTGAGTTCCAGGATCCATCAGCATTACAGCCAGCACTCCAGGCAAAAAAAAAAGGAGCAAGAGGGAAATGGGATACCCAGACAGAACAGTAACAGGAAATCTTGTCTTGGTGTGCATGTTAGTCAATGTGTGTGACTAAAATGCTGTGAGAAGAAAAATATGAGCAGCAGTCTGTCATAGTCCAAATGGACATTGTACTGCAAGGCTCTGAATAGGAATGATGCTTTCTTTCATACTTAATAAAAAAGAACCAGTTGAACCAGTTTCCAGAAGATACTATAGTAAAACAATAATTTTACTGTAGCTCTTGTTTTAAAAAAGAATTTGGAAAAATCTTTTCCTTGGGATTGAGCTTTTCTACACACTTACCCTGTGAACCACCACTATTCATATGTTATATGGCATGGACCCCTTTTAAATATTATTTGAGGGAGAGAAGAGTACATATGAAAGTGATAAACGNAGAGAGCTGAAGTTGTTCAGCCTGAGGAAGAGAAGGCTCAGGGAGACCTTATGGCAGGCAGCCTTCCAGCACTACCAGTGGCTTACAGGAAGGCTGGAGAGGAACTGTTCAAAAGGACATGTAGTAATAGGTCAAGGGGGAATGGCTTTAAACTGAAAGGAGCTTTAGATTAGATATTGGGAAGAAGTTCTTCGCTGTAAGAGTAAATGAGGCACTGGAACAGGTTGCCCAGAGAATCTGTTGATGCCCCATCCCTAGAAGTGTTCCAGGCCAGGTTGGATGAGGCTTTGAGCAACCTGGTCTAGTGGAAGGTGTCCCATGACAGCGGGGAGGAGGGTTGGAACTAGACGAACTGTAAGATCCATTCCAACCCAAACAAATCTATGAATCTATTAATTTGTAATACTGTGCTTTTTGTTGAAGTTTTAAATACCCTAAAGTAATTGCAAAACGAGAGGGAATTATATCCTTGTAAAATGGATATGATCCCCCTGTCCAGAAAGATTATTTTAACACATCTATCAATGTTTCCCCCTTGGCTTCTCCGGAGGCAAAAATCTTGCAACAGCTTGTTGAAAGGAAGATGCATGCTGTTCATTGGCATCCAGACCAGAAAAAAGCCAAAACACAAAATGCCATTGACGTAGCTATGTTCTTAATCACTTCTAGTGCTCAAAACATCTAATCAGCAGTTTTGCAATTCTAGAATGCTTACAAATGAAATATGTGAATGTTTCACATAGTAGTAGTTTAAAACCCTTTCTTTTGAATGGTTTGAACAACACTTAGAGTTTCTGTCTTTTCAAAGGATGAAAAAATAAGCAAATCGTAAGGCGCTCTAGCTCAAGGCATTGCTTCTAGCATAGGGAGCGTCTAGCCTGTGATACCTATTAGAATTCAGCCCAGGTCACAACTGATGAATAATCTGTTGTTTCAAGGCTTCATGAAATAACTAGTCTCAATCAAGTTTCGTGAGGAGAGCCTATGCTACAAAAGGCACTATAAAAACTATCATACTTGCAATTTTGCCAGAGTTCAGGAAGGTGTCCTTCTCTGCAGAGGTGGTCTTTCCAGAACAGGTGCAGGAGATGAAATGAGACAGAGACACGCTGTTCAAGTTCCTCCTGTTAGGTTTTCCTGATGACAGAGGGTTTCATATTCCACCAGCATCAACCTGCTGTTTTTTACTGGCTCGAAGTTAAGCGTCAGATAGAAAAACAGTAAATCACAAAAAAAAGCATGCCCTGGGTGGTTATTTTTTAGGGTTAGTTTATGTGGTTTAGTTTTAAATGGTTTCACTTGCTTAATGTCTGGTGTGTCAGTTTATATTTCACAGTCACACATTTCAGTTTTAGTGTTTAATTGCTGTCTTAAGCTTGTGCCAAACATTTCTGCCCTATGGACTGAACACCCTGAAGGGTGCAGCGCTGAGAGTTGTCCAGCACCTCCCACAGATGGCCAGATCAGTGGCGTTTGCATCCCCATAGCTGTGCTCTGCCCCATATCTGGTTTGTGCTCTTGTTGATTCCTGCCAGGCCTGTTTCCACCATCCTGGCAATGGCTGAGCAGCCAGCATGGCAGGGCATCTGCTGCTGTGGACACTGTGGCAGCACACGTGTGTACGACAGGCCACTTCTTGTAGCTCTGTGAGTCACTGGTAGCACCCTGCTGGTACAAATCCATCTAGAGTATGAGGGCTGTTGAAATCCAATTAACATATTTGCATAATTATGCGTGTGCTCTGCTTCACGTAACAAAATTCAAATATACTTAACCACAGCTGCCAAGATTTGACAGGTATGTTTGTTGTTAGTCTTAGGTGTATGTTCTGAGGCCATCCTTGGACAGTTATTGTTTGCATTTGATCATTAGCCTATGCATTTCTTTATAACTTTTTTCTAAACCCACTTATGTTTTTGTCAAGAAATTTAAAGTGGTGTATATTTGTTTTTGAATGTTTGGGGGTTTTTATTCTGTCATTATTTGGCTACACAAACATAGATTGTCTCTCTTCCTTTGTGTTGGCAAATAGGGCATTAATTTGCGTTTTATCATAAATTAAAAGGTTGTCTCTCACTCCCTTGTCCCTTGCAATACTAAGCAGTGATTGATGAGCAAATGGGAAAAGTCTCTCACGTCTCCATCAGTGTGTTTTTGTTGTTGTTGACAGATGGTTTTTATACCTAGATAAAATAGAGCATAAATGTCATAAGTGGTTTGGTTTCTGTGATGGGATAGGCTGCTGCAGTTTTCAGTTTTTCAGTGGACTATGTATCACTGCCGTGAGAGATATTTAAAGTGGCCTTCATGCTTCATAGTTAGTGTCAGACTTGACTAGACAGATACGTGGTGTGTCCCTCTTTAGAAGAAGGAGTCTGAACAATTGCAAATATGGCTTGAATTAATTCTGTGCCTCAAAAGAAGAACATTTTCACTACCTCCAGATAATAATTTTTTTAAAAATTAATGAAAAGCAAGATATCTTTTCTCTCCGTTAGAGACAAAATTCCTGCAGGTTGAGCCGCAACTTGAAGGATTTGAACAGCCCTTTGACAGCATCACTCTGTAGGTAGATAGGGAAGTCAAACTGCAAAGTGGATTTTTAGAAAGCAAACACAAAAGAGCAATTCACTCTGTCGGCAAGCTTTTCTGTTTGTTCCCCATCTTCAGATAACAGTGGACTCAAATTATTGTGATGTGTTGATTGATTACAGCCGTTAAGTTTCTTAGTAATCAGTTTCATCACTTATTCTCAATTCACGCTTGCACCTTTGATTTCTCTTCCACAACAGGGTGATGTGGGTTGTCGTTGACTAATGAAGAACAGAATTGGTTTCGGCGTGAGACAAACGGAATGCCGACACCAATCCCAAAATGCATTAATCTTTAATAATCCACATCTGCATGTTTATAAATGATATAACCAGGAGTCGCTAATGTTAATACTCCCCCTTCCAAACAGAAGCTGACATAGGAGTTGGTGTTTGCAAACTGCATGAGAGGCACGTGGCCGCGCGTGGTGCGTGTGACCTTGCGGAGGGAGCTCGCCAGATGAAAGTTCTCGGTTGATTAAAAATACATGAAGAATTGCTTCGCTTCTGCACCGGTCTTTGGAGCTTATCGTTGTCGGGCAAGATGAAATATGGCATGATAGATCTTGTCTTCTAGGGAGATCAGACCCACCAAATGGTTTTTGGAAGCAGGTTTGCCTCAAGGTGCTTTTATCCTTTATGCATTCAACTTGCCCTTTTCTCCCTCGTCCCTGAGAATTGCTGAGACCAGGGCTGTGTAATATGCAGTATAACACAGTAAGAAAAACTAGATTAGCTCAGAGTTTGTTCCTTTTGAGGGTAGTATTAGTGAGAGCACACACATTTTTCTACTAAAATGTTTTTTAATTGCAGACAGTGATCTAGTATGAGGAGTTGCAGGCAGGAATAGCTAAATAGTTCATTGCCACGTAGCACTGCTCCAATTTCCCTGCTTGCTAAACTTGAGACAGCCAGGAGGAGCAGGGAGAACTCAAACTCCATCATTGATGGTCTTCCAGGTTAATGCTGCCTGATTCTGAGAAATTGTTAAACTTACCTGGATCAAGGGAAAAGAAATATGGATAAGAAACAGCAATTTCAGTTCACATTCACCCCTTCTTATGTATCTTGCATGTTTTTACACTGCAGATATCATAAATGAAAATTGATCTGTGGTTTGGTTAGAATTTGACAATGTTAAAGTTAGGAGTTAAGGTTTTTATTAGGTGGCAAATTTTAGACGTGTATGTCTGCTACATCTGTTGTGCTTCTCAGGCTCTTAAATGCAGTTGACACAATGAGGAACAGCTTAGAGAAAAAAATCTCCTCCTAGTTATAAATGCAGTCTGGAGAATGAGCATTGATAATGAAAAATTCTTCCTTTTGGAACTTGGATTAAATCCCTAAATAGAATTCTGAAGTTTTAAGTTTCAGGTGTGTGGCAGGGTAGGTTTCATTTCTGGAAGGAAGCAATGAGCCAAATATAAGAAAGAAATACTACCCTCTCCTTTGTTAGGAGCTTTTAGATATTTAGCAGTTGCATCAATTACAATTTTATATTCTGTTTAATTGACATTTTATAAAAAAATTGAGAATGGTTTTTCTCTAGCTGAAGTATATGCTTTTTGCATTACATGTAATTACTACAAACATGTAATGATGTGTCCCAAGTAATTACAGATTACTAAATCCATGCAAAACCCTTTACAATCTTTTACTTCAGTCTAAATGCAAGCAAAACTACAATTTTTATGGAAGGATTAAAAGGACAAAATGAAAATCACAGTACGACTACAGGGTCTGGATCATTCCCTAAAGAGCATAGATGCTTTTTTCCAGTGGCTTGCACAAATTTAAGAAAATATAATTTGCAAAATCTAAAAGCAATTCAGAGGCCCTGTAGAGGTGTGAGAGAAAGTGCTGGCAAGCTGTGGCCACAGCCTCTCCCAACCCCTCTCATCCCAATTCATGCTATCACTTTGGAGGGACGCAGTGACAGAGTGCAAAACATGTGGAGGGGTGGTTAAATGAGACTTTAGAGGGGGAAAAAAGAAATTAAGTCAGTGGCTGAGCTTTGAAGAGGTCTGTCTAGTGCAGAGCAGTGAGCGAGTGGGGAAGAAAGGAGCAAGCACCTCATCTAATCTTTCTTCTGGGGACCCAGGTGGACAAATTGGCAACTCTGTTCACAGCCTCCCCCCACCCCCTTTGTAGCGTAAGAGCTGCTAATCGGATCCATGCTGCTGCAACTGTGGTTAGTTATTAACAGAATAAAAGCAGATTTCTTCAAAAGAACGGGTTGGGGAAAACGGCTCTACAAAATTGCAAGGTTGTTAGAATCTTAAATGCACAGCAGTCGGTTTTCCCCTATTCTGAATTAGGCGATGAATACGGCCTTTCATCTGTCACTGTGCCCATTTCTTCAGAAGGCAGCCAAACATTAGGCTTCTCAAACAAAAAAAAAAATTGTTTGAAAGAGGAAAAATATTGGGGAACAGGAAGAATAGGAAAACGAGAAGGAGAAATCAGGTTTTGTTTTTATTAATTTGGCCTGGTGAGAGAAATATGAGCTTGCCTGCTCTATTCAGTTCCTGCATGCCAGCCGCTGTGAGCCACTGTTTCTGAATGTGGGGATTAGAAAAGATTTAACTGGTTGCTATCCTGGGCTGCACCATTCTGGACTGGCCTCCAACAGAAATATCCTTGGCTGGAAACTCTCTTGAGCTGAATGGAAATAATGCATTAAATGGATGCAGAGTTAGGCAGAGGTGAAAGCAGAAAGAATTTGATTCCCCCAAATGAAACTTCTCATAACTGTAAAGTGAAATTACAGGTCTAGGATGGATGTTACTGAGGATAGAGAAGCAGTGATCCCTAGATTTAGACTGACTTATGCCTTCGCTTATACAAATAATTAAATGATGCATCCTTAATTTTGAGGAGCTCTACTGCCTTCCTGGTCTGCAGCAGAATTTTGGAATTTGTTGGAAAGGGATAGCCCTCAGCAGACAGGTGCTTGCTGTGTCCTACTGGAAAGACACTCATTATTCGGGTGAGTCGCAGGCTTCTGAAGATTCCCATTGACAGCTTGCTTTGGGCTTGTTTCCAAAATCTCAGGAGAAAATGCTTCACTTTGGTCCAAATGCAGAGGTGACTTCTGCATGGAGCATGGATGAAACAGACCTGCTTGGCAGTGTCTGCTGCTGCTCCCCCTTCCCCTCCAGAGGAAAAAGAGCTTTGGCCTTGAAGGGCAATATATTTCCTTTCTTGCCCCTTGCCACCAAGACCATTGTCAGTTCAGGCAGTACTAACAATTATTTCACTTCATACTCCTGAGTATTTGTTACAGTCTTCATACCTTACTCAGAGTTTACACAACCTGGGAATAAAACTTGGATGTCTAATTTGACAGGTGCCAGTTTCAGCTACTTAATTTTTTTTTTTTTGAAGTCCATAATATAATGAATTATTCTGTAGTAAGGGTGACATTTGGATGGTGTTCCATAAGTATTACCTTGGGACTACATGCTGAGTAATGAGGATGAAACAAAATATTGACTAGCTACCTCATCCCGTCAGTGTCAACTTTGCTTTGAATTCAATGTTGTATCATGTCAAACAAATAGCTTCTTTTCATGAAATTAAGATGTTTATGCTGTTGCATTTGTGTGGAGGAAAGTCGGAGCTGGGGCTCTCCAGGCCCTTTTGTTCATTGTTGCATTTTTTAATGGAGATCTGAGAGCAATTTAGCACTTAAGTTACAGTGATTTCTCTGAAACTCACTCACAACCCCATCCCTGATATGGTGAATGTGACATAGGAAGAAGAAGGTGAGAGTGTAACTTTCGAGAGTTGATATCTGAGAATTTTACACTTTCATGAGACGCAAAGTGGGGTTTTTGACTTCTTGTTGATTTTACGTGGATTGTGATACTCACTCACATGTGTTAGGGAATCTTGTGTCTTTGAATCACAATACTTTTTTCAAGAGGTAATATGAAAATCAGGGCTAGGCCTGACAACAATCCTGGTAACATTTTATGATGCAGAGCATCCGTAGATGTGGTATAAATTGATAAGCTTCTTGTTTAGAAGCTTGTACAGAAGCTTTGTGCTGCTGCGGTGGAACAAATCAGCTTCTTGCAGTCTCACCTTCAGCGAGCCTCTCAGCCAGCCACCAAAAGTATTCCAAGGCCAGGAGGGTTCTAGGTTTGGTCCTAAGCTCCTGGGTCAGGGGGTGGCAGTTGTCTTGGTAAGCAGGCTGCAGTGGATTACCAGCACTGCAAGGGGCTATTAGCTGCAGTGTGGTGCTGAGCAGAGCCAGAAGGCTTGGTCTGAGTGTGTTTGACTCTGCCTATCCCAGCACAGCCGCAGCTGCTGTATCTGAAAGGGTCCTGATGTCTCAGGCCTTTTAAAACATCTGCACTCAGATTACTGCATAGATAGGAGGAAGGTTTTAATATTTTTGTCTTAATTTGAGAGGATATGCAGACAACCCTTACTTTTTACTTGAATGAATAAGTAATTTTAAAAATACTGTTAATACAGCAGGAAGCCTGGCTACAATGCATAAATTAAGGAAGAAAATAATCTTTATTCTTAAGGGGTCATAAGCTTTATAAGATGAAAGAGATAACACGAAACACATGACCAGTTTCCCTTTATGCTGCCCATAGAAAAATTTCTTTCTTTTGAGGTCATTTGCACCTCACTGCCAATTTCCTGAACTCCCATATAGAAGCCTACTTATGTTCTTTTCATTTCTGATGTAGGGACCCAAGACCCAGAATGTCTCTTCTGGTCTGTGAGCCTTTATTGTAACATTGACTGTGCGATGATTATCCTATTATTTTATCAGATCTCATCTTAATCACTAGATCTTCAGGACCTCATTATTCCTAAAACAAGGTTGTTCCAAATTCCAGTAATGGTTTGATTATCTTCCTAAACATCATCATGCTCTTTTTCCTCCCTGATATTTAGCCTCAAATATATTTTTTAGACAGAAGTTACAAAATTCCAGCTCTAGTTTTTGTCATACGAAATAATACTCACACTTTCAGCCTCCTGTCATTTCGTGCTGGTTAGCTGGTTCCCATTCCAGTTTGCATTAGGCTTTCTGGGTTTGTCCCTATGAAGGCTCTCCAGTGACACATCAGCAGTGATGTTGTGTTGTCTTAGCTCTACTGTAAACAATCCCCCTAATTTATCCTTGTTTCTTTGAGTGCCACATCACATGGTTAGTTATACCTGTTTGTAGGCTATAACCATTTTAGATCAACAGATATGGTCAGATTTTCCTTCTTTTTCTTCTCCCATGACTACCTGATAACCTGCAGCTCTTGAGTTATAAAAGGCCTGGTTCTGATCCATGAATATAAACGTTTGTGTTTTTAATACTCCAGGCCAAAAGGTGGTCCCAAGGGTTTCTTAGGTAGTATTTTGATCCTCTTTTGTATTGACTAATATTCCCTACTTTGTGCTCAGTCAATGTCATTAATCCAGTCATGGATCTCAGTTCCTAGATTAGATTGGGGATTGCCCCAAAAACAACCCACAAGATCTGTAACTTCTGCCTTTCCTTTAGCCTAGGGTTCCATTTTCAACACAGGCTGTGATCAGTCCCCCACCCTCCAGTTCCTCATGCATCTTAAAATTCCTGTGCTTATATCCCTCCTTCCCCCTTTAACTAGTTATTTCCCAGAGGGAACCTGTTACCACCAAAGTGTTTTCTTGATTCAATTGTTCAGGCATAATTCTGTGAGGTGTTGTTCACCTGGTACAGGGTGTCACAGCCAAGCATCCTCCAGTATCATTACAGTGATGGGAGCAGAGAGCCCTCAGCATGTTTCAAAACATTGCTGATGTGGACTGTAAGGACCCCTCCTCAGCAGGATGTCAAAGGTCTGCTCTTGCTTGCTATGTTGTCCCTAAGGAATTTACTTTTTACAGTTTTAACTGCATGGCTGCAGCCCTAATGCAATCGCTATTTACTACTTTTCTCAGTCCATCTTTTCCAAAGGTAGTGTGCAGTCTCTCCTGACTCCATTTGAAGTGAAGATTTTCAAAGTGCAAAAATTTAAAAGCATTTGACATAACTTAAGAAACAGAAACCCCGCTTAGAAATATGTATTTTTAAATTCCCTTACCTCTTCACCTGACTTTTTTTATTTTAAATAGTAGATACTATATTAGGTAGGCTGCTGGTTTTGGTAGTCTTAACAACTAATTTTACTAGATAGCTATAGAACTTTGAATAGCATTTTGCTCCTCTGTTGAATATAGGGGAAAGAACTAGTGTGGCAGCTTCTATCCTTTTAACATGCATTGTTGCATTTTCTGTGGTTTTGCATAATAGAAGTATTGTGAAACATCTGTAGTATTCATTTTGCATACATTTTGGCAGGTGGAGTATCTCACCAATGTGGCAACAATGGTATACAAAACATGGGAAAAGGTCATCCCTGTTCTGTGTATCACTGGGTCAAAGAAGGCAGTAGTCTGTCAGTGAAAAAAAATTACTGGATTTTTTTTTCTCTCTTAAATAGCTGTAGAATTTATGTTAAAAAACGAAAAAGGGTTGTTTTTCTTCTGTAGAAGTTTTCCTTCCCTAATAAAATACAAAAGTCTGTTCATGTATTATTTAAAGTGTCTTCCAAGAAACACAAATGCAATACTGTTTGAAAGAGAGAAGGATTACTATCATTTAAAGGAAAGAAATGGAAAATCTTTAAGGTCATTTCTTTTCATGACAAAGAAACTTAAAAAGCATGGCAGACAGGATCTTCAAAGGTTTTAAAGTCCTGTCATCAGCTCCCAATCAATAGGAGTTAGATACCCAAATTAAGAGTTCAGTTCAAGTCTTCAAAGGTATTTGGGTGCTTAACCTCCTTTTACCTTTCACATCACTTCTAAGAATAAAATGGCAGCTCGATTGGAAACATTTTGATGCAGTACCTTCATGTCCAGCACCTGGATAATCTGTAGCATCCACTGACAATTAGCATGGTGGGTACTTCTCTTGAAAGTTTGTTACTTGCTAGAATATGTGTAGAGTTGGTCATGTTTATGAAATCATTTTCCTTTGTGAAACAAAAATTTTGCTTTGAAGTTTGTTTAATAAGGAAAAAAAATCAGAAGTACACTGACAAAATAGCATTAATGTTTGCAGAGGCTGATAATTTCAGTGAATCTGCAAAACTCCTGAGTCTGTGTTGACTGAGGATGCAGATGAAACTGATTTCTTTGTACAAGTTGTACAGGTACTGTTCTAGGCTTTTACTTTCCCTGTCTGTGCTTGCACATTGCCTGTGCAGGATAAGGATCCAGCCAGATAACTGATGTTACTGTTAATGTAAAAAACCGGACACCATGTATAATATGCAAAATATGTTGCCTATCATAGATAGGCATTATAGCTTCTCTCAGAGTTGCCAAGCGTCCACCTAAGGGGGGATCCTGCTGAGAGGTATGCGGTGCAGTCAGGAGTACACCTGCCTTTATTTTTTTTTTTAAGTGTTTGTAGAAATCTTAGATGGCTCCTATCTACTTGAAGTGCTCTGTCTGATAGTGGTGCCTGAGGCATACACAGTGGAAGTGGAAGTGCCCTGTGTTAACATGGGAATGCTGTTTGTTTACAGTCTTGAGTCACTGAATCCTTCCTGTCAAGCCAAAAGCTTTCATTATAATGCAGGCACTTACCATCTCCACAGCCTGCTCTTGAGTGACATCAAAACATAAGCTGGAATTTGTCATTATTATTGTCACATGCCTCAGAGTTCGTGAATGGGCCATGGAACCCAAAGCCTTGGGCGCTGAGTGGCATGTTTGGTCTTTTGGAGGAACAATTCTGCCTCTAGTCCAGCATTTGCATCTCTGAGACAGTTGTCACAGCTGCTCCCGGTAATGTTGACTGTCATGTTTTTAGTGCAAAAGCACCTCATCTGAATAGCTAGGCAGTGGTTACGCTCCACATTTTATAGATTTTCTCTTTGTTCTGTATCAGTCTGGCCTTTCTTCAGAGTTGGTGCTGAGAGCCGGTGGCTTTGGGGATGGGAAGTGGATGGGGCAGAGCAGACACATTTGCTTTCCTGCATTTGTGTCCAACTCAGGGCCCTTGGTCGCTCTAAAGGGCAGCCCCTACTGCCCTGCTGTCAGCCTGGCTCCCAGCGCCAGGGCCGGACGCAGGATTCTTGCTCCTGCCGCTGCAGAGGGGCAGCTGCTGAGCAGGAGGAAATGAGTCTCAGCAGGCACAAATCTATTGCCTGTGTTTTTATTCTGTCCATTTCTTTCAAATGGAAAACAATCTGAACAGTTTCTGAGGATGAGGGATATAAATCTGTCTGCTGCTATTTATACCATGCTCATCACTGCAAGTGTCTAAATGCTTAAAGTATATATTTGCTGCCTAACCTGAGGTGGTCTTCAAGCCTCTTGGGCTGTCACAAGCAGGCATGTCTCAGACCAAGAGCAAAGGGGAATCCTAGGGGATGTCCAGGTCTCATTCTTCCTCCTGCTTGGGCTGTGACAGGTTGACTTTTAAGCACGAGGCCCTTGGGGCGTTGGGAGGGTGGTAAGGTGAACCTCCCTGCTTGACATGGTGTTGAGTGGTGACCCAGAGGAGTGGCTTGCATCAGTGCAATAAGCACCTGCCTTATTATCCATTAGCATTGAAAGGGAACATTTTGTGTTCTGAGCCTCACAGCACTGGGAGTGCTCTTCTTGTTTGGGTGGGTAGACAGCAGTGGATGTCTTTTGAACAAGGTCATAAAAATGGATGTGTCTGTTCGGGCTAGTTATTTTAGTTATTTTAATAAATAACTTCCCTTGGCTTTTATTTGAATAAGATACCCCTTTTCTGTCTGCTCTCTTTCAAACATTCACTTTCACCACGTGTGCCTATATGTTATTCTTTATTCCCATATTCTACATGGACATTCAAACAATATTAAAACCACTGATTCATTGAAATACTTTTTACACTGTTGTTGTTAGTCATTTTTGTATTGACCGAAATTTTCATTGGTAATATTGTTGGCAGCAGTCCATGTCTGCCTGGCTGGAGGCCAGTTTAAGCTCGGCAGGATGAGCCCTATTGTTCAGCAGACTTGGATTTTGTTAAACTTTCTAACAGAAATATGTGTCAGGAGATTTGCAGCTATAAATTGGATCATGTTGGTGAGGTTGGGAACTCGCTCAGTGCGAAATTGAACATTTCGCCATGCCTGTTGCTAAATGTGTTTGTGCATGTTTCCTCCATGGGTTTCAAAAAATAAAAGAAAAAAAAAAAAGAAAGTAGTATGAAAAAAGCTGGACCTGTTGAGCTCTGTCTTTACCTTATACAGCTGGTACTTTCTTTGATGTTGGTGGTTGAAAAATGCAGCAATGCTTGGTTTTGTGCATTGAAATGCTAAAAGCAAGTCTGTTTTCCCTTTTTTCTCTGTGTGTTACAGGCAGTCAGATGCCACCGCAGCCTCCTGGCAGCCAGTCAGAATCCAGCTCCCACCCTGCCTTGAGCCAGTCACCAATGCCACAGGACCGAGGTTTGTTAGGTGTTGGGGCTTTTTCAGTTGGTGCCAAATGCAGCCTTCATTTTAAGTTGCACATTAGCAATGTGAGATTTCCTGGTATTTCTTTTCTTTTCCCAGGGAAAATAATGACAGTCTTCATTGTAAAAGGCTTGGGGGGTTTCCGTCTCCGGGGAAAGAGCAGTTGAATAGCAGGTTTTACCAAACTATAATAGAAAACAAGGTTTTCTCAAAATACAGTGAATGCCCAGGGTATAAAGGCAGTTTCTGTAAATACTTGAGTCATGTCCTGGAGAGTACAACTCTTTGTTGTCTATCTTGGAATTAAGATGTAGAGAAAGAGTGCTAACTATGAGCAGTTTTGCCACTGTTCTTAAAATTGTCGTCTCTAATATCTTTGCATGGACACACTAGTCCTCTAGCCAATTCTAGGATAAAAATATCTTTAAATATAAAGGGAAATCAAATACTTAGGTCAAATGGCTCAAACATTTGGAAATCTTGCCATGGAAAACCTTGCAGGCAACAGCACTGTTCTAAAAGGGTGCTCCCTACCATGTGCTCACAAAAATAAACAGGGCATTTTCAAATTAAAGTTACCTTTTATAAACTTTAAGCCCTTTTTCCTTTCACCTCCTTTCTCCCTAGCTCGTGGAAGATAGTTGTGACAGTTTTGTTGCGTGGCCATACGTGCGATCAACTGCTGCAAACTGGGCATCCTGTCCATGCAGTGGTTAACACGTGCCAGTGACAGGCTTGCAAAACAGACACATGATAACTGTGATAAACATGGAGTTATTTATGAAATGCCCCTCCTAAAATTGCTTCCAGAAATATCCCAAGTAGCACCATATGGGGATACCATAAATACTAGAAGTTTTCTCACAGTGAAACAAGTTGAACTCACAGAATGACAAATTTCTGGGATAACATCCAGGAGGAGCTAAGAGGACTCACAAAGAAGAGCAGAGAGTCTTAATTTTTGCTATTTTTCTGGGTTGAATATCCCCTCCTCCAGGAATGCTGCTTAATGAGAACATGAAATACAGAATTCCATGCTCATTTGTTTTGTTTCCTTTTCAGTCATTCTTTATACTCAGTTGTCAGTGCAGGGACGTATTTTCCCATTAAAAAAATTCAGAATAATGTACGTGTTTGGGGAAAAAAGAAGGCACTCAGTACCCAATACAAATATATGATGCTTTCTGGGATAGAAATGTCACAAGGCAGCAAGAATGGATCAGATGGAGGCTTCGAAGACCCAAATATCTCAGAAAGATGTGTGCGTTTCCTGACACAACTGGGTCTTGGCATAAAATGTTACACTGCCCAGTAAAAATTATTTCTGCAGTGTGTGTTCTTCACCTGGCTTTGGGGGACAAGTTAGGCCTGACAGAGCTGGAAAGGTCGAACCTCTCTGTTCTGCTGCAGAACAAAACTGGGGTTCATTGTATGGTCAGGAGAGGCAGACAGATATTCAGAAGTAAAACAGAAGACAGCTGCCATAATGGGGAAGTCAAACAAGTAAGTAACAGTGAGAGAAATAAAATTTACAGATTGATTAATTTGTTTTTTCCTCTCTGCAGCGAGAATTGTGGGTATATTCTTAGAGAAAATGTGTTTAGGAATGTTACAGGTTTTGCACACTTCATATGCAAAATCTGGTGTAATATGTATGATCCTTTTGACCCATCTTGTAGAAGAAGTCCATTTGTTTCATGCAGGAGATTCAAAATTTGTAACTAGCTAGGTCATATTGATTTTGCAGAACATGTTCCCCAAAGCTTCTCTAAAGTCTGTGCTGTACGCGCATAAACATGCGTGCATTCCCTTTTGTGCCCTGTCATTGATTAGAGGCTCCTTTGAAATGGAAAACTTCACCTTTTAAAAAGGCTGTTACATTAGCTGATTCCTTTGCTTGCTTGAACTGGTTTCCACAGAACTTGAAGAAAGGAAGGAGAGGGAATGATGGGGACTCAAAGGGAAGGTGCTTGTCATTTACTGATAAAAACCTGAGCAGAAAATCGTTGCTGCTAAGGACACCTGATCCTTGGGCATCTGTTACAGTAATTTAAACTCTCAGCTTACTGATACACATTCTCAAAAAAAAAAAAAAGAGAAAAAAAAATGAAAGGAAAATGAAAACAAAACCCCCACAGACACTCCATAGGATAAGGTAAAGTTGTTTGCTTTCACACTTAGTAATAGCATTTCTTTCCTTGTTTCGAGAGGATTGGATGGACAAAAGGCTACTAATCATTGCTTGAGCAGAGTCCTCTGCTCTCAATACTTGAAAAAAATGTTATTTACCAGCTATCATGAAGATTGACTGATGGGTGGGGTCTGAGCTGAAGCACTTTTGCATGCTAAACCACTACCTTGAACCATTAAGTTTACACTTACTTATTTTATTATTAAAGTGTTCAGTTATATTTTACCTGCTTTCCATGGTTACTGAGCACCCATTTGGAATCTTTATGTTTGCCTGCCTAAGACTGTGCATCCGCAGTCATACAATGCAGCATGAAGCAATGAGCACATTTTTAGATGTACATTCTGTGTGTGAAAGTAGGGGAGTAGTAGTGTAGTGCT
The DNA here is from genome assembly GCA_013398055.1 of Ifrita kowaldi. NCBI lineage: Eukaryota > Metazoa > Chordata > Aves > Passeriformes > Cinclosomatidae > Ifrita > Ifrita kowaldi. The sequence goes on along the minus strand of VZRS01011721.1, from coordinate 841,695 downwards.
TATATACAGTAATAGGAATTTCTTGGGGGATTGAATTTTTTTTAGTTCTCTTCCGCCTTCTTTTTATGTAGCTTATTTCATACTTTTTGTAATAAGCATTAAAATGCTTGCTTTTTAAAAATTTTTAATTTTTTCATGTCCTGCTCAAGCTGTAAAACATTTGAACCTGCTCAGTGTAAATGTAGCCTGCTATTCTAGGCACTTCTGTTCTTGTCCCACAACTGGTAACTGGCCACTGTTGTTTGATGCCCAATCAGTGAAATGGTTTTAGTTCTACCAACACACGTTGTCTACCTAGGAAACAAGAAATTGCATTTATATTATGTACATAACCTATTTCTTAGCTCACGTGACTTTGAAAGCACTGGGACTTGAAGTAAGTCCCATACATCTTAAAGGACTGTTGGAGCTGGTCAGCTGTGGAGACAGACTGGTGTCAGAAGTCTTTTGGAGAAGCGGGAGTGTGTTTAACTGCTGCTGAATCCCAACAATTGCCATTACTTGGGGCTACCGTAATGACAGTGTAGTCATGACTAATTGAGGTAGTCATCGAAACTCACTGTGTTTTCAGGGGGGAGAGTGCACGTTTTGCTCTCTGTTTCTGATAGACTTACTCCAGACTTTCCTTTACATGATCAAAAGTAGGGGTTTGATATTTTGTGTTTATTGAAGTCAAAGCTCTATAAACTTTAGTGACATCAGCCCCAGAGGTGGGGCAGCAGTAATACCTCAGCTGTCATAATCATTTGGCAAATACTTGAGGTACACAGCCGCTTGGGTTCCCTACGTTCAGCTGTATCTACTTATTTGTTTGGGTTTTGGAAGCTGTACTTTGAGGATGTACTTAGTAGCCAGAATAGTGAGTTAGAAGTTATTTCTAGACATCAAATAGAAGCCCAGCACATCCCAATTGTGATTTAGTTTCCTCAAGCTGCAGCCTGAAAAAGAAACCTTCGTCCTGGCCATTAGCTTATACTCCCATTCTTACTTTTGTAAACTAATGAAGATTTCTGTCTGCTTCTATGAACACTCACCTGTGCAAGCCCTATTAGGAGAATACATGTCACAATGATGTTGAAATAGGCACTCTTACCCTTGCAGGAATGAATGGTTCCTTATGTAATTTTGAAAAAGCTTAGAAAACTTACTTGCTTTTAAATAGTATTTTCATGCTTATGCAGTTGGGTATGTAGATGTCAGGTTTCAGTCTTATATTAAAATAATGAATTGGGAGCTCCTGAAAACCATTGAATTTAATGAAAACAGTTAATGACTTCACATTATTACTCTAGCAAGCACTCTCATAATGGGGATACTTAAAGAAACCTTATTTATTAGTGCAAATGTATATGGGTCAGAATTAATTTTTAAAAAATCTTTAATTGTTTTCCCCTTATAATTTTCACAGCGGTACATAGTTAAATATTCATGATAATGCTGATGATATGCTAAAGGTCTGAAATAGATCTGGAGTCTCAAAATCAACACAGGTTATTTAACCCTTTTCATCTAATGCACCATTGGGGACTTGCTGAGTGAAATCCCAGAGCACTGGAATAATTAGAAGATAGTAATGAGGATTTAATTAGTCCTTGAGATATGCTGAAATAGGACCACTGAGAACTTTTCTTTTTGGACATGGATTGCAAGCAGAATTGATGCCGTTGCAGCTGCTGTGATGTGCTGGAAAATGTATTCCATTGCTGGAGGCAGTTTCATGGCAGCATTCTGTGCCTGTCAGATCTATGTGGACAGTGCCTGGAGTAATCACCTCCAAAATTGTTGAATAGAAGTTGCCGCCTTCTCCATCACTTTCTCCTAGTACCGTTTCATTTTCTTCTTTTTTATGTCATTCTTTCTGTTGTACCTTTATTTCATTCTGTTGTTGTCCAGCTTTTGAGGAGTGTTGTACAGTTGTGTGCTCTATTAAAAACATATCACAGACAGGGACAAGGAGTAAGAAACTGCACGCTCTTAAGAGTACAGGTGTTGCACTAAGCAAAATTTGGATCTTTTTGACACTACTGCTTGTAAGGTTTATCCTCAGATCTTGTCCTTATTTAGTATTAGATCTTCACAGAAGTGATATTTATCAGTTGCTGCAATGTAGTAAATTTAAATAGCTTTTTTGGCAGTCAAGATGTTATCCAGGAAGAGGTTGTAACAGATGGGATGTGATCAAGCATTTTGATGTTCTCTTTGTGCTTCCCTACAAACACTAAGTAGCAACTGAATTCATGTAACTAAAATTTCCTAATTTACCCATTAGGTTTCATACAGGTATTTTTCTCCCCTTGAACTGTTTTCTGGGCATGCTTATTTATACACCGTCATCACATAAATTCCACTGTCATGCATTTTCTTCTAACAAAATATAAATGTTTTTGCTTGTGTGGAAGACACAGAATACCAATCAGGTGTTTTGCACCTACAATTCCTGATCAGATTTATGGCCTAATACTGACATTTGATGGTAGAGATTGTTTCCCCTGGAATCTATTTTCTTCTTAAAAAGGGAAACCAGAAGGAAGAAAATAGATCAAAGAATTCTTATTGCAACAAAAAAGATACTGTAGTTTGCTTTTAGATCTTAAAAAGACTTTTTCCCTGAGAATACGTTTTTTGCTCTCATTTGGGGATTTGGGATCTATTCAGAGCACTGAGGAGCTAGAGAATAAAATGATTCTTGTCATTAACATTCTTCTGCTTGCCATGTTAACGATGACACCACTTAAGGTTAAATCAGACTTGGTAATAAGTTTACTTGATATAGACTGAAGTGTTTCAGGCTCTTAAAGAAAGATGCTTGAGACATGCATAGAGTGCAAAGCCACAGGTATGTTTGAGTGCCTCTTCTGCACACAGCGTTCTCCAGGTGGGTCAGTGCAGGGGAGCTGAGCTCTGTCTGGTATGCAGGAACATTGCCAGGCTGGGAGGAAAGCTGCATGCCCAGAAAACTGGGATTAGAGGAATTGTGCCCTCAATAAGCAGAAAAAGTGCATCACGTAAGGAGGAAAAGCAGGTTTTAGTTAAAACTATCGCACTGACTCTGTGAAACATCTTTTTTTTATCTCAAGTCGCGTGATGAAGTAGGAACATGGTGCATAGGAGTACATGGAGCAGGGTCTGTGTATGAAGGCAGAGCCATGCAGTAGAGCCAGGCACTAAGCTTCTTTGGTGACTCAAAAAGCTGCATTAGTTTCTCAACTTAGTGAGTGCTGAATTTAGTGACAGTCTTCAAAAAAGATCGGGCCATCATCCGTTTTTACCTCTGTATTTTTAATTTGACTGTAAAAGTGGAAGTGCACTGAAATATAGTGTCAGTGTGATGAGCAGGTTTTTTAAATGTGTACATGCTATTTTTCTTAGCAATGCACAGCAAAAAAGCTTACAATATGTCTACTTTGATTAGTAATCAACATCACAGGGATAAAAAGTTACTGTTTTTCTCCCTGAGCTGTGGAGTGCGTAGTTTTGTGTCTGTTTGTCTCTCAAGTGTTTCAGGAGGACCTGCTTTTCTTAGCCAAAAGTATTAGGAATTATGTTAACTCTGCCAAAAGAGGTTAATTCTTAAAGAAGTCGATTGCCATTTCAGGATGCTGGTTTCAGACTATACTTGGATTTCAGACATACACTAGCCAGTCTCAGCTTTAGGTTGATCTGATTAGTTGTGGCCTACACTAAATACACAGCAGGCCATCTGCAAGAAGAATCAGAGGACAAAAGAGTATGATTTACATATGATAAGCCACACTGGGAGACAGCATGACTGCAGAAGTAGGATGTGAAGTAGGTAATAATATCTGTACAATCAAAACCCAGAGTGAAGTCTCAGATAAATTTTGTACACTAGCAGCTGCTCATTGCACTCTTCTTGCTGATGTTAAATCTTGTTATACTTGGAGACAAATCTTTATTTCATTTTTTAAACTAAATTGGGGATTCTCTTTTTGAAATTAGGGAGCAGAATTGACTTATTCTGAGAGAGTTTATATAGTTGCCAGCAGAGAGACTTCTCAGTAGAAAAGTTTCCAGTGACTTCATTAGGCAGCCATCAAATTCCCTGCCTCTGGGCTTAGGGAGCAAGATAAGCTACAGCAGTTACTGATGAAGAACTTGACAGAGTGACAGTCAATGCTGGTGTCACACGCTTGATGTAAAGTTACTGGGTATGATCCCTGTCCCTGGGAGAGCTTCCCATCGTGGCCTATAAACTGGGAGCTGCCTGTGGTCTGCCTGTTCAGCAGCACCATGGCTGTCAGGACACTCTACTTCCTCGGTACCTAAGTTAACCTTTTTATGAAGCTTCTGTAAAGATAAACAACCTCTGATCTAAGACCCTTTATGTCTTTTTAAATTAATATACAGGACAGTGAGTTGAAATCTATATAATGTGTATATTTATAGCTAACACTGGATAATTCCTACCATCCCAAAGGATCCCAAAAGAATAAACACTCATCAGGGAACAGCTGCAAATCAAGGAAGGGAAAAATCAGTCAAATCATAAATCATGGTAAAAATAAGACTGAGTCAAAGGCATTTTGGGACTGAGGACAACACACTGATTTTGTGTTTTTGAAAGAAACATTATGATTTATTTTACATGTGTGCAACAGAAAAGACACATCATGTATATTTCAGTCTTGTCCACAAAATATATATATAGTGGTCTTCAATATATTTACTTCATGAAAAGGAAGATCTGAGTTGATCCAAGGAACCTTTGAACAGCAGTCTCTGGGGAGGGTAAATTTTTCAAACTTGAGATCTAGACCATTAAGCCTGCAGGCTTTGCACATTACACATTATAAAATGCTGTTCCTTCTTTGCTCTCCTCCATGATTTTCCTAAGCGTGCATGTTACTAGCGAAACTAGACAAATGTTGATTGTGCAAAGCAGACGGGCTCCTCAGATTTTTCATGTTGCTGCTGAGATTAATTCTAGCCGCCCAAGCTGCCTGCTGAAATTCAGGATTCCCTTTGGGGGCAATTGGGAGGGCAGGGTGGGTGCTTTTGTACTGCAAGTCACCGTGACCCTGATTTTTCAAGCACCATAGTAAAAGCATCTTGCGTAAGGTATATTACCGTAACAAATTATGTGAAAAATGGTGGATGAGCAACATGGTTTTTATTTAGTCTGTGCATGAACATCTCCACAAATGTCTTTCCTTCTTTGTCCTCAGTATAGCACTTAAAATTTGCATCAGAGAGCATTATGCAAGGTTTGCATTAGGAAAGGTTGGATATTTCTTCCCCGGCTACCATCTGGGTAATCTGTCTGATCCTTCCCCAGATTCTAATTTATCAATGATAGATTATATGAATTTCAAGGCTAGGCAGTAGCAGAGGGAGGTTTAGGGGTGGGAAAAATTTAAACATTATTGCATGCTATACATAGACTGGGTTTTGTAATATCAGAGAGAGAAGCAGAGGAGATTCAGCCAGTTAACCCAATAGCACAGCTGGTAAAACACTAGGGGGTCTGGGTTAAAACCTTAGCTAGGTCATTAGTTTCCATCTTCCCCAAAGCTATTCACATTGTGAAGAGAAGCAGTCAGACAAATAAACAGTGAGGAGACTGTAAGATAGATATTAAAGCATAATAAGAAAATAATTTCAAAGAAAAATAAAACCAGTCCAGCACTTTTTCTTATACAGAACATTGGTCATTTTGTGAAAACGAGAAATACTACAGTGATCTTTGCAGGAAGTCCTAATTTTGTTATGGTGTTGTGTTCCATTACTGCTATTTCACATAAGCAAAGAAACATTCTTTGTTGAATGGATGTGAAGAAACGTAGTTGTACTGCAGATATTAGCAGATGCCATTGTGCAAATAAATTGTCCAGATACCAGAGGGAAATCATGTCACTGTTACTGTAGCCTAGAGAACTTCAGCATGGTTTTAGTGGTGCTCTGATGGACTTGGAGAAGATGCCAAGGTTTATGTGGGTTTTTATGTGGGCTGAAAAAAAGAGCTCAGTGTAGAAACTTGATTATGTTTTTTCATGGTTAATGGAGAAACATTAGAAGAACTTCTAATTAGAAGAAGAGCAGTTCATTAGAAGAAGAACAGTTCTCAGAAGAACTGAGAGAATGTCTGAGGTAGGAAGTCTGCCAAAAACTGTATCATGGGTTTGCAAGCATTTGCTCTTTTTTCTCAAAGAACTTTTGCCTAAAAACATTTTGGGACTTTTTGTTAAAAATAGAATGTGATTGGAGAAGAAATTTTAAATATTTTTTTTAGCTTTTATAAAATATTATATCTGAAGATATTGCATTGGTGCAGTGCAGGTGTTTTATTTATTTGATTTCTTATTTCTTTTACCTGCCTATTAACAGGACAGGAATATTGAGAATTAGTATTTGCAGTGTCTAAATGAGATTTACACTGCAGGCTCAGCCACTCAGGCTCACCAACCCATCACCCTGTGGTGCATATTGCTAAGTCAGATGCTTCATGTGTGTCAAACATAGGGCTTGCTGGGCATATGTTATTAAGGTTGCTTTCTGGAAAATGAAAATAAGATGGGGTATCTCAAATGTAAAGAGGTCTTGTGCCTGCTTGCTCTAGATACCAGGTTTTTTTATGCCACCCACATGATTTCACTTGATTTACTTGGTTTATATTCTGATACATGGGTCAAACCTTCACCAGTTTCTTAATAGCTGTTATTTGTTTAGACCTGTATAACATTTTTGTCTGCTTAGATTTTTTCCAGTACCTAAACCTCTCTCACCGTGTCCTTTTCAGTGTTTATTTTAAGTAGCACCTTAGGGGTAGGTACCATGCCATTCTTTGCCAGTGACAGTAAGTAGTTTATGGCCAGGTAGACCTGGCCCCGATAAGCAATGGCACAACAGTATTTTCTTAGCTGCTGCTGTCTGTAAGCCACACATCTCCAGGTCTGACCACACCATTTGAAGATGTTTGTTGAAGTACCATCAACAGTCTGCAGACAACCTGGTTGCACATTTAGGGTTCTGGTATCACAGGCTTACGTGAGATTAACCAACTCTTTCAATTACTGAAACGCTTAATTAATGTGTGCATTATGTTCTGTTGGGTGTTTCCTTGCAGTGCCCTGAGGTGCTGACTGTGGACATGTTTAGCTGGGCAAAAACCCAGACGTGGTTCATCAGTCCGAAGCCTTCCTGAGCTGTCCTTGCCGTCTGAAATGGGTGGGCTGGGCCGAGTTTCAGTCTGACTGTGATGTTCCCCAGCATTCTGCCATGCTAACAGGGTACCAAATCACAGAATAATGCTTTTCATTTGTTTAGCTTTACCCCGACACATCTATCTCGGTGTTGTTTGTCCACAGATGAGCTAGATATGGGAGTCACTGCTTTAGATCCATTGCAGTTCTGTTGTATTCTCTGGTGAAAATCCTGAGAGAGTGGATACAACCCAAACCGCTGTCTGAGGAAGGAAGGACTGCCAAAAACTTGTGTCATGGGTGTGCAAACATTTGCTGTTTTTTCTCAAGGGTACTGACCAGGGCCTTGCTGAAATACCAAGCATTGGAAATTTCTGTGATTCTCCCCACACACAAGTTTTTCCTTTAGAGGTAGTGGAAAGTATCTCTTCACGTACTTAATTTTTTTGAGCTGATTCATAAGTACAAGATTTTATGTTATTTTTCTTTAATTAGTTGATGATCAGTGTATGCATCCAATCTGCTTTTACTTTTCTTATTCCATGATTTTCAGAGGAATAAGCCTGTCTAGCCCTTTCTTCAGCCTCTGCCCTTGAACAAGAGGAACTTCCTTGTTCTTTATTTGGAAAGGTTTCTCAGTTGTTTTGGTCCCAAGTTCTGTCACTAAGCATGCCCCTCTAGAAAGAGCCCGTAGCTCTTTGTATTTTTTACTTAGCTAAGTTCATTTTTACAATATACTGTTGCACATTGTACCTTTCCTCATTTTTTATTTATTAGATGTGTAAGCTAATGATGATCTGCTGTCGCTGTAAATGCCAACATTTTTGTGAGCTTAAAACAGTAAGTGTTCCACATGTTCTCAGGTTTAATTCATTCATGAAAATCAATGCTCTACTCCTGGCTAAATCAAAAGACCTCTCATTGACCGTGGGTCAAGTGTGTGCCAGTAGACAGTTGCTGTCCATCAACTGATATGCAATAACCTGTTCCTTTGTAGTCACTTCCTTTTTGTTTGAGCTTCTACTTTTCTGTAAGATTTTTTCATATTCAAGCCAAGATTTTAAAATGGCAAAATAATCCATCTGAGATTTTAGAGCAGCACCCAGCAAATTCAGTAGGTGTTTTTCATGGGTAGTACTAAGGAGATAGTAGTCAAGAAACAGATGGTTTTGTATTGGTCAACATACAAATGTAATTAAGACAACCTTGGTGCATAATTTCATGAAGCTTTAGTAATTTACTGTTGTGTATCTGTTTTGTGTATACATATGCCTGAGGGAAAGACAAGTTTTTAAATGTTTTTGAAAAGGCATTGTAAGTGGTATTCGCTATATTATATATAGTTATATTATATATATAGTGTATAACTGTATTTATATAGTGTATTACCAGGTGTTAGTGCTGTTTAGGACAACAGAATCTTCATTTTTGTCTTTTCTGTCATCAAAGGAGCAGAAACTCTTCTATCATAAGCATTGCTCAGTTTATATTTTTTCTCTGTATTTTGCTAAAAAGAAAGAAGAAAAATAAAATGCTGACCATTTTTAAACACTGTATGTATAGTCTGTTTGAACATGCAAACATATTTTGTTGTTATTATGGTGTGATAATTGTTAATAGTATGCTACTCTTCCACTGAGAACAAAAAAAAAATGCAAAGATGATTCTGCATTGTTAAAATGGTTTTTAATACAGTCATTCTTCACGTATGTAAATGTAGTATAACAGCTAACTAAACAGGAGGAGAGTGCTTCTGGCAGGGTCATTTTATTCAGCTACTTTTGAAATAGCTGAGTTTGCCAAAACCCACTCAAGTGTTTTTTCAGTAAGTAATCTTTTGTTGTGATGGCACGTAAAGCATCACCTCTACCTCTTTTTATCACTAATATTAAGGGAAGGGAGTAGATTTGTTCACTGATGAGTATATTGTCACTGCAGTTTTTAAAGGCTTAACTCATAGCTGTTTCCTAGCAGTTTAAAAGACAAAACAACCCACCTTGTTGTCACAGGGGTTGACATGTCAGATGCAGTCTGGCTGTTGAATCACTCCACTGCCATTACTCCAGTGCACCTCTAATGTAATTCTACTTCCATTCTTTACAGAAGAAAACTTTATCTTAGATCTAATTTTCTGGAAAGAAAATTTATTTCTTTTTGTATCGGCTATAAAATTAAGTTGAACACTAGGGAAAATGTGTGTAAATAAGGAAAAATGAATGTATGCCAGCTGCTCCCTTTCATTTCTGATAAGATTTTTAGAATTGATGTTGTTTTTCTTTATGATGCATGCATGTTAATGTATTGACCAGGAACCCTTTTCTCTCTAAGACATCTGAGCTTTCTGCAAATATTTTAAATACTTCAAACTCATGCAGTGATCCCTGAATGTTGACTGGGCTCTCATGGAGGTTGATGAGGATAGACTCCTCTGTGTTGTAATGGAATCCAGATCACAGTAAGAACTGTTCTTAGCTTCTCCACATCACATCTGTAGCTGAAAGTCTCTGCTCTCTGGAAGGAAATTAGAGCATGTCCTGTTTTATCGCCATGCTTCCGTGTACTGTACAGACAGTAACAGAACATAGTATAGCGTAGATACTCTTCCTGAATTTCAGGATTCCTTTCCCTTAGTTCTTTACCTGTCTTAATTCTTCATCTTCTTTCAAGGAAAGATAGCAAAGCCAACCTTGATTTGAGAGGAATCTTACACCATCTGAGATGATAAAACTAATGCCTCGCATCAGAAGCAGTTCAGGAGCGTGTTCCTTTTTTGTTGTGTTAATCAACATCTTTATTATACTAAGGCTAGAGCATGAGTTTGAGTAGTATCACACCGTTATCTGTGCTCTTGAGTTACTGGCATGCCCTCAGCTTAGTTTTGGCCAATGCCCATCAGCACTCCCTGAGCCACAGCCCAGAGCATGGATAAGGCAGGACAAGGGACTGTGCACAAAAGTCATACAGATAAGATTACTAGGATTGAGTGGGAAGGTTTATCTGGATGGACACAAGTGGCCCCACTCTCTTCCTGGCATGTTTTATTTATGACTGTACACATAGCTGCCCAGTCCATTCCACAGCATCTGAAATGAATGAGGAGGAGGTTACTGAAGAAGAGGTCATTTGAGTAGAAACACTTATTTTACTTATTACTCTGGTCCCTTGAGAAGCCCTTTTGACAACAGCAGAGCTGGTTAAAACTGATGATCTCCGTGTTTTTCATTAGACATTAGTCCACGTTCTCCGTTAGCTTGAACAACCAGCAGTCCTTCTGCATCACTACTGGAAATTACTGTGCCAGTAGCTTTTCAGTGTATCACCCTTCCTTGTGGTGTTAAGAAAAGTACTGCTTGCAATAATAATGGGTCTGAAAAACCTTAATCACTAGCACAGTGTTTGGAAAGTTGCCTCATACAGATTTAAAGGCGAACAGAAAAACCCCCCTCACTTCTGTACTAGACACAGGAGTAACTTCACTATCTTTATAATAAGTATCTTAGTGTGACCAGTACAAATTCTTTCATTCAAATGGATCCCACAAGCGTGATATATATGGTGTATGTCTGTCAGGAACATGGGCATTGATTTCGTACAGACATACGATTGTATTAGGTTTCTAAATTACTTACAACACTGTCAGCAGAAGACATAGGCTTTGTAATAAGAGCTGTACCCAGAGTAGAACTGTTTTAAAAATCAAAGGGTCTGTTTCAAAATACAGCTAAATGGAGAAGGTTATGCAAGTTTTCCTTTGCAGAAGTGTGGAGTTTTCCAACCAGTTTCGGAGCTGCCATTTCGCATTCAGTTTTTTCTGTGTCGTGTGTCAATGTCTGCTCTACCTCCAGAGCAAGTGCCAGGCTCTGACTTAGCAGTTCAGGTGTCATCAAGTTCCTTGTCTTGGGGCTTGCACAAAGATCAGGACAACTTGATGCATATTCTGCCAAATCTTGCAATTGGAGTTCTAGCACAACAGGGGTTGAGCTGTTCATAGCACGAAAGAACTGGGCACAAGGGGTGCAGTCATCTCATCTCCTGATTTTTCTCCTTACGACCTGCACCTCAGTGTTTTCAGTTATGAGTTTGATCACGTGTCTGGATATGGCTCAGAAAAAATTACCTCTTTTCATTAATCAGGCACTGAGTGTTTGGGGAGGGGAGGGTGGTGGTGTTTGGTTCTAACCAGTGGGAGGACACCCCAGTCCTGTGGGAGAGTCATCCTTTTGTCTCCTCTCCCTCCTCCTGATCACCCATGTCTCTCTGTCCTCACAACTTACCATTGCCTCTCTCTCCCCTTTTCCCTTCTTTTTCTGATCCTCCCATCAGCAGCTTCTGGTTGTTCTATCTTTCTATTATTCCCTCCCTCATGTAGGGAAAGGTGTAACTAATGCTGCCAGGCAAGGTGTCTCTTGCCTTTCAACTTCACACCTCCCCACATGCATGCCACTAAAAGGAACGGGGTGGATTGGAAAGGGGCAGCTTTGATACGTAAGGCTTCAGCTCTGGGAGGCCCCAGAGCGCGGGTGCCTGGGCTGGGAGCCGGATGGGCCGGAATGCAGCCGTGCCGGGGCCCTGATCCCACTGGGCAGCCGCACACCGGGGCTCCCTCCTCACCCGGCACGGTGGCAGCACAGCCAACGCTGGCCTGTGGTACACACGGGTTTTGCCTCGCAGGGAAATGGAAAGATGAAGTTTAATGTGCAAGCAGAACAGGAAAGAAAGCAGATTTCCTCCAGAAATAAAAAAAAAATCCCTAAACTTTGCCAGCGCATCCTCTTCAACATTGGAAGCTGCACAAAAACCGTTCAGGGTATAAAACATTAGAAAAGCAGCACCCTTACACGGACATTTCACAGGCAGGATTACAGGATTTTTCCCAGTTCATGAAAGCTTCAAAAAGCCCGCCACAAAACCCTCTTCTTCCTTCATTTAATAGGCTAAGTTCTGTTCCTTTATGTGAAGCTTCTAAATTTTATACCGTTTCACTAGGCCTCTTGCTGTAGCTTTTGAACCTGAAATTAAATTGGGATTCATTGATACATTTACGAAAGGGAAAAAGGAGAGAATGCCATAGAATGTGCTGGGGAGAGAGTGGAAGAAGGACCTAGAGCACAAATACATAACAAAACAACTGTTATTTCTGGCTGGTATGACTAGTCTTCACATAGAGGTAAATTTGAGCTCTGGTGAGTTTGTTGGCAATAGAGGAGTATTTACAGTAGGTTTCTATATGCTGAAGTGAGGCATTTTGGTAGCAACATATAATTTTGGAAGACATGATACTCCTACTGTAAGTCATCAGGCAAATTTCCTAGTACTACTAATTAGGTAATGCATATAATTGCCTTTAATTTTTTTTTTTCTGAAAGTCGTTTTAATTTTAAAATTAACAGCCATTTGTAACTAAGCAATACTGCCCTGTCTTTATTTTACAAGGATTTCAAACCTTATGTATAGGTTTTGGTGGTTGAGACATCTTTGCTGACTTGGAGATGTGTTTGGTTTTGTTTGTATGAACAACAGCAGTTTTCAGGGTATTTTTAGTCTGAGGTAACTAAAGAGGGTTGGTTTATTTTAATGCCAAAGATTTTTTAAAAATAAAGAACAGTTACCTGAATATTAATTTTTGCTTTGGCACTTTTCTCCCTTTAGGTTTTATGGCAGGCATACAGAGGAATCCCCAAATGTCACAGTATGGACCTCAACAAACTGGACCTTCCATGTCACCACACCCCTCACCTGGAGGTCAAGTGCATCCTGGAATTGGTAGCTTTCAGCAGAGTAATTCAAGTGGTACTTATGGGCCTCAGATGAGCCAGTATGGACCACAAGGTAAAATGCTTGCTGGTAATAGATACAGTAATTTTTTTATTTTTTTTTTACTATATATATATGTGTGTATCGTGTATGTGGGTAGGTGTGTTAAAAACAACAGAAACACACACACAACACTCTCCCTAAAAAAAAAAAAAAAAAGCTAAACAAATAAAGCTGTTATCCAAAGGTGGAGCTGCACCTTGTGGAAGAAGCTGTTTCTGTTATTAGCACCTTTCTCTGCATAAAAATAGTGACCTTAAATTAGGCAAGGAAATGATGAATCTGTGGCATTGCCAGGTCTATTGTTTAGGAGCCCAAGCATGTTGTCTCTGTGGTGAGGCTGCGTTTGAGCAAGCATGGAATAAGGGTCACAACACCAATCCCAAAATAGGTCTTCTTTTCTTGGATTAAATCCCAAGGCCAACTTGAAATTGCGTGGTGACTTTGAGGGTAAAGTCTTCTAACAAGCATAATAATACAGTGGCTACTGTGGAAATAGAATATTGAGCTCTAATGCGTATGGTTTGTGAATCTTAACTAACCCTTTAGGCTGAGAGAGACGGTTCCTTTTATTTTGCTTGTTTGACAAAATTGGTGGGGGAGTAAAACAAAAATAGAATACGCAATTTCTGCCCCTGGACAACCTTGAACTTGTCTATTGTTTTGCCTTTAATGGATAACCTTTATAAAGCGTGCATCTGTTTAGGGGTTTAATGAAGTTGAAGTCAAGCCACAGAATATATAAGGGTCAGTATTTTCTTTAGAGGTACATAAAGAAGCTTTTATATTTCAGCACTTCCTACTATTTATTGCTTTCTTACTTAAAAGCCTCAAAAAGGACTTGAGCCAGCAATGGGAATTTCTGTAGGGCTCAATGACTGGCCCATGCTAGCAAGGATGGTTATTTTAGTCTCCACAGTTTCTGAGAACTAGTTCTGATGTTTGTTTGCAAGGAGCCTTGCTGCCCTATGCAATGTTCCTTTCTGTTTCATCTCTGGGTAGCGTTTGGTTTAGTGTTCTGAGCACAGGGCTACAAGCCAAGATTTCCCGGTTTCTAATTCTGGCTCTGCCTTTTACATCATCTTTCAGCTTAGGCAAGTAGATTCATTTCTCTGCTTTGCTTTCCTTAACTATAAAATGGGGCTAGTAATGCCTTATAGCCATGTGCGAAGATTAATTACCTAACTCCAGTTGACTGGTGCTTTCCTTTTATTTGGAAAGCATTTTGTGGCCATAAAATGCTGTCCAAGTGCTTATTTTTATCTGCACAGTGAGCAACTAGCTTAACTGGTAAAAAATCCAGTGGATTTATGATGTGCTATCCTGACTTCCAGCTGTACTGCTGCTGCTGAGATTCCGAACCATGGGAATAGTGGGTGTCAAGTGCAGTAAAACATTAGCCATCCACACTGATTGAATGGAAAGGTTTTTGTACTAAATCAATGCATTTAAGTAACACGCCAAATACTACTTTCTTTTTTTGCTTGAGTTCAGCAGTTCTTTTCCTCCCTCTGTAGATGAAAGTGCCTATGTAATGATTTTATGGGTCATGGTCAGGAGGAAACTGCTATTAAAAAGTGAACTTGAGGGACAGGAAGAAAATGAGCATCATTGTCATTAACAGGCCATTTCAGAAGGGTTTGGTGAATAGTGTGATGGATGAAAACCATGTTCTTCTGCCAGTGTTTGGAAAGTACCACTGGTTCTGTGCACTGGTCATCATAAAATTAGGGCCTTGCAGACTGTCAGCTCTATAGGTAACAATTAGACCAGAAGAATACTGCGTTTTCACTAGGCTTATCTAACCATTAATAAAATCCAGGGATGAAGATAGTGATATATTCCAAGTTATGTGTTTACCTGGATTTAAGGTTTTAATAGCATTTTTTCATTTTAAATAAAAAGTAATCTGTAATTGCAACTCTTAACATACCCTATCACAAAGCATAATCATATGCCAGCAATGATGAGTATATAATAATGTTGTCCCATTTGCCTTTTACTGCCAAAATAGGAAATATATTAAAAATTACCTGGGTTGAAACCAAGTTCTTAAATTATTAAACTGAAGTAATTCTCACGGATCTGATTTGTTTTCCGTGTTTTGTTCACACAGGCCTTCTTCCAGAATATTGTTAAGCTTAGGCTGGATTTGACAGGACTACTTGTATTTTCATATATGCATCAAAGCATTCTGGACACTAAGCTTTTGATCCAACTTTGAATACTGGATTTCACTATGTGCTGTCCTGAAAACCATTGCTTAAGGCTAGTGTCCTGTGTGCAGTGGAATTGCTCACCATTGTAAAGACTACTACGCCTTTAAGTTTGGATTGGAAGTATTAGCCCCCAGTTCATGAGAGCAGAATGATCCATTTCATGCCTATGGTTGATTTATTTGATTTTCTTGTGTTTGCATGACACTTAGATCTATAATAAGAGCAGAATATATTTTCCCAGGAAGCAGTTCTGTACTGGGTCCTAGTCCAATTCTGTGAAACCATTTCCTACAAAAATAATAAATGGGTTTGGCTCCACACTTCTGTGTGTGTCTGGGATACAACACAGGAGCATGCAGTACGGAGCATTAATTTTAATTTTTTATTAAATCCCAGCATTTTCCTGTCCCCAAGAACAAATTTAAAAAAAAAAAAAAAAAGAAAAGCAGAGTGGGGATGGAAGTTGTTACTGAAAGAATCTCTTTGGTTTGTATTTGGACAACATCTAGCTTGGGGGCTAATGAAGCCCTGGTCTATGACCCGAGCATCAGACTGCTGCCACAGCAAAATGTCCATTAAATGCACTCTGGAGAGCAGTCAGATGCCGTAGTCAGTTGGATCTTTTAAGACTGGGGTACAGAAAAGCTTCCTGTGGATCAGTAAAATGTCTCAGAAATGCATCCTGTCTTCCTAACTTGTCCTACTCAATTCAGCAGTAAAGCTGTTCTGTGGGGGTATAACAAAGAGGGAAATCACTACTGAATATGTTTGAACCACAACCCCAGAGCTTCACTATAAGTTAAACCCCCTTTTGCTTGTGATAAAGTAGTATGAACTGAGTATTTGTGCCTTGTAACCTTTAATGTTGGACTCGTTTCACAAAAGCACTTTGCTGTCTAGCTCCCACTGATTTTAATCCTTGATTTTAATTAAAATTGGTAGCATCTTAAGGATGAGATGCCCTGAGTATCTTGAGAGTCTGGACCTCTGAATCCAGACCCACGTATGCAAGAGCCTGTGGAGCTAAGACTTAAATATCAGCTATCTCTTACTGAAGTCCCCTGGGTAAAATAGTTCAGAGGAATTCAGAACAACACATTTAAATTGTCTGTAGAAGAAAAGCTTGATGGTTAAGTGCACATGTAAAAAATTCTAGAACTATTGTAAGATGCTATTTTTAATACAGTGAATCTGATCTATGTCTCTAAAGCAGAAAGCAAAGCTAACAGGTAGTTCTCAAATTTCCCTCTTTTCTGTTTGCCTAGAAATGGCAAGATCTCAGAGCACTTTGTTCAGCAAACCTGAACAAAGTGGACCAGGGTTTCAGCAGTAAGTATGAACATCTGTCTTTGGCAGGTTGTTAGTCAGCTTTTTTATACTTTATCTTCATTGCACTTTTTTTTTTCCTCCTGATTCCTGTTACAGCATTGTTTTTTCTCATGCATTAGAGATGTAGTCTCTCTGAGTACAATTCTAATCTGCCAAGGGGGAGTTGGAATCAAAAATCCCTCAGATATGGAGGGGAGGAGTTGTTCAGTAGTATTGTGCAGCCGCTATTGCCAGGCTTGTACCCACTTGAAAAGTGTGGGCTGTTGAACTTGGCTGCCTGACACGTCCAGCTGATGTGGGCTGGCCTAGCATCTGCTGCATTCATTGTGTTTAATGCTGCATCCATCTGTTTTCTGTCAAAGCCACTGCCAACAAATTACTAATCTATTAGAGAAACATGGAAATAAGATTGCACTCCTCATTCCTGGCAATTCCTCTTGTATTTTGTTTGGCTTTTATTTTGCCTTTTTTTTTTATGGTCTGGGAAAGGTATAAGAATAGCTAGTACTTGAGGTATTGAGGAAATGCTTAGGGAAAAAAAAACATGGAAAAAACCATTGAAACTTGTTTTCCTTACTAAAAAGATACGACTTCCCTGTGCTCTTGGATGTGTATCCCTGGAGATGAATGATTAGGAGCTATTTTAACTGAGCCACATATTTTTATGGAGAAGATTCCACGTTTTTTTCTGTGTTGTGCACAGCATATGCTGGAAAAGCCAAAGCACAAAAGATTACATTTTTTGTCCCAATTCAAAATAGCATCAAAACAGCAGTAGTGTTTTAGCATTGGTGATTGCTCCTCCACGTGTGCTGCTGAATGTACTTCGTAGACCCTAAATGACAAAACAAATTGGCTTTATGTGAATTGGACTGACAGTAGCTCCCAGTGATCATGGATATCAGGTCTGCTAGTCTAAAGAGGGAATTTGCTTCACTTTGGGAAGTAGTGTTACTAATAGCATGTACATAAGATGTGCTAACTGCTGTGCATAATCCTTGAGTGCACATATACACCATCTTCCTGTATTAAATTTTTCTTGCACAAAGTGACTGGAAACCCAGAGCAACATCCAAGTTGTGTGCTGTTGCCTGTAACACATAGCAGAGCAGTGTGAAACGAGTCAGCCCTTCAGTGTGTAGTCAAATATGCTGGATCAGATGCATGGCTTGAGCAGGTCTCAGCAACCAAGACTCCGGCTGGGGGCGACGGTTCACTGAACAGAGAGCAGTCAGCTGCCAGCAGCTAAGCCTAGAGGAGGCGGAGAAGTGACAGGGCCAGTCTTAAGCCAGTATAAAGCTGAATCTGGAGCCTTTCATCTCTGCTGAACCCCATACTGGGGATCCTTCCGTGAGGACCCTCAGGCAGAAACTTGGATTTTAAAACCGGAGAGAATGGTTGCTTCATTTCCTTGGGAGGCGTAGGTCTCACACGTTCTCGCCAAGGAGATCTTGTAGTAGAGTGAGTCAGTTACAGGGTGGAGAGGAGAAGATTAGCGAAAACACAGCAGCAGGAGCATATGAATTAATTATGTGTGCATTCAAATGATGGATGCATATGTTTATTTTAAATACAAATGGGGGTTGGATGCCACCAGCTCCTCTGCCTGGTAGCTGAGGCCTGAGGAGAGGCATGTCTGATCTCCACATTCAGAGGAAGAGTCCAAGGGCTTCTGCCTTCGAATAAGCGTGGGAATATCTGAGAGTAATCAGGAAACTCTGCTCTGTGGCATCCCACAGGGAGGGAATGGGTCATGTTTCCACTAATCTGGATGAGATGGAAATGAAGGCAAGTCAAAACTGATGACTGAAGTAGTGCAATGTGATACATTTCCTAAAATAGTTTTCTATCATATCTTTAGCTTTCATTTTTTTTCCGTCTTTCTCATGCTGCTTGGGTTTGTTTCTGTAACACTGCATGCTGTATACTCACTTTTTCTTGAGATTTCAACATGATAGGAAAATCAGCACTCAAATGAGTTAAGCTGCTGCAAGCGGAGCACTTTACTCCAGTGACAACATAGATTGGGTTGAGCCAGGTTTTCATGCCGTCCTTCATAAGGCACCTGCTCACATTAGCATCTTTGTACTATTGCTACTTACTTGTGTAAGACTGGTTTTCTCAGAGGAGGTGTACTGTAAGCTACCACCCCTTCCTCTGGCATAGCCAAACTGAACTTACTAGGAAAGCAGGGTGGGGCAGGAGGGAGCAGGAATCTTTCTCAGACCCCACCAGTTATCCTCACCAGTCTACTCCAAATCATCTCTGACTCAAATGGGCAGAACAGTTAGGAGCAAGAAGCCTGTTGCTGAAACTGCAGAAAGACAAAGGAATGAGAACATGAAATCACAAAAATAAGATTCTTCCTTGATCTTATGCAATGGGCTTCTTACATGCCACATCTCTCTTTACTGCATGAGACAGTTGTGTACTGTGTGCTGCGCTGATAACCCTCTGGAGCCTGTGCTTTTCTTTATTTCATGTTGCCTCATAACACACATTAGACAGAAAATGTTTGAGAGTACATGAAAATCGGGTTCATAGGATCATTCAGGTTGGAAGAGTGCTCAAGAGCTGTTCTTAGCTGACCTTGTACTCAAATCAGGGTCAGATAAAGGATCAGACCAGGTTACTCTTGGCTTTATCCAACTGGATTTTGTAAACCTCCATGCAGGGAGTCTGCGTAACCTCCTTGGGCAATTTGTTCCGCTGCTTCTCTATCCTCGTGTAAAAACATCCTGACTTTGAGGCCAGTGTAGGTCACTTCAGTTCACAGGTGTAAGTTCTGCAGCTGCTAACTTCCTAAATAGAAATATGTGCTCAAAAGTTTTAATGTTTTTCTCTGTGCTTTTTATCATTTTGTTCAGGAAACTACTCCAGACCGCCGACGTACAGCGGTGTGCCCAACACAAGTTACAGTGGCCCAGGACCCGGCATGGGTATAAATGCCAACAGTCAGATGCATGGACAGGGGCCAAGCCAGCCTTGTGGTACCATGCCCCTGGGACGGATGCCATCAGCTGGGATGCAGAGCAGACCATTTCCTGGAAACATGAGCAGTATGACCCCCAATTCTCCTGGCATGTCTCAGCAGGGAGGCCCTGGGATGGGCCCACCCATGCCAACTGTGAACCGTAAGGCACAGGAGGCAGCTGCTGCAGTGATGCAGGCTGCTGCAAACTCCGCTCAGAGCAGGTATGCATGCGCTCAGGTGAAAGGAGTTTAAACAAGCAGGAATGTTTTCCTTGTCATTTCTGAAGTAACAGCACTGTAGAGGTGTGTGAATATGCATTTATATATGTTCTAGCTGTGTCCTTATCTCTGGGAGGAGATGGTGTGTCCGAAGAATACTTTTTCTTAATCATCACCTTTTCTTAAGGAAAATGTATGCTGTTGCCTGAATTATCCTCTCAAAAAGCAGTTGTGACAATGGAGATGATGGCCACTTCTAGTTCAGTTCTTGGCACTACAGGCTTTAGGAAAACCCACAGGATTGCAGTGACACTTGACAAGCCCTCTGCAATTTTAAACTGATCACCTGAGTATACTTTTTTTATCTCCAGTAAAGAGAGGGCTAACATGTCCTCAGCAGCTTGCCCCTGCCAGACAGTAAGGAAGCCTGTGAAGCTGCCCATCAACTCTTGCATCTACTGCCCACATTTTGAGCAGCAGTGCTGATGGCAGTTCTCTTGTGCGGGATGTTCTCGCTCCTAAGCAGGCCTGCAGAGGGGGAGAGGAGGGCAGGCTGAGGGGAGCAGCTGGAGGGGAGAGGCAGGAGACATAAAAACAATCAGAGTTACCTGGAGTTGATACCTGCCACTTGTGCATCCATAAAAGAGAACCTGCAAACAGAACTGCAGAGTTTGGAGCCATTGTCTGTCTTCTTGTCTCCCCTTTGGCCAGCATAGCTACATGTTGCCATTTGTATATGGGTTTTGTTAAAGGGCAGTTTTCTGCCCATGTCATTCTTAAGATGCCTGAATATTTGCAATTAAACTTTTTTTTTTGTGAAATATGTCAGATTAAGTAACATCCACATTTCTCTGGACTCAAATAACTCCTGGCATATTTATTACTTTTTTCTGTTGCAAGAAGGTCTGTAATGTTTGAGAATTACAGAGAGCTAGTTGAGCATGTGGTGAGCATGTTTATACGTGTGCATGTTGCTCACTGCACTTATGCATATGCGCACACAGATGCCCATACATTCATCCAGGTGTTTATCATTCAAGACCAGTGTTTGTGGACACTAGAGTTGCTCTAATTCCAAGATGCAATGTTAAACAAGAAATAGGAAGCTAGTGTGTCCCTGTATTTGTTGGTTTCTTGTTTTGAGAACTTGAAAGGCAGGTGGCTACTAATGATAAGCAGCAGCAAACTTTTAAAACAATAACAGTAAATTTAGTGTACTTTGTGTTCTTTCTGAGTAAAATAGGAACAGGCTCCCTTAAAATAGACCATACTCCAGCAGATATCTGTGAACCAGCAGTCCCGTTCTTCTGTTGGTTGTTTTAACAGACCTGTCTAGTAGGATTTATGGAAGTCTGCTTCTGTCTGTCTGGTTTAGGCTATAAGCTGATAGGTCAGGCACGAAGGAATAAATAGGCCATCACTGCAGCTGCAGGAACAGGATTTCTTTATAATCATAGAATGAAACGAAAAGCTCACATTTGTTGGTCTTGACAGCAAGAAAAGACTTTGTGTTAAGTGGAAAGCATTTGGTTGTGATTCAGCTTACACGTTGGGCAATAGTGTGTGGTGTTTGATCAAAAACTGGGTTAAATGATTACCAGTTCTATCTCACACCTTCCTCCCAAGTCAATTTTGTAGAACTGCTTTTTCTTTCTAGCTTTGACTGGACAAAACTGCACCATTTTGGAGCCTTCCTATCACATACTGTCCGTTCCAGTGATCCAGCACCTATGGAAGAGCAGTCACTGAATCTGTATCACAAATACTGGCAAAAGGGTTGTTTATAAACTGCAAATTGAGAGGAACTTGTCACACTGCTCTCATGCCAGGGGGTTGCAAGCACACAGTTTTACTCTGTGATCTCAAGTCAGCTGTAGGGGAGAAAGCACAGTGGCTTTTGGCTATTCCTGCAAGTCCTCCAGACTCGCATATGGAAGAAATGTACTTGACAATGACTCGGATTTGTGATACAGATCAAATCCGGAGAGGCTGTTCTTTCATTCTGCTTTAGGCCACCACACATTAGGTCACCCGCTCATCCCAGCCAGTCTGGGGCTGGCAGACACCCCATGTTTTCTTCACAGCACCCAAACTATGGCAACACTCAGGCTCCTCGGTGCACCAGCCTGACCAGTACGGGTAGGTAGCAGTGTAACTTGGACTTGCTGTGGGACCTTGGCATTCTTTAAAGATGTTTATGATCATGCCATCTGGCTGCTGAAGGAGTATAAAAATCACATGAAAGATACAGAAATGCTTGTGTTGTAGAGGGGATTTTAGTTTTTTGTTTTCTTTTTACTAACAGCACTGTGACAGTACAATGAAAATCTGCGTGTCACACACCTGCATGGCTTTTGGCACAACTCCATTTCCTTGTGACTAAAAGGGAAATTAAGAACCTCATCATGGCTGATGAGATGTCTCCTTCCCCTGACCCAGGCATCATCTTTCTCTCTTCATTGTTGGTGTTCTTGTCTGCAGCAGTGCTGCCACATTTTCTGGACTTGTTGGTATTGTCACTGCTGCCTAGGCAGAGAACTGCAACCCCCAAAGTATGATCTCTTTCTGAGAGATGATGTGCTGCAGGAGTGATTACAGTGTTTCCTAATGGGATTTTCAAGGAAGTTGTAGTACACTGTAGTTGAGTGTGCATGTATTTGAAAAACTAGTCTCTAGAAGATTTTTAGGAGCACTAAGTATGCTTTGCAAAACATTTGCCTGAAGCGCAGATACTGTTTTCTCACCAGAGTCCTTCACACTGATTTCTGTAACCATATCATAAATTACAGAACTGGGAGAAAATGTCTGTGTTGGCTCCCAGCCTGTTGCTCCCTCACAAGAAAGGCCGTCTTCGTTTGAGATTCAACCTTTATGGACTTCCCTGCCATCATGTTAATTCAGTTGTTACCTCTGTAGGAAATCTGTAATACCCAAATTATTGCTGCTGTCACAGCAATTAACAAGTTTTAATTACCAGTTTTCTGCAGCTGCTAGTTTGGTTTTTTCCTTAATAACATTGTTCATATATGTGCACAGAAAAAGTAGAAAGAAAACCAAAAAATTAGAACACAAGTCTACTGGTTATCCTGTTCAAAAAACAAAACTTAGTGAAATGGGAGAGCACTCCCACCACACTACTTTGCCTGACTGGAAAGACATCCACTGCTATATGCCAACAAGCATAAACAGTGCCCAGCCTTTTTCTTTGAATGTGTTGAGTTTATAAGATTCGGCTGTGGAGCTCAAAAACTCTTGGATTTTTATTGCTATAAAACACCTTCCTCTATGTAGAATTAAGAATAAAATTAAAAGGTTGTGTCATAGTCATGGTTACACAGCAGTATTTCTGTACAAGTTGGTCGTGATCCACTTCAAGGTCAACTTGTTGACTCAGTAGCCAAGTATCAATAGGGGAGAGAAATTTAGCTTCAGCTGTTAATCCACAAGGTCTGTCCTTTACCATCTCAGGAGTCTCATTTAGACATAGAATGCTGCTTTTCCTCTGCCTTGCCAAGCCACACTAAGCAGCTGTGTAAAATGAATTTAAATGGCACGCATCAGAAAAAAATCTCTTCCACTGGGGCCCAAAATCAATGTTCATTAACCAGGCCGGGATGATCAAGATCTGAGTGTCAGCCAGTTATACCTAGGTATCATCCTCAGAACAGACCACCACCCTTTTCATTAGAAAAGATAAAAATCATATAAATGAAAGTGGTGGCTGTGGAAGATACTAGGTTTACACCATTTGAATTAGCCTTTGACCTCATCTTGAGGTCTGCTTTATGTTAAGCTTAGATTATTTCTACAGCTACATAATACCTTCCCTGTAACCTGAAATCTTAGGATGTGCTAGTCTGTGCTGTGCGTGCAGACCAGTGTTTCCCAAATGATAACTAGCATGTCAGACTAGAGAAAAGAAAGGTGTTTTTAAGACCTCTTCATTGAACCTCTTCATTGTTTCACGCTACCCAGGGTGTTCAAGCTTGCTCTGAGTAAAAGTTCACAGCAGGCAATGTTGAATAACTCTCTAGTACCCTGTGTAGTAATTCCCTTCATTTTCACGTGGAGAGTGTGAAGGAACTACAAAACAGTGTTTTCCTTTTTATATTTGTCTTCTCCTGGTCTCAGCATAACCATCGACTGGTGAGGACTGTATGTTGAAGACCTAATATATCTGTGGAAGAAAAGACTCTTCATAACTTAGGTTGACACTGGCTGAAACCCCAAGGGCTGGTTCTGCTGCTGGGGACTAGAACCCAGAGGAGACCTTCAAGGATCAGGTGGATCCAAAAGATCAAGTCTTTTATCACACTGTGGTTCTTAGAACAGTACACGTATCTAGTGATAGATAAATATTCCTGTGTGCACACAACTGCAACACAGTAAGCCTTCAGTAAAAACAAACAGTTTTGAGCAAATGAGATAGTGTTTTCCCTGTTGATGTGAAAGGCAGCAAATTTACCCAATATCTTCTTGTATCAGCCAATTTTGAGCTCCTCAGTTCGTAGATGCCCAGTTTGAGCCTTTGCAGGAGTATGTGTGCACTGTCTGTGAGCTTTTGCTTCCTACAGCAAGTTCCCAGTTTAAAATTGATTATCAGGTTGGCACCTGAAGTCAAAAGACATCTTTAGAGCTAGATGCTTTTCACCATCACGTTCAGCATCTCTCATTCTAGCAGTGAGTGTCTGAGCATATCTTCTTAGCAGTTGAAAGTGTGACTGTAGTATATGGAAAGGTAAAAACATAGTTGTAAAACAGCTGGCTTGCATGCTGTTAGAATTGTGGCCCTAGAAGATGTAATTTAGTGCTAGGTGGCTGTAAAATGTGCATCCATCTGGATGCTAAAATGAGCCTTTTGCTGGTGCGTCTACAGTTATCAATACCTGAACTAATTACAACAAAATGAGTTTTGATGTGCCTACATGAGGAGCAATCCTGTCTTTGAAGGCAGCCCCTTTGACCTCAATGTACCTTAATATGATTCTCAGGATTGCATGTTGCAATTTTGTAAATTAAAGCAATTTTTTTTTATAGATTGAGTGAATTTAGAATTCAGCGCCATTGATTTTAGAGGCGACGATTCAGACATAGTAGTTTATTAAACTGAGGAATTGGGAACCAGCTTTGCTATTTGCAACCTCTGGCCATTTTAAATCCTGGCCATTGGGTTGCTAAATTGAGGTGGATATTTACATTATCTCCTGCTGATCCCCATGCCTGAGAAGTGGTGTTCAGTCTCTAAAATAATGTGTGATGTGGTATTGCTTTGATATACTTTAAGCATTCTAGAATGTGGCTCTGGTTCTGAATTGCTTAGCAACTGGTTAGATACCACGGCCTCATTGTAGTGTGGTGAGAGGAATTTAGTAAGTTTTTAATCAGTCCTAATACTGATCTAGAAAAGCTGCACTGATATTAGAGAATTTCTGTTGTACAGAGAAACACAATTAGCGTAAATTAGTTTAAAAAGTGCATTCTTGATGTCGTCTTCTTAGTCTGTGCATGTGTATACATGCACATGCACACTTGCACACATACAGTCACACTAACCTTCCATCAGCATTTCTCTCCTGCTATGTATGTATAATTCATAATCCATGTTGCTGGTGCCAGCAAAGCACTTTTTCCGTATTATTTTCTCCAACAGCAGGGTAATGCAGCACTGCTGATGGACTAGAAGGTACCAGTGAGGAAATATAGTAATGGACATGGTGCATTAAAATGTCGGAAGGAAAAAGAAGGAGGCGGAAATGGGGAATAAATTTTTTAAAAAGAATAATAATATAAATAAAACCCAGAGCTGTTTTAGTTGTTTTACATCCTAGTGCCTGTCAGTTTTGTGCAGTATTTTCCAGTCTGGCCCTTTTGATCTTCAAACTTGGGTTTAAAATTCTAATTATGATTTTGAAAGCTGCAGTTTTGTAGCAGGAAGTCTTGAAGCGCTCCAGTAAAACTTACCATCTTTAATCCCTGGAGAGAGTATATATTTTCCATTGTTTTCCCTTTTCCCCTTAAGCTTGGAGGTGCTGTTCTTCTCTGCTGGGAAGTTCGGTGGAGTGCAGGAAGGTTAAGTACTCATTCAAGTTTCTTTGCTTATTCAAACCAGGCTACTTCTAGATGAAAGGCTGCCAGCTGTGAAATCCCCAAAGTAAACCAGGCTAAGATAGGACTGGTAGCCATAATTGGAGCCAGTGCCGGCGTTATCTGTTGCCTTTGAAATAAGCCCCTGGCAAGAAAGGAAGGCTCTTTCTGCCGGGCTTTTATTTAACATTCAGTCACACGGAAGGAGTTGCTCCTGTTCAAATTCAGGCCATTCACAGTTCTCCAGGCTCAAGCTGTCTGGTCATTTCCCCTCTGCTCTGCTCCTCCAAACATTCACAGATTTCCTTTAGAGATCCTGATGGGTTACCCTGAAATGAGCCCCACTTTGCTTTGGATTTGTGCTGTTCCAATACCCTGGCAGTACTTTCAGTCCATGAAACTAAATTTGACTTCCAAAATAAGGTGCGTGTAGTTTCAGCAGGGTGAAGTGGTTTTGCTTCTCAGCCTAAATGGCTGTATTGTCTCTGTGAACCCCTAATACTCCTGTGCTGGCTCCACCTGAGGCTGAAGGAGATTCAGTAATAGCTGGAATATCTTCTCCCCATGCTCGACTTCCATGTGATTTGAGGGGTTAAAAGTCCAAATACTAATGCTTACTGTAACTGTAATTTCTAAGGAAGCTATTAACCAGTATTGACATATTTATCTTCTAAAGGACGCATGCTTTTTTTCCTCTTCATGAGAAGTAGTCATTTGTATCAAGCTGATTTTTTTATTATTTCTTTTTTTCTTTTCCTCATGTTTTGCTTTTCAAAGCAGAATCATGTATGACTTTTTTCTATAATGTATTAGGAGGGAGGAAGTTCAGCTCAGCTTATATGTATTTATTATTGTAAGGGGAAAGCTAGAAATCTTCTGTGATTATTTTATTCAAATGGAGATGCATTTTATGGATCAGCTCAAAATTGCTGATAAAATCATGTAAGGATTGGAAGAAACTTTAAATGCTGAGCTAACCATAGCCATTTCTTGTGGGAGACTAAGAGAAATACATTTTTATCTGGAATTTTGTTTTACTAAAAGGTAAATCCATCATTTTGGAGCCCTGGTTGTCACCATGCTGCAGAGCTCTTGCAGGCAACCAGTGATTTGGGGAGGCATTTTTTTCTTCTTTGGGCTCATCAATCAAATCGACTGCTGTATGCTGTTCATGCCATTAGAGATTAACCACAGACCTCAAGAGTCCTACTCTTTCCTTCCTTCAGAGAGTAACCGTTCTTAAATTGTAAAAGCAGGAGTGTGTTGAGAAGGAAGCATGATTTTTAGTCATGAATGAGAATTTTCACTTACCTCAGAGACAATTCTAATTCGATTAGTATTGTGTCAAGATTATTTTTGGCTTGATTTGGTTGTTTAGGAGATTCACTGCCCTCTGTAGAAAGAGTAAATATTTTGAAACAGAATTGCAGTGTAGGACTTTGTGTAGTTTATTGACATTCTGCTTCGGGGTCAGATGTTACACATAAATTCTATACCTTAAAATATGATCTTGAGGAAATTAAGAATGCAGTACTTCATTAATTG
Organism: Ifrita kowaldi; assembly: GCA_013398055.1. Taxonomy (NCBI): domain Eukaryota; kingdom Metazoa; phylum Chordata; class Aves; order Passeriformes; family Cinclosomatidae; genus Ifrita; species Ifrita kowaldi. The sequence continues at coordinate 814,352 of VZRS01011721.1, read as the reverse complement.
ATATTGTACAAAGTTAAAGAATAAGAGAGCACCTTAGATTAAGTATTCTTTCTTAGGTGACAAAAACTATTTCGGATGAGGAAACAGTTTTCACAGTCTGTCAGAAGATCTAGTAGTTTAAATCACAGAAGTGGTTCGAAAAAAAAAGAAGCCAAAACAAAATAGAAGAATAGCCATCTGTTTAATGGGACTCATGAAGAAAGCTAATTCTGTGACTGCGCTGTGTGATTTGGCACATAACATTGTGCAAGTACAAGACTGTGATTGAACAGCCTAAGATTTTTGTGACAGAAAGGGAGAGACATAAAAAATGGTAGGAGGGTTTCAGGTTTTAAAGGGGGTTTAAGGTTTTAGGTTCTTCTACAGTGGTGCTATTTGAGAGAAAAATAAACAATTTTTTTTAGCAATGCTGCCTGGGGAAATAGGAGTGGGAAGAGCCCTTCATTTTGTTGATGAGTTCAGATGGGAGCACCAGTTCTAGGTGGACATTTAAGTAGCCTTGTAAGAATCATATTAAATAATAACCTAACAGCATGAAGTTTTTTAATGATGGCTGTCAATCTTACCAGCATGATAAATACCTGTTGCAGTGATTGCAGTAGGTTTCAGGCATCTTTTGAGACAAAGATGAAGAAGAGAGCCAGCTGAAATCATGCTGACATGTGCACTACATTGCTCTCGTGAAACTGCCCGGTGTGCCAAAGAGCCGAGACTGATGGTAACAGTGCTGGTAATAACATCGATAAACATATAACTGCTCCAGGCCATTGGGCAAAGATAGGTGAGGGAAAACGTGTCTGCTGGGAAATCCCTCTGGAGAACTTCCTCACCATGCTGCTGCACATGCACAGTTGCATTCAGCATGCTGCTGTCAGCCAGATGACATTTTACTATGAAAAAATACACTGAAGAGCTGGCATGAAATGATCAGGGTTTTATTAGATTTTCAGTTGGCTGCTAGCACAGTGCAGTCCCGGGTGCTCAAAAGCAGTGCGAGGATGTGACTGAACATGGTGGTGGGAGACAGCATCCCCAGGTGAAAGATGAGGGAGCTCAGGGATCAAGCCTCTCCCAAGACAGTGTCCCACCAGAGGAAACTGAGTTAGTGAAACACAAAGTGTGTCTTTAATTTTCTGTAGCTTTTTAGCTCCACACTTTGGTGACCTTCTGGCTGTTTATGTGCTGGGAACAGACTCCTACCACATTCAAGTAATCTTTCTGGGAGAGAGTTCATAGGGCCTTCCGACTTTTTAATACAGCTATTTATAAACATGCACAGAAATAGAAGGTGCATAGTGAGAGTCATATGAGTCATTCTCATTTTGATATCAAGTCACACTAGGCTAAATCACCCTTCTTGACATTCTGGTTCAGATTGACAGCATCATGCCATACAGGGCAAATTTCTTTTTTTCCCTGTAAACCCAGTTCATGCATGCTCCTGCTTGCTGGACAGATTAAAGCAGCCCTCTTTTATGCATCATGCACTCCACTTGGGCTAAGAAATGTATCTCCTCAGTACTCAGATATCACGTCTAATGGGGACAGTTGTGCAAGCAAGTTGCTGTTAGAGCTGCTGTACAAATCCACGTGTGGGGAAGGTGGGCAGAGGTTACCAAGAGCGGAGCTCTAATGGGTTTACAAGCCATTTGACTTGGCCCACTTTTCAGTCATTCTGTGCTTTCTGTCACACAGCATTATATTCTGTTTATCCAGTATAGGTTGCACTGAGTACCAAGAGCTTAGTTTGTTCTTACACAAATAAATTCAAATATGGAAGTGTTGCTGCACTTGTTAGAATGCTGTGCAGTAAAGGCATTTCAGGGGTTCCCTGTAGGTTTGAAGAGTGGTGACCAAATGCTGTGGTCACCATGAAATTCAGACCACAACCACTTCAATTAACACAAATGGAACTTTATAAAAAGAAAATCAAATGGTTGCAACCTACAAACAAACAAATAAAACCCTACAGTATTTCACTATCACTAAATGCTTTTCAGTCACACACCCTTCTGTTATTAGGATCAAATGAAGTTAAGGATTTTTTTTAACAAGCTTGTGCTGTGTTTTCCTCACTGTATTCAACTACTTTATTATTCTTCTTGCCATATTTTAGATCATTATTAATCTTGGATCTCTTCCTCAGTTTTTATTATCTGTAAAATGGGGAAGGGAGATTTATTCTGATCCCAGCATGCATTCAGCTGTGCAAATGTTGGGTAGTTGTGTTGTCATTACCATTATTACTCGTGAATTACATTGTGCCTCTTACGTTGCTCTTCCAGAGTTTGATGTGGTATGACACTCCTGTTTTGTTGGGCTTTAAATGGCTACCAAGTAGGTAGCCCATCAGGCAGATGTTTTCACTGGAAAAATGGTTAATGTGATGACAACAGCTTGTAAACAAACAGTAAGTTGTTGTGACTGTTTTTCTGAGCGGCTCAGCATTGAATCAGCGTGGTAGGAACAACTAATTTTTAAGTTCCCCCCCACTCCTTGATTGTTTCTTAGTAAAATCTAAGCAATGGAGATACGATGCTAAGGGCACAAGTATTTGTGTAAATCAGAAGAAAAGTAATATATTTAGAAAGGCTATTTCTGTTACTCTTTTTAAAAGTATCTTGCACAATAATCTTTGGATCAGCCAGATGAAGAAACCAGTCACTGTACTCGGTCTGACTGCAATGGATGACAATTTGCACTATCACTTAATTACAATGCTGAAGTTATTCCCCCATTTTAGCATTGCCATTTAGGCCTGATTGTTGACAAGAACAGTTTTGTGTTAGTTCTGTGTACCTCCTGTCAGCAGACACACATACACATGCACCCTTCAGTACAAATCTGGATGCTTTTTCATTTGTGTTTGCCAGAGCTTTGTCAGTGTCAGTGTATTTCAGAACTTTGGCCTCCCATTTGCACGCAAGTAGACATGCACAAGTCTAAAATTTTCTCTTTCCTTCTAACCTGAAAAGGCAGGTTAGAAGGAAAGAGACCTAATACCTGTCACATCAGCAGCTTTTGTGATTGTTTTTCTAGAACTTTGTTATTACAACTGGTGAGTTTCCCCACTGAACAGAGGAGGACATATAAGTCCAGGTTAGTATACTTACAGTATAGTTAGTAGCAGCTAACTAGAAAAAGATACTTTGTTTTCAGATATAGTGATGTTAAATTCGTTTGTTTTGTTCACATGGGAACTGCCTTCAATGCCATTTTATAGCTGCTCAAGCTAATATTCAGGCTTCGTTTGTCTTGGCCTTTGCTAAGAGTGCTATGAACCTTCAGGCAGAACAAAGTAAGCGGTGTTGGGGTTTATTTTCCTTTGCTCTCTTATCCTTCCTTCAGTCCTCCCATATCCGCTGACAACAGAAATGGTTTCACTTCTCCAAGGAAGCCCATAATGTAGCAAGAAGGAAAATCCATAACAAAAAAGCATATGTATCTGCCTGCACATGTTTATGTGTAAATTCTCCAGGGAGAAAGCATTCACAGGTCTCACTCCTGAATTACTCTCATTATAATAACCCATTTGGTGTCAAAGTGTGACAGATTATAAGCGCTTAAGGCTAGTCCCAGCTCAAGACAGATTTAAATAAAGTACTTCTGGTTATTGTGCAGGTCAGTGTGTTTAAATAACAACCCCCCAAATCATACTTTGACATTTAAAAGAGAGAGGAAATATTGTCATGCTGCAGACCTGGCACAGATAAGCACAGGGCAATTTGGTCAGTACACTGTGATTTGTGAGCGCAGCCTAACGCAGTCATTTTCACAGTTTGTAATCAAGTAACCACCTTAGCAGTGTGTCAGCATTAAAAGAAAAAATGTTCCTTTTAAAATGTTTACACAAATTACTCCCCTGAGGTGCTGCAGTGCATTCACTGCAAAACTGATGTAGGTTAAAGATCTGGAGCAGAAATGGCAAACTTGTGGGCCATTTTTTTTTTCACCAGCCAATTGCTCAGGTGGCCAGGTCACAGTAACAGGATAATTTCTCAGGTCTCACACCTAGGGCAGCATAACTGGGAGAAATCCCTACATTAGGTGCACTCTGTGGCAAGTGTCAGGAAGCGCAGTGCCCAAGTGCCTCACTAACAACTGATAGGAGTTTGTGACCACCAGGATTTGTGCGGTGTGACTCAGTGCCATCTCTTCCCTACCTGGGCCGTGTGCCCCATCTCTGCTCTTGTCCCTGTAGCCCTGCTCCTTCAGCATCACCCTGTTGTGCCACATTTGGACTGGGGCTCCTGCAGCATTTCGCCAAGGTGGCCACCTCAGAGCCTGGCCTAACTCAGGGCAGGGTGCATGAACTGAGGAGCTGAGGGAAGGCACATGTCTGGTAGCACCCTGCTTTGGAAGCTTCCCTGTGAATCCCTTCCTTCCTTCCTTCAGGCATATCTGGCTGAGAGGCTCCACTTGTGCTAGAGGGACCATAACGTGTGTTTGCTCTGGGAGTAGCACCATTCTGTGCATTTCTCCCTGCTCCTTCTCCTGCATCTCTGTTTCGTCTGCCTTCTCCTACCATCCTCCTGGCCCTAAAAATCTTTGGCACCTAATGAGGACGCTCCCAATCCTTTCTCCTTCTTAATTTCTTTCTACTGTCTCCTTCATTTCCATTTTATATGCTCCATAATCTCCTCACCTTTATCACTTCTAGACTGTCCAACTCTGAAGCTTTCTTCTGTTCCCTAGACATTTCCATGTTGGACTTGCCTCCTGTGCTCAGGCTGCCACAGGGCTCATTACAGAAGTTGGATCATTTTTTTCTGACTGTACAAATGGCTTTGCTCCAGTGTTGCAAATTGAGAGAAGAGTACAAGGCATCAGATGCCTCTTAGGAAATCCACAGAAAGTTTTAGAACTTGTTCCCTCTGTACACAGGATCAACCTGAGCTTTGACATATTTCCATATGAAAAGTTACATCTTCATTTCTTGTCTTGTTGTGAAGCATAATCCACTTCTGTCACTGTCCATAGCTAAACCACATATACCTCTGAACTCAACTTTGTAGTGAATTCATATTTGCTCAATAAGAAGAAAGAAGGAAGATGACAGTATAAGTCTTGCATCAGGTGACAAATCTGAGGAGATACTAAATCACATATCAGGAAGTACGAAGTGCAAGGGCTGTAGAGTGACTTCTGTGTAGCAGTTGGAGACAACATGTAAACTTAGTGAGGATTTCAGGTCCAATTAAAGGAAGGCATTTCAGTATAAGAGACTGCTCAGCAGCTGTGATCACTCATGTGCTTCTGTGTATTGTCAGTGCTGCTCTTTCTAGCAATTTCTTTGTTCTGCTTTTTAACGATGACCAGATCTTGCCTGTCAACTCCTCTTTTTAAATACACAGACTTCTGCATTAGCTCAGAAGACACAATTAGATCTGATGCTACTTGTTTTGCAGAGAAAAGAGATTAAGTGCAGATTAAGCTTTGGGTAGATTGCAAATGAAGGAAAACAAAAGTTCAGAAGAAGAACCTCTTAAAAGGGAATGGTTTGAATTTGAGTAGCTGTATTTTGGACCCAGAAGTACACCAGACTGTCAACAGCACAGTGAAGCTGACAAGCTAAGATCATAGGAGCATTCAAGCTGGAAAGGAACCTCAGGAGGAACGTTTAGTCCAACCTTCTCCTCATCAGGCTCATTTTAGAGCTTAGGGCATTATCCTGTTGGGTCTTCAAAATCTCCAAAGATAGAGATTTCCCAGTCTGTTTGGGCCTTCAGATCTAGTCTCTCACTGTTTTTGCTGGGAAAATGGTTTCCTTGCATACAGTCTGAACTTAACGTGTTTTCACTCTTGCCCAGTGTGTCTTGTCCCCCCACCATGCCCACTGTGAAAAGGCCAGTTTCATCTTCTTGCTGACCTTCTTTTAGGTGCTATGGAGCTGCTGTAAGTTCCTCTTGACAGCTGTCTGCCCCAGGCTGAATGAGGCCTCATCCTTCAGCCCCTCCAGGGTGAGTGCTCAAGCCCTGGCCATCTAAGGGGTTCTCTGCTCACTCTAATTTATTATCATCTTTTCTTTTCTGGGGAGTCCAAAACTGAACTTGATACTCTAGATGGAGTCCAGCGAGTGCTGAGGAAGGAGGAGATGATCCCTTCCATCCCTTCCAAGAGTTTCTTCCATCTCCCAACTCTGCTCCTCATCACACAGCCCAGGATGTTGTTGGCCCTCTTTGCTGCCAGGGCAGTCTGCTGGCTTATGCTCAGCTCCATCTGCCAAGATGCCCAGGGACTTTTCAGCAAAGCTGCTCCCTCTAGTCAAGTCCCAGCTGGCACCACTGCAGGGGGCTTGTCCTTCCAGGTGCAGGACCTTGCACTTGTCCCTGTTGACTTTTACAAGGTTCCTGTCAGTACATTCCTCCAGCTTGTCCAGGTCCCCTGAGGTGGCAGCCCTTTCCTCAAGCATAACAACTGGCTCTGGCACTATGCATTGCTAAATTGTCAACAGAGTAAATAAGCCATAGAAAGCACGCAGATTCCTCTCTTCCCACTTTAAATCTTTTACAATTGTTGAATTCTTGAAGATCTACTTGTAGCAATAGAGCAGGAAAAAAAATTGTAGGCTTAGAGACTGAGTTTAAATTGATAGGATAATCCCAAATTTGTATTGGTCTGCCTGCTTTTTTCTTCTAAATGGGGAAAAATACATGGTCTGGGATCAAGGTATTGCAAGAGCAGATACTTTAGTTCATACACAATGCAGAGTTTCTCTGTCCAATACGTTTTCTAACACGTTGCCTGCATGCAGACATGTCAGGTACTGACATTTCCTTCATTCCCTTGGAGGGTAACTGTATCTCACCATGAAGACATCTTTTCATTATACTAAACTTAAGTGTTTCTTTTCTTAATTTCTTCCTATTATTCCTAATTGCATTGTCCCTAAGCAACCCAGCCCTTGGTGTTTATGTGGCAAATACTGTAAAATTGTATACTTAGCTGGGTTTCTTCTGCTATGAAATTCATAGCCGGCCAGTTGAATTTTTGCCATTAGATGTCACTATGTGTACAGCAGACTGTTTTTAAAAGGCTTGATTTTTATTTAGCGTCCCAGAAAAATGGAGGAGGGAATTGGGAGATGTAGGAGAGAGTCTGGTACTGTAGTATGTTGGATATGCCTTAACTAAAAGCAGCACAGAAGGAAACATAAGATTTTTGACTTAACTCCAACAACCAACAGATGATGCTGTGACCTTAAGCATATATAAATATGTTTAGCAGCTGCTGTGTAACATATTTATAAGTGTTTAGTGACCTGGAGGTTAATCAAAATGAGTTTGGTGATCTCAGCTCAGTTCTTAATGGACTCCACTTCATATTATAGCACTGATGCAGCACAATTTGTCACAGTCGGCAGTCTTTACTCAAAGGAGGCCTACTGTGGAGTGAGAATTAAAGGCTGAAGTAATACCTGATTATTTCTCCCTAAAGAAACTTTCCATTCCAAGCCATCATAGAGCAAAATAATACGTGGAGTAGCTCTGCACTGCTCACTGCACCCAACCTCAGAATAAAACAGCATTTACTCTGGCAGGATGTCCTTTCAGTGTTACTGAATTAGCTCACGCGTGCTGCGGTCAGGGCTTTGACAGGGGGCCGGGAAAGGACGAAGTCCTGCCAGGGATGGTGCTGAGTCTTTTCACTTGCTGGGCTCTTTCCAGAGATGGAGAGCTGTGTCCGTTCCAAGTGCAGCATTACATAGGAGGATGAAAGGGAAAGGTATTGCCTTGCCAGATGAAATTTCAGAATTAGGTTCTGCCATTCAGGTTCTTCTGAGTACAGAAGCAATTTTTTTAGACTTCAGTTGTTTTCTTGCTGCCCTGGCCAAAGCCAGTATATTCTTTTTATTTAATTTCCACTCTCCGTCTAAACTGGAAATAGTTTCCTGCTTTTTGATTTAAAGCTGTTGTGCAGCAGTATGCTTGCATGAGCTGCAATTGAGATTGATGTCCATAGTGGGTAACATGAAATAGGTTGTACCTCAGTTTGAGACAATGAACAGCCCCACCGCTTAGAAGATACACATACTATAGGAAGTAATAGTATTGAAATATTAGTATGTAAGGACCAATTTCAGCTTACCTGCAAGGTGCGTGTCTCCTGTGTATTTTTTAAAGTAAAAGAAGCACATTAAAGAGATAGATACCCATAGAGACTTGCCTTTTCCAGAATCCTAGCCTTACTCTGTAAAAGAACCTCTCAAAATCTATTATTTCTTTTTTAAAGTGTGAAAATACACTTGCACATTTTTTTCATCTTCACTAGTAACTGTACCCAGTAACAGAAAGGATCTTGCTTATCCAGTGTAGAAAGCATTTTTCAGTTAACTGCATTTGTTGAAATATAGTTTTTTTCAGCTAAAAAGGGAGGGTGGGGATGTTTAAGATACAGTATTTACATAAGAAAAGCTTGATTGTGTGACTGAAGTCATTTAAAGTTGTTGCCAAATGGTTCTGCTCTTCTCTTTTCCCTTTGTAATTTTCCCTTGGAGCATTGCACCACTGCGCATTTTAAGTCTTTTCCCTCCACTTCTCCTTGCAAGCTTCATCTGGGAAATGACATTGTATGGCAGTTATCTCCTTCATATCAAAAGAAAGCCTTTGCCTCTTTGCAAGAGTGAAGAAAAGTTTGTCTTCAGAGAGCAAAGGACAAAACTGACTTGGAAAAAGATGCTTTATTTAGATAACACGTTCTCTTTTCCTTTGAAGAAATTCACAATGTGTCAAGAAAAATTAGGCCAAATAGTGCTTTAATGGTCTTCCTCCTGTACCTCCTAAAAAAGAAACCTGCTTCTACCAATTGTGTTGAGAATCTGCCATGAGTTTGGAGAAGACAAGAAGCCATTGAAGTTCCTCAGGGTTCTAGATTTTTGGAGTTGTCTTTTTTCATTTGAATACTGTATAATAATTAAAAGCAGAATTTCTACTAAAACTCTCATATTGCTACCCAGACATTCAGCTTTCCCTTCCTGTAGGATGAAATTAAGTGCTTCATTTTTTTGTAAGGAAATAAAAGTTGACAGGTACTAAAGCTGTGTAAAAGGGTGGTTGCTTTCTTGTTTCTTTTATTTGGAAAAACAGAATAAATTTACAGGGTTTAAATTTACACTGAAACAGGTCTGAGTTTTGTATTTTCCTATGTATTTTCCTATGAATATAAAAGTAAGTATTTTTTCCATGTGTTCTTATTTATATATATGATTTTATATGTTTAAGTGTAACTCATATGCATATGATAATACATGCAGTCTTCAACTATACTAAGAAAAGGTAGGTAATTGTTTTATGGATTAAAAGAATAAAAGGTTGCTTTTTCAGTGAATCATGCATTACATTGGGTTACTGTGCTTACTTGGATTGTATTATTTTCTTCCTTGTGCCTCAGTTTATCTACAGAGTTTGACAAATCAGGTACCAAGTATACTTAGATACTTTTTAGAACTTAAAAGTAGATAAGTTTTAGTCTTTAAGAACACTTGGTCTGAACATATGGAGAATCTGAATGTGTGGAGAATTATACAAGGGCTTCATTTAGGGCAGTTTTGGAGACACATCTAAGTCTCAGTTATAAAAGCGTTAAACAAATATGGGCTTAAACTTTCAAAAGCAAAACAGTTCTGCTGAGGTTTCTTGTTTCAACGAAGTGGGATATGTATGGAGTTTTTTGAAAGATTGGACATAGATGACACATACAGATGAACATTGTTCAACATAATAACAACAGATGCAAAAATCAGGAACTGAGTCTATTTCTTTTGGTCATTTTGCTTTTTATTAAGCTCAGGCAGGTGAGGATTGCTATTACATGGTCAAAATGGTAAGAATGGCAACGCGCTGGATTTTTTTTTGTGCCAGTGCTAGGTTCTGATTTTGACTTCTGATCACATCGCTGTCTCCTCATAAGGTATATAATGTGAGCTGTATTTTTCTTCTGATTGGTGGTGACACAGAAAGACTCTATATACCTCTCTTGAAATTAGTCTTCAGTCCAATTCCATTTCACATATATGGTAACTAGCTCAAGACGAATTCAAACTCCCCACATAGGTAAAATGAACTACTTGCCTGCTTTCTCCTTACAAACAAAAGGTGATGTGCTTTGTGACAAACCACAGCATCTCCAGCAGTGAGGTGTGTAATGAGATATTGTATGTGTGCTTTCCTCTCCTAGGCAAGGCAATTTTCCTGCCATGAATCAGAGCGGCATTATGGGATCCAGCTCCCCCTACACTCAGCCGATGAACAACAGCTCTGGCCTGATGAACCCGCAGGCTCCTCCTTACAGCATGGCACCTAACATGGTGAACAGTTCAACAGGTAATGGTGAGTAACCTTCCAGCAGTGTCCTTCCTCCATCAACCTGCTTAACAGTATCAGCCCGGGGCTGGTGGCAAGGGGACATCCTTCTTCATTTGATTCACCCCTGGTGGGTAGTTTGGAGTGATTTGAAATTAGGCTAAGGTACTCGCCTTTTTTTTGTACAGTAACTCATACATTTTTCATTAAGTCCTTCTGCACAGCACATGGATGCATACAGTGGTTTGTACAGTTCCACCTTCACTCGGACTCAGTCTGATGTAGGTGTTGACTAGCAAGTATGTATATTTGTGTATGTGTCTGCAGGAAAGGGAAGGAGAATAACTTCTTCTTTTAACAGGTTGCTTTTGTTTTTCAGCATCTTACTTGCTAAGGTTGCAATTTCAGGTATTTAATGTGGTAGTCATTTAAAAAAAGAGACGAGCACTTGCTCTGACTTGAAGATGCTGTAAGTTGAGCACTTAATGTAATTATTCTGTTTCGAAAACATAGGCCATATTTACTGTTTCCAAAATGCATATAGGGTTTCCTCATTTACTTATTTAAGTATCAGTATATAAAATTTTATCATAACTTCCTTTGGCAAAAAAAAGAAAAAAATAAGGGCATATTCGGTGTAGCTCCTGGATTTATCCTTCTTATCATGACTTACGAGTTCAGAATTGCTTGTAGCTTTGTGTGTGTCTCTGAAGACAGGTGAATGTAGTTCTGTGCAAATGTGCTTCATGGTCCATGTTCAGCTTGAATTCCTAACAATTACCCTCCTTCAAGATAATACTTCAGCAAAGATCAATTCTTTGATTGGGATGTGTTTGGATGGAGTTTCAATGACCCTGAAGCAGATCCTCCCCGATACTTATTCCAGTCATGGAGTTTCTGTGCATGCTTTACTGATTACATTATCCCTTTTAGAAATGTTGGGGGTTTTGAAGTTTTTTTTCGGAAAGCTGAATAGGTTGTGCCAAGGTAATATGATGTTGTTTCTTAGTTGTTTTTGTTTCTGCTTCTGTTTATTTCTTTAGAAATGCTGTACTACCTAAATTGTGTCTTTCCAGGAGCCTTGGCTTTGGTATCTTTTTCTCTACCCCTCTTGGCCTGTGTAATTCCTTCATCATTTGCATCTTTCCCTGTCTTTTCTCCCTGTAAATTCTATATGTTCCTGCTTGTTTGGAAGAAAATGGCCACAGTGAGATGCTAGTGTCTAGTATGTCCAGAGAGTTTCTTTCCTCTACATAGGAGCTGCTGAGACACTGAACAGTGTCTTATATTTCAAGAACATTATGTTACCATTTTGGTTAGCTGAAGAAACAGAAAGGAAGCTGCTAATCAGCAAGATTAAAAAAAAAAAAAAAAGAGAGAAATTAAAAAAAAAAAAAAGGCTTTGTCCAGTGCTGGCCTGGAAGCTATTGGCTAGCCCAGACAGCACACTGCACCATCTGGATGAAGAGGGACAAGCTATTGAAAAGAGCATTAGATAATAGCTTGCTTTTTCCCCACCAGAGCTGTCCCAGGTAATATTATGTTTTGTTTGTCTAGTTATGTGTTTTGTCTGGCTTGCTGAAATAAAATTACTTCTGAGCATTGAAACTGTGCTATAAATTCTGTTTTGCTATTAGCAGAAGTAATTTTTCCACCCTTTTCCGTTGGCCCCCAGAGCTGCAAAAATAACCAACAGCAAACAGATGGCAGAGTGCCCTGCCTAAGAAGATTTATGTATTCCTGAGGAATAACCAGTTTAAAGGAAGATTCACAGAGGTTTTTTTGTTCAGATAATTCAGCCATTCGTTATTTCATACAGTGGAAATCTGTTCAATGCAAGACCATTTATCCTAGCAGTCTTTTGTATGGGGTAGTCATACTCTTTTTATTGTGTTGTGCATTCTGAAATATTGGATTTTTAATAATTTAAACATTTATCAGGGTTTCTTCTGCCAGTGCATTTGTGAGGTTTTCTTTTGTTCCAGTTTTATTAATTCAGAGATTACCCAATGAAAAGTAAGTATGAGATGAACTAGAGGAGTTCAGTGCACCTCTTTCAGTCTGTGTGGGAGCAGACACATCTAGAATTGCTTTACAGACAAGAGACACTGTTGGGGAGGAGATGGACACAGACAACACCGAAAAGAGAAAATTAGGTGTGAATACACTGCTGAGGGCAAATGCAGTGGGAATGCTTTATTTCCCCCTATCCTGACTTATCCTTCTGTGTGGGTCAAAAAAATGAAAGTTTAAGCCAAGTGTAAATACAGTATTTTTAGTGTAATTCCTTGAGCTGGGGGTGCACTTTAGGGTCAGCTCTGGCCCTGCGTTTGATGAGGTGGAGAACCTACACACGATACCTATTTAGGGGCTTGAAAACAGGATTTTCTGTGGCAGGAAGACCAGTTCAGCTATCTGGCTCCTTAGCTTCCCCTTCCTTCCTGCCCCATTAGTGTAAAATCACACATCTGTCAGATAAACCAGGGTTCAGTCCACGTGGAGGGCCAAAACCGAGTGCAGCTGAGTGAAGTGGAGGCATTGGTTGACTTGCTTACATACACTGGGCATGAACAACTGTGGTTTCAGTTAGAGGCCAATGAAAACCTAAGGCAAGCAATAAGGTGAAGTTTGTTTCATGGTTGTCTGGGTTTTGGAGGGTGCAGTTGTGTTGCCTGTTATGAGGGAGGAAAGTGGGTCTTTCATTTCAATCAAATGCACTTTTAGGTTTTACTCTAAAATAGGAGAAGATTGCAGATAACTGATGGAATTGTTTTTATATGATGTTGGAGCTTCAGTACAGCTATGTCTAACATTGGTTTTGTCACCCATTTTTAGTAGTATTTATAACTCCTCATTACCAGTTGATCCTTTTGTCTTTAGTTTTTTTAATTAATGTCACAATTGAAAGGAAAATCATGCTGCAGTTGTGCATCCTGATACTTCAGCAGTGACTGTGGATCAAACAGCAGATCACCAGCTTCTGCTGATGCAGAGTAGTTTAAGAACACAGAAATTACGAGATCAAAGAAGACAGATTCTTCTAATAGAGTATTCCATCCATAACAATAACAAAAGCTTCAGGAAAAAGGTGTCAGAATCCCTTCACAATTATGGAACAAACTGCCATTCAGAAAAATTGTATAACCTCCACTGTCCTTTTATTGTATGAGTTCACATTACCCATATATATTTTAGAATTTCCCCCCTATTTTTCAAATTCCAACTTTAAAAATGCACATAATAAACAGGAAACTTACAACCCCCAGTATAGCTCATGCTGTGAGCTCTGTTAATTCTAGGGAAAATTATCTTTAAAAAGAAGCAATATGAAGTTTACATCTCACTGGTTTCCATATTGTTCTTGCACAGAAACTGGCATTCACAATCTCTGCTACCTCTGGAGATGAACAAACCAATAAAAAGGCATTAGTCTTCTTACTACTCAAGGATACTTTCCTTATTCCAGTACCTCTGTCTTACTGAAACCTTTATTTTTCTGGGTATTATTATTCCCAATTAATTTTTAACATCATAATACTTCACGTAAAACGTGAAATTCTAGGAAAAATTATTTTCACTAAAGGGCTTAAAGAGATGCTCTTTAAAATAATACCAAAAATCATATATATTCTATATTTGACTTCATATTTATTTGGATGAACCTCTAACAGGAAAAGCAATCATATTTATGCAAGTGAAATATTTCTTAGAAACTTTATTTGTTTCTTTCTGTTTTGCAGCTTGGTCACATTTTTCTGAAGAATGGAAACCTCAATTTATTGCACTCTTTTTTTTCTCTAATGCGTAGCTTTGTAGGAGCTATTAATGCACATTTAGATAAACTTCCTGGAGGTTGTCAGTAGGTGGTAACAGCTGAAGTGTCCGATCACCTATACTCCAGACAAGTGGTGACCATGATCCAGTGGTCATTGTGTGACTGTAAATCAAGCCAGCACCTGGCACAGGGATGCCCTCGTCCCAGACCGCTTGTACTTGTCATTCCTTGGACAAGACTTGGTCAGAAATTAGGCGGTGTGGCACTGAGTGGGTCATCCCTGGTGACCCACTCATCCTTTTCAGAAAGGTCTCCAACCACCTTGGACTGCCCTTGTCCCCAGAGCTGGAGGATCATTTATGGCAGGACATCAGGCCCTGCTGTTGTCCCTCTTCTGTTTTTCCTGTGGGCATCAAAGCAGTGGGGATCATCTTGTCAACTCCACAGTCACTGATTCGCTGCTTTTGCTCTTTCTTCTCTTTCTTTTGCAGAGGAAGAGTGCTAGGGTTGGAAGGGAGAGAGGAATGTCTTACAAAGGAGGGAGTATTCTATTTTGTGGAGCATGATTTGTTATTGCACTAGCAATAAAGAGAAAAACAATGTTTGTATATTGCTGCTTCTACAGTATTTCATCGTCTTCTGGGACTGGTAGAGCAGCCTTTAGCAAAAAAGAATTCTTTGCTGCAGTTTTACTCATGTCAATATCTGCCTTTGAGTACCTTAAATTCAGTGTGGAATAGTTAATTCAGGACCTTGACCTATACTTGCTTTTTGAAATCATTCTACCTCTTACATTCTTATAATAAGCCAGAGGCTAGTACTTGAAACCTATTCACAGTACGCCACAACACTTTTCGAGTCAAGATTTCCCTGTTATCCTCCTCTCTACAATGTTTTATCCTTTGGTCTGCACTTCACAGGCAGAATTATTAGTACCTGTGTAGAAAGAGACTGTGTCTTATTTTAGCAGTTTCGTGACAATAGCAGTATTTCACTGCTCAGAAAGGGTCAAAACAATGTTCCTGCTGTACCGCTTAGCTAAAAAAAGTGAAAGGATGTCTTCTCACAAATCGCTGGAGAGTATGTTTGCAAGAAGTTACGAAACAGCATTTCAACAGCAGATAGAAAAATAGCTGTGGAAACATCTTGGGTAAAAGCTATAGGGAAAATAGACAACCTTGCAGTTTGCCAGTAAAATGCTTGCAGTTCTTCTCTTAGAGGCACAAAGAAAGAATGTAGATGAACTAAATAATTTAGAACAAAAAGTGAAACAGAATTTGGGTAACTTTATTATTTTTTTTCATAATTGTCTCCAACTTCTGACAGTTACATTTGCATATGCCAAAAAGAAATAGTCAAAAACCAAAATGAAATGTAAAACCAAAATAGAAATGTAAAATGTATTTTTACATTTCTAAGCATGATTAATAGAGTCAGAATGTTTGTGATAATCTGCGGACTGGAGTTACTAGCCCTTTATATGAGGTGTTAATTTAAGCCCCTCTGGAACAGAGATTTCATAAGGGAGTTCTGATGGAAACAGGGCTACCAGAAGTGGACACAATTTTTAAATTCTTTGTAATAGAAGTGTGATGTGCCAACTAGATAAAAGTGAGATATCAGCAGAGGATTTAGCTATGCAGAATTCTGGTGAAGAAGTGTGATCGTTAACTTTGCTTTGCTCGACCTCTCTAAAATTGCTTTATAGGGAAAAGGTCAGCTTTGCTTGCTTTGAAACTAATACCCAAGACTTCTTTTTTAACACTTCCACAGCATGAAATGTGTTAACTGTTAAAATGGATTTTGTATAACAGTTCTGCATCCGAGTTTGAAAGCACACTGTGGCATATATTTGACCATTTTGTACATATAACTTTTTTAAAATCTCTGAAAGTAAAATAATTATTTTTTTAATTGTGAGTTCAAAACTAGAACATGTTAGGCTGCCATCCTTCACTTGAGAATGGTCACAAGCTGCCCCAGCTCCTCGAGCAGAATATAAGGGCAAAACGCATACAAATCAAATGCTTAGTGGATGCTGACTTCCCAGTAGCGTATTGACTGGCTGTTTTGTTGAGATTTCACACACATACATAAAAATAACAGCATTTTTAGCTGATCCCAATAGATTTTTCTCTGCAGCTGCATCACTTGTAAAAGCCTTTTTGTTCCAATTCTTGAAGTCTGAAGTATTGCAAGTAATTTTTTTTTTTTAATCTCAATTATGATTTATGTGTTGTGATGACTTTAAGGGCTTGATTGGGCTACAAATGTGCTTTGAAAAAACAAGAAAATGTGCCCATGAAAAACACCGGCAGTTCAAAGCTGAATATTGAGCATACAGTTGTAAACTCACATGGCACATGGCTGGGTAGGTTTTTTTGGCAGAGCCAGAGTCTCAACCTGCAGTGATGCTAAAGATATTAGCAAATTAGCACTGCAAAGCTTGCCAGCGTATTCGCTAGAGTCCTGCTCATGCTCTCACTGCTGTAATTAAAACTAATTATTTTCTAAAACATAGTAATACATGAATATGTGCAATAATCATTTTGTAGTGGGCAATCTGTGAAGTATTTTTAAAGCTTCTTTTCCCCCTCCTATCTTTGGCTCGCTGTGCAGTGTGCCTGCTGCCTGGTGCAAGCCAGCACTGTCATTTCGCGAGAGCCACGCTACTCTGGTAAAGACAATGATGCTTTGCTGATTCTAAAATTTGTACATTTGGGATATATATTTTTTTCCTTTTTATTGTCTTTTAGGTTATTCTATGTGTTTTTCTTAACTCATATCCTTTGAAGGAAGGGCATGAGGGGGATTAAAAAGAGAGAAAGGGAAGGTAATCCAGTCGTTCGCAAATGCTGTGCACATGCTTTTCAGCAGGCAAAGAATCACCTGGTGTCTTGCTGCTGTTTTCTGGTTATTTGCATTGATTCAATGTCATGGCACCTCCTAGCATCTGCTCTACCCAGTATTTTCTGTCTATTTGTCTGAATGTTTCTTCTTGCATCTTTCTAGAAATCCAGGAACCCAGCAGTTCTGCAGCAGTAATACTATACTTGGCACTTGCATCTTCAAATAAAAAAACCCCTTAAACTCCTTGCACCCGTGGGAAGCAACTGCGTGCCATTATCAGAGAAAGACATTTGTGTGTTCGTTATAGTCCCACCTCATTTTGGCAGGAGGAAGAAGCTGAGTGCTGGTTCTCCAACAGAGCACGGTTTACAGCTTGTAATTCTGTAGTTAAGGCTCACAGTGGCTGAGCCATTCATATTGAAGTCAGTAGGGGCAGGAATTATCTGCTGGACACCAGCCTTAATACAGATGTAATTGGAAAATTCAGCCTTTTTCTTGGATTCAACATAGCAAGCAAAATGTACATTGTTTTCACTTATATTTGTCTATTGCTAAAGGGAGAGAGCTGTAATTAAAATAGACTTTTGTTAAAATGTTGTGGTCAAATGCAGAGACAGTTGAAGAGCACCAGCAGCAGGAAGAATGAATTCTACTCTGTAAAGTGGTGGTGGTTGGTGTTGCGTGGTGCTTGTATTCTCTTCTTGTTCATTCTCTTTTGTCTCCTCAATTCAACTGAAGAGGTTTCCAGGTTTCCGGATGCTGGAGTAACAGCGCAGAGGTGGGAAAACCTCTCCTTCACGTGGCGCCACAACCTTGCAGCAGGAAGCGTGTTTTTTCCTACAAAGCCAAACATAGTCATGCTTAACTGTTTCTCCTGTTTTCGATTAGCACCTATGGGTCTTGCAGATATGATGACACCTGGTGAGTCCAAACTACCCCTTCCTCTCAAAGCAGATGGCAAAGAAGAAGGAGCCCCCCAACCCGAGAGCAAGTCAAAGGTATTTACCACCTCCGCACGTGGTGTTGGTTTCGCCCGCAGAAGTCTGCTGTCTTGTCCTTCATCTCCTGGTTTTCGCCTACCCACTTCTGTTCTTTCCTGCATGCCTTTCCATTCACGTGCAATCTCTTTGTTTGTTTCTTTTTTTTCTTTTTTTTCTTTTTTCCCTTCATTGTGTGGATCTGAAAGTTACTAGTTCTTACGGCATTTTAACTTGTGGGGGCAAAGCATCCCAAGCCAAAAGTTGCGTGGGTATTTGGCTGTGCCAGGTGGGTGGGAAAGAAGGGTCTTGCCTGATTTCAATCCTTGCAGCCATTTTTCTCTGCCTTCAGTTATAGCTTCTTGTTTTGGCCACCTCAGCAGCAGCAACATACTTTAATATTTTGCTTTCCTGCCTTATTTGATTAAATAAGGTGAACAGCTTGTTTTGTTTCTTTCTTTCATAATGGGAAACCCATGCTTAGCATTTCATGTGAGCTTGAAGTAAGCATGGTGGCTTAGTGACTTTAGCCAAGCATCCAGCAAACTTTCCAAATTATATTAATTAACAATGTTGTTTTAATACCTTTTATATATATATAAATATATTTATATATGTGTGTGTTTTCTGTATGTGTCTCTCTGTTTATATATATTTTATATATAAAAATTGGTCAGTCTGTTAAACTGGATGTATTTTTTTTGTTTTTAATAAAGTTTGCCCTGCCTTTGTCATATTTTTTTTTTTTTTTATTCCTCTACCACAGGATAGCTACAGCTCTCAGGGTATTTCTCAGCCCCCAACCCCAGGCAACCTGCCAGTCCCTTCCCCAATGTCCCCAAGCTCTGCTAGCATCTCCTCATTTCATGGAGATGAAAGTGATAGCATTAGCAGCCCAGGCTGGCCAAAGACTCCATCAAGCCCTGTAAGTGGCTCTGGTTATTTTGGTTTTCGTTTATTTTTTGTAATTAATTATATTTTAATGCTTGCTTGTTTGTTTTGTAAATTCCTTTTCTTTATTATTTATCCACTAAACAGTTTTGTTTCTTTATAACACTGGGTACAAATTCTGCTCTCGGACACATGACTGTAAGTTCCACTGCCTGGCTTCAGTGGGGCCTGAGCATGCTTATCCAAGGGCAAAATTTGTCCCAACAGTACTTTGAAATAAGAAAGAGTAAAATTGTGTGCATCATGCAAGTGTGCTGTCTGGTAAAACAGCAGTTGTTGTGGAGAAAACATCCTTCCTGTAATGCATCAGCTTCCAAGCATGCCGACTGTGTTGTTAAGGACAATTCCATTTCTGTTCCTGGGCCCAAACTCCTTCACACAACTGACTTCACTCTGGTTGCTGCACTTGTCTTTACTAGGATTATTTAGGGGAAAAAAAAGAAAAACAAAACAACACAAAATGAGAAGTCTTCTCCCCTATTGAAACTAATACCCATCAAAGGTTAAATTATAGACTCAGCAGCACAAAAAAGCTGCCATTTATATTTTTGAAACATTTTTCATTTCGAATTGTGTATTTGGAAATAAAGCCATTGGGCTCTCAGGGCACAGTCTAAACCAAAATTGTTTCTAATTTGCTTCATGTGGTTATTTTGAAATAACCCAGATTGTGAGCTGAAAAAAGACCCTGATGCGTGTACATTTTTAGAGAACTATTTTTTTAGATGAGTAATGTTTAATCATTCTCATACAGGTTGTAAAGAAAAACCTGAGAGACATGTGAAGCTGAAACCAAATTTCATCATCTATCTTTCTATCTCTATATATGCACAGACCTAGAAAATCTATATACATATATAGAAAAAAGAATGCAGATATAAGATGATGTGGTCTATGGGGAGCAAATGTCCACTTGGTCATTTTTGCTTTGTTTTTGTTTTTTTTTTTTTATAATAAGAATATATATGTTGTTCCTCTCTTATTCCTTTTTATCAAAAGTAGAAATGATAGTAATTTCTCTGTAGAAAAATAATGAAACATATTCTTGTGCAGAATATAAAGGGGAAATACATATTTTCCCTAATGTTAAAGTGCACTTAAATTAGCAATAATTGTTTGATAATAATTTTTACAAAGTGATATGTTAAAGAGTGTTTCTCAGGGCAAACAGAGGAAGGCCAGTCAGAGGGGAAGAGATCTAACCATCCAAAAAACAGACATTTACTGAATCCTCTGAGCAAGGGGGCAGCATGGCATGAAATGCACCACTAAAATCTTTGGATGTTTATTTGACAGCAACTTTGAGTCTCAGAAGGCAGCTGATGTTACTTGGTCCCACAAAGTCTCATCTTTTTCTTAACAGCATTTGTGAAAGGGTGATATCAAAAATTCTGTTAGTTTTCTTTGTAGTAATGTTATGGGTCTTGCGTGTTTGGGCAGTTTTCTGGAGGAAAGCAAGAGAGTTATTGCACAGGCTGTCTGACACATCGAGTGCTTCCTCTGCAACCAAACAGTGATGCATTCCTGAGCTCATTGCATAAACTGTGCAGCAAATCCTGGAGTCACCATGAACACATGTGGAGATTTTTTCATGTAAATAAAGTATAGATTATTGCCAGAGTGTAACATTGGTAAAAATACATGAGGAAAGTTTGTGCTTTCAATTTCTTCTGGATGTCCTTCTCTCCAAAAGCTTCAGTTAGACATGGATAAATACAGTGCTTTGGGATGATAGAAAAACAAGTGATGCAAATGAGCTGATCCCTTTTTACCTATGAAGGCCAGTGGATTGGATAACTTCATCAACTTCAGCAGCAGCCTGACATAGACTGGAACGATTGATTGCAGGCATTTTGTTACACTTGAAAACAGCCTGAATTGCTTCATTAAATCCCAAAGCTGCTTCATGTGCTACAACTTGTCCATTCCAGTAGAGGATAAAAGTCGGGGTGAATGGTCTGTGATTCACTTCAAGGTATCCCTGTGATCCTACTAAGTGGATCCTTTCTTTCAGCTGTTTTGTGTGGAAGTGAGGCATGAGAAAATGGGGAGAAAGAACTCCTGAACATTAGGTTTTGAGGCCTCTTTGGGTATATCAGGAAAAGGACACTTCTGCTATGCCAGTTTTGCATATAATGTGCATCTCTGACACTGGTGAGGTAGTTTTAAAACTCTTTAAAAGAGACATTTCAAGTGTGGGTGTAAACTATGCAGGGTCCCTGCAAAATGGGTAAAACAGTAGGTTACGAAAACCTTGTAAAATGCTGTTCACTGTCCATAGGTACCCATGAAGATGACAGTGAATACACCTGAACAGTGCTACACCTCCATGGTGCTAGCTGGGAGGGGTCTCCAGAGTCCTTCAGGAGAAAATCTTGACAGAGGATTGTGTCCTGCACAAGCCTCTGCCACGGATTGGACTTTGGCCGTTTTTGCTGCCTGTGTATGCACACTCTGTTCTGTAGTAAAAGAGGTCTGTGTAATACATGTCATATTGGCAAATTCTTCATTGAAGTGGGGGAAGTAAACAGTAGATAATTCTATAAATATAGATCCTTAAAGATTTGTACAGAAGCAACTACCCACTGCCTTTCATGTGAAAATAACTCCTACAGAAATTTGTGTTGCTCTGAAGGATTCTGCAGACTCACCATACAAGGGTCTGCGTGTAATACAGTTCTAATAGTGGGTAGGTATATTGAGAAGAAAGTATGGGGTTCAACAGATTTCATATGGGAATTGGCTTTGGTATCCACATACTTTGGTGGAGTTTTTTTAATCACCCATTTAAACACTGACAGTATATCATGTGGAAGAGTGCTGGGGATTGAGGGCAGAGTAGGATATAACTAAATCAGTAAAGATATGTGCCACAGGCTTGCACTAGCATTCTTCTATCACCAAAATTGTCAACATTGTCAATTGTCAACAACTTAACAAAAGAAAAGGTCACGATCAGATCGATGCATCTTCCAGCATTGCCTGGGACGTGCTCATTTTAGTTAACAAAGGGGTCTTTTTCTTATAAACTCTTGTTTTATAAGGGTTAATATTTAATATTTATAGGTGAATTTAGGCTTCCAGCTGAACCTGCCCATGTGAAACGGAAGTTTGTTTGTGTGTAGACTAGCTTGCACACATCTGTCATTTTTATACGTTTACATTTATAAAAATAGAGAGGAGAAAAAGATCTTTACTCTTGAGGAATAGCGTTCTTCCCCCCAGTGCATTCTTCTAAAGTTAACATTTCATTTTAGGAGAAAATTGTACCCATTTTACAAAGCATGACAACCTGAAAGCTCACACAGTAAGAAACACTTCTTACCTTCTGTAAGCTGTGAAAAGTTTTCAGATTATACTGTCATTTTAGAGCTTGCTGCCACACTGCTGAAAAGCAGCAGCATTTGAGATGTATAGTAGAAAAATGCAGAATGAAAAATTCTTAACTGTTTCCCTTCTGCTCTGAATCTGATTTGAAAAAGTGAATCTTAACATATAAAAATGAAACCCTAAAACTCATAAATCTCAACCTTCTTAATCATGGTTCACCATAAAATGAAATATAAACGATTTTGTTGCCTCATATGTTAGAATATAAGCGCATAGAAAATGGGTATTTTGCTGGGTAAAAGCTGAAATTTCCCACCTTCATTTTTGTTAAGAGTTCTGGGGCGTCTTAAGTGTCAGATTAAAATTGATGCTTGTGAACAGTAGAGTAACTTTGTACTCACTGCAAAAGGTAGTGGGATAGCTCCAGTTCATTCTACTGTTCAAGCCTGTGTGATCATGTATCTGGTGCTCACTACAACATCAAATTAGTAGCAACATGACTTCCCTTCTTCCCTCTTTCCACCCACCCAAAAAAAACCTCCCCAACTTTGACACAGTGTATTTGTTGCAAAGAGTTAAACTGATGGTGAACACCCAGACACATGGCAAGTGATGCTTTGAGTAAATTGGTTGCTACTACGGAATCAGTTTGTGCTTTCTTTGCATAATCTGCAGGATTCATGTCAAAGTATTTTCCTGCCAGCCACTTAGTATTAATAAAACAAGTTTAGCCCTGACTCTCACTTCAGTAGGGGTTGTAATGCAACCGAGTCTGGCTCAAGTAAATTCAGGCGTGCACCTCATTTGTAAGAAAGGTAATCATATCTTTCTGCAGGAAGGATTGCTGTGAAGAAGTTACAGTGTCAGCAAGGCAGAAAACTTTAAAGGAGGCTATTTATTTAATTAAAATGGATATCCATTCACTGGAAAGAACAGCAATGGCTCATGGAACTGCTAGGTCACCCCCCTTGGCTTCATGTTTCTGTTCTCCTGACTCTCTTCCAGTGTTGCCAAGTTGCAGCTGATAGCTGGAAGGAGATACAGAGTCTGTCATATTTTCCAGGCTAACATGCAAGATGAATGGTGGCAATTCTCTTGAAATCATTGGCAGTGGGGTTCTACTCTGCTGCATCCCTCTTTCATAGTGTTAAGTGCCAGGCCTCAGCACTATGTGGGGACATGGACAAAGTGGGTGGTTTTGTAGCATCTGTGAGGTACAGTGAGGGTCCTCTTTGGAGATGTTCAACTAGGAATGAGTTTCTGTTTACTTGAGAATAGTCTGTCTTCAGTTCAAAGTAAGGAAAAGGCAAAGGAGGGAAAGAGTGATTGACTAGATGAGTTTTAAGAAGTGTCTGCTGCAATCAACAACAAAGTTTAGGCTTTTACTATACAGACGTAAAGGATATGTTTCCCTTCACGCATTTGGCTCCTTTCCCAAAGCTTTATGTCAGTCTTTTTCCCTTGTGTTTAATTCGGAACCACTCCCATCTTCCACTGCTGAGCAAATCAGTTCACTTTCTGCAAGTAGGAGGGTGTTCCTGCTGTAGCAGCAGCCCCTCTCTGCTGTCAGAGCTGAGGCAGCTCGGGTAGGGTCTGTGACAGGGTCTGTCCATACACAGCACAGAGCCCAGCTCACAGGGTTATATTGCACAGAAAAAGTAGGGTGAGAATTCATAGCTTGTGTAGCAGCCTCAGTGCTTTCTGCTGTCTCTACATTAAAAAAAAAAAAAAACAGAAGAAAAGGGAATCAAACATAATATGAGCTTTCACTAGCTGTAAAGCCCAAAGAGCAGCAGGAAAGCAGGTTCACTCCTGCCTTTTTGCCACAGAGATGGAATTCTGCTCTTGCCACTCCTTCTGCTTTTCCTGGTGGCTCAGCTGTGATTGCTGTCCATCCTTGGTTTTCCCCAGGTCATAACACACATTCCCTTTGCAAGGTAGGACACGTGAGATGGATATCTTCTGTACTCTGTCAAGGGAGGAGAGTAGTAGCTACTTAAAAGCCTTATTGGATCAGGGAGCTAATTGGCAGTTCACAAAGAGTATTGCCACCAATCTGCTTGTACTGCAGGCACTCTTGCTTATCTTGCTTTTTGGCCACCAGTGGTGTGAAGTGGTAATAAAGTGTAACCATTTGTGACTCTGAAGAGAGGACTACTTCTCCATGTACTAGTTTGCCGTGATTCACACTTCAGGCTATTTTTGTGCAATTCCTGCTCTGGAGGATCACTTTCAGGTTTTCTAGCCCATCTTTGAGGGCAAAGAGGAGAGGATTGGTTTGGTTTTAGGATTTTCTAAACTTGTGTGGGACAAACTTGTTTCTAATTTTACCGAAATAGTTGCTTGCAAAGCACTTTGAAATAAGCGGGTAAGAAGCACTCTGTGAGAGCTACCTCTTCTTAAAATGACATGAGGGAACATCAGAAACTTGCCTTCTGGGATCCAAAGTTCAGATCAGTGAAAGAAATATGAAAATGGGGAGTTTGGGCCCTTTATTTATAAAGCTGACTTTTCTGTGTATGGACAGAATGTACTGTTTGTGCCTGAACTAGTAGCCTTCATTCCTGACTGTTGTGTGATAGCTTTAGTTTGTTTGACATCTTCTCTTTTTCAGTGTTGTGAGTTTCTTACTTTCTTTTCCCTTCCCCTCCCACCCTTCCCCCAACTCTTTCTTTTATTCTTGCAATTTAGAAATCAAGTTCCTCTACCACAACTGGAGAGAAGATCACTAAAGTCTACGAGCTAGGAAATGAGCCGGAGCGCAAGATGTGGGTAGATCGGTACCTGACGTTCATGGAGGAGAGGGGCACGCCTGTGGCCAGTCTGCCAGCTGTGGGCAAGAAGCCCTTGGACCTGTTCAGGCTCTATGTCTGCGTCAAAGAGATTGGAGGTTTGGCACAGGTGAGAACTGCTTAAAAGTGAACCTTCAAAAAGCCAATGCACCTTTTTTTCTAGAGTATTTCCTGCTGGTTACATCATTAGGTTTTCAGCCCTGACAATATTGTTGAAGAAAATGATTTCATGCTTTGATATCTTTCTGGAGTTCATTTTGGGCTGTATAATGGCCCTGAAACTTTGGAGTTTGAATCAAGATTGACCATTGCTGTAGACAGATGAAACTGTTGCCTTTTCAGGGCAATCTAGTAATGCTGCTGAGAGAAGCAATGAGGAAAAGACCACTGGATCAAAGTTACGAGTAAGAAGCAGATGATAGAGCTAAAAGGAAAAGGAAATTTTTAAGTCCATCTTTCCCATATAGAGATACAGCATGTGGACAATTCAGTTCATCTCTCCAGAGAAACTGCAGACATGTTCTTAAAACACAGTCCTTCATCCCAAACCTTTAATTCTGAGTGTCTCTATATGGTACATTTGACACAGACTGTGCTTTGCCCTGTGTTTGGAAAATGCTTACAGGATATTTTGGGTTGCCTTGCAAACATAATGATTACAAGGAAAAGGTGAATTACCTAAATGAGTTGAAGAAAATGAAAGCAGGAAGAGATGAGTATAAAAAAGTCACAGATGGGAGACAGAAGCTTTCATTTGTGTTCTCACCAGCTAACTGGAAGTTTTGCAAAGGGATATTTGAAAAATACTCGTGAGTTCTATAAGGCTGTTCACCACAGAGCAAAATGAAATGTTTCATTGTTTAACGTCTAAAGAGAAAGCAGGAGAAAACGGTCAGCACTTGCAGTCTTAGATTTGGCAATCGAAGTTGCCTGTCCTTGCCTGATGCTTGTACAAAGCATCCCTTGCATCTAGGGGATCACTGGCTAGATGCTAGAAACTATTGGGAAGTGCAAGGATCCATGAGTTCTATGTTTTTGAGGACATTTGTTCAATGCCTTGCAAAATGAGGTCTTAAACATAGCTAATATGTAGATAAATATGCATGTGTAATATTATATAAAACATATAATATTAAAACAGATACAATTCTACGCTGGTTACAAAATCTGAACTCAAAAATATGGCAAACAAATTGGATTCTCAAAAAGAGAACACATTTCCATAATTTATGTGGTTAATTCAAGAAAGGAATGTCCAACATCAATTAGTACCCCTTTCGAAGCTATTTTTAATAGTGCACCTCACAACATAGGATTTGACCACTGAATTAGATAATTGGCCTTTCAAATCCAGGGATTTTAGCTATTCTTATTATTAAAGGAAGGCAGAGACACCTACTGTAGTCATTTGCCAGTTGCTAAATGCTGTATATGGGTAAGAGATGTCCTGACATTTTTAGTGGTCGGCTCATGCCCCTCAGCATCATATGGATTTGATTACTTTTAGCTCAGAAACTTTATTACAGGTAAATTGTATCATGCAGCTGCTCTGCCTCATACAGCATGATTGTGCCCACAGTGTGACTCTTACCATCCAAAATTGAGCAAGATGGGGGCAGATGGGATATTCTGGAGAGTCATTCATGTTTGCTTATTATGGAAATTTATTTTGGTTTGGGACATTCAGTGTTGATTTTCAGTGACAGACATTATGCTTTGCCAAAGAATAGATCTGTTCACTTAGACTGATTTTTGAAAGAGTTTGAGTTATAAATGCGTGTGCTTCAGTACTGGTGAAAATTTACACTTAAAATGAAGGCTTCTGGTTTTGCTGGTGTGCCCACATGAATGTTCACTATGTTTATCTGTTTAGAGCTACTCAGAGGTGCAGAGCTTTGCTTGCTGAGTTTTATTTACATGCGTCTGTGTGATGCCCTCCTAAAAAGCTGTTGCTCCAACTGCTGCACTCCACATCTTGTGACTCTGCCTGGACAGTGCCAGGGAGTGGAGCTGTGCAGCAGTGGTACATGTTCTCTGTCTGAAGAGTTGCCACTGATAGAGTCCCAACATGAACAGACCAGCTGCTGGCAGTCTTCTTTTAAATGCCAATATCCTGGGCATTTAGGCATGAACGTTTCAGTTTGCATTATGCAATGTGTTCATTACGCACCACTTAGCTGTAAGCCAGTAGGCTCAAAGAGCTGTGTAACTGGATTTCAAGCCTCAACAAGGGCAGTTTATGAAAATCTGGTCTCCTTTAACTCCTGGGTTCTTGCAGGATGTACCAGAGAAATAAAAACACTTAGCATAGCCATGCCAACCTGCTTGCTGTTAATGCCATCCTCAAAAGATCTTTGCTGACTGGCAGCAGTTACAGTGTTATTAAACACTGAGAGAAACTTAGGAAAATGTTTTCTTTTCTGGCACACAGACTAAGGAATAGTATGGCTAACGATAATCTTTCTAGCTACACAAGTTGGAGTCATTAAAATATCAGGCCTTAGGGCAAGTAGTAGACATCATGGAATCAGAATTGCTACCCACAAAAGCTGAGATTCTCAGATGTTTAAAGCCCATTTATTTTGGTACTGACCCTACTCCTTGGCTCATTCCTAGAAATTGCATAACTGGTTGAATGAACTTAAAGGCATCAGGTGTTACAGCAGAAGCAGTGACTGCTACAAGTGGTACAGCCGAATGAGTCAGTGGCATCATCCAGGATGACAAATGAACTTCGCTATTATTAAGATCAGCTGTGTTTGAGGAACTCATGAGCAGAGTCTTTCAATATTCTCAGCCTTACACTGCAAACAAGACTGGCAGTGGAGTGGTGCAGTCAGCATTGTAATACAGAGTATTGCTGGACTAGCCGTGAGTGTTTGAAGTCTGCTTTAATTAATTAAGGGGCCTGGCTTCACTCTGCCTCTCATCTAGCCAGAGGATCATTGATCTGTCCCTGCAAGATGCACTAAAGTGAAAGGAATTGAACCAGGAATTACAAGCTGAACTGTTTGACAGCTGGTGGCTCTTTGGGAGAAAAATGTATTTTTCATATCAACGTTCAAACAAATCGCAGAATAACACTGTTATTGCTTTCTAAATTATATTTTAGAAGCTGCTTTTTAATTAGAATGGGGTGGATGTGGGTGGGTGTCAGGGAGGGAGAGAGTGAGCAGGAATTTGCTTGGAGATGGATTGCTAACTGAAGAGCATAGGCCCTGGAAGGGCGAAAGACATTTAAAGGATGCAGCATGCAGAAGACTCCACAAGCAAAGCTTTTTGTGTAGCTATCAGCAGGTTCCTTAATGGCTTTATAACTGTAAATGCTGTCTGTGCATTACTGCGTGTGGGAGTAATGAGCATTAGTTAAAAGAGGAAAATAAAAAAAGTAAACCAAGACATTAAGTGCTTTTTTTTTCCCCTTTTTTGTTTCCTGACTTAAACAAAACACTTTGCTGCAAACCAATGATTCTGCCGTTTACTTTGCTAGGTTAATAAAAACAAGAAATGGCGTGAGCTGGCAACCACCTTGAACGTTGGCACTTCGAGCAGCGCAGCCAGCTCCCTGAAAAAACAATACATTCAGTACCTGTTTGCCTTCGAGTGCAAGATTGAGCGAGGGGAGGAGCCCCCTCCAGAAGTCTTCAGCACTGGAGATACCAAGAAACAACCTAAGATTCAGCCGCCATCTCCTGGTAAGTCAGCTAAACTGCAGCCTCTTACACAACCATTTTCTGAGTGCAAGGGATGCCAGGTTGTTGCACCTTATATATTTATAAGCATGTCTTGACAATGCTGGACAAACAACAAGGATAAATCTGTTGTTGGCATCTTGTTCTCAAACTAGGAGCCAGCTCCTCAATCAAATCAGAGTTAACTCTGAAGGGCCGTCCGCAGTCGTGTGTCTGGTTTGTCCTTGCTCACTCCAACATACAAAGCCGTGTGTGCCAGCGTGCCCTTAACACTCAGTGACAGGGGTGTAGTGAAAGAGCAGAGTTCTGCACGGATGTGCTGCTGCTGTAAGGCAGGAGCATGCATTTGTCTACAGGTCAGGCTCTGGTACCTGCACTTTCCTTGCCATGACTGAAGCTGATTTTCAGCCCAACTGTTGATCAGCAAGGCTTCAGTTGGAGCAGGATGGCAGATGCTGGACTGATCAGTGTGTCTCAGATGGTTGCTCTGATGCAGCTCGTGTTGAATGTCTGGCAGATGGAGAGCTGAGAGTATGGTGTATCCCCACTGCCAGACATCCTAGTTTGGAGTCACGCTCTCTGTTCTTTTGTTGCTAATCCTGTGTGTCAGATAAGTCATTAGGATCACTGTTTTTGTCTTCTCATCTGAAAAATTGGAACTGGGATTGCTTTATTCTGGCTGTTCTTTTTTGCATTTACAGTTGAAACCACAGTTGCATTGAAACCACTGTTTTCTTTCTAAATTCATGTTGCTTAAGTTTCTCGAGATTTGATACTCACAGTTGATACTCAAGGCAGGACTATTCTTAAGCAGAAACATTTTAAGTACATAGGAAGAGTCATAGTATTAGTCTAGATGTTGACTTCTGGACTACCCATGGAAGAGTAAAAAAGTCCTTTAATTATTTTGGATTATTCCTTTTGTTATTAGTTTTTCTGACCAACAAAACAATTTGACAGAATTTGTGAATTACTGCCACAATTACTGTGAGGGAGACCACCGTCACTTATTGCCAAGAGAATATAATTTCTGGAATGTTTACAGCAGTTTCCTGCATTAGAACACAAGTTTAGGAAAATATTAATTAACTCAATTTCTGTTAGTGCAGTTCACTGGCTGAAAATGGGAAGGGGAGGGTCAGAGAGCCAGCAAGCCCTGCAAACAGTTTGCAATTGCATGACTTCAGTACCCTATTGTGGATACTAGAAAATTGCAAAGATCTTTATAATCATATAATAAAGTTCTGGCCTTTCCAAGATTATCTCTTACAATAGTGCTTTGTCAGTACAGAAGAAAATAACAGTGATAAGGTTTAAATCTTTCTCAGCCTGATTTAGTCGGTGTAAGGATTTGAGGGAGTGTTTAGTTAAAATCTTCCTAAGTACATCTCTGTGTAATAACTTAAATATTTCCTCCACCTTGTTAAAACCTAGGGTTATCAGATACCCCAGTGGTGATTGTTTAATGGAGAGGAGATCAGGTTACCTTGCAATTCAAGTTTGGAAGATAGAGAAAAACACTTGGTGCTAGAAGTAAAGCCCATAGTCCAAATGTTTATCTGTCTGAAATAAGCACAGAGTGTCCTGAATGTGCACAGCTGCAAAAAATAATATATGTTGGAGGTGCCCATCATATCCTGAGAAGGGAAGCTGAAATGCTTAGACTTGTTAAGGACAGTGGAGAATAAATTAATCTGTCTCTAACAATGAAAGAGTATTATGCTTTGTTCTCTCCTCCCTTACCTTCTCTCTCCAACACTCAACTACTCTCTCAGTAGTTGAATTGGGGATGATCACCATAAATCAGCTGAATTTTGAGATGAAGAATTATTATTTAAATATGTAAACATGAAACAAAGGAATGGAAATGTCCGATGTTCCACTTTACAGGGTTCTTTTGCATCATGATGCTACAAATGAAAATAGCAAAGTCCAAGTATAAATTTATCATAACATTCAAGCAAGCTGTCTTTGAGGAGAACTGAAACTATTTTTCTAAAATAAAAACACAGCAGGACATAGAGACTAGGAAAGGGGGAAGCAGGCAAGGATCTCAAGGTTTGTTTTGTTGGAGAGAAAAGAGCTCGTGTCACTGAATGGGACTGCACTTCTGTACGGAGAAAGGCTTTCCCAGTGTGTATCAGCTTTAGTACATGAAATCCCGCTGAGGTATAGATGCCTCAGAGAGTACAAGCCTGTTCTCTTTAATAGTCAGCTTTTTTTCTTGTTCCTTTTCCTTTAGTATAAACCAACATTAACATTTTAGCTGCACAAAAGAAGCAGAGTTGTAGACATACTTTAGATAATCTGTCACTCTTTGGCTTTCAGAGGGAACAGGAACCAAATACAACAAGAAACAGTAGCCTCCAAGGGTCCTTGCTTTAACCATTAGCCTCTCTTGTGCAGTTAGCTCAGTGTAGGCAGAGCCACTTAGAAGCCAAATCCATTTGCAGGGAACTAGCTACAGTATTAGGGCTGAAGTTAATCTGATAGAAAAGGAGAGGGACTTGTCTCAGAGGGGAGGGTGTTGTATTTTGTCCAGTTCTAACAAGACAATGCTACGAAACAAGTCTTGAGATCTTAAAAGTCAACTGATCTTCATAAAACTTTTTAAATTAAATATTTCAATTGCTCATAAGAATACACGAGGACTGGCAGCCTTTATGGTACAGAGAAGGATTCGGTTCCAGTGTTGTCGTAGTTCCCAGGTAGGTGGTTATGCAAGGTGGGAGCCGGCTGAAGTGCAGCTTAGAGCAAATCCGTTCTTGCAGATGTCTCACATCCAAGGGGTGGTTATGTGACTGCCTCACAGATGACCTTTAGAATGCAGGCATAGAGGGAGTGCTGGGAAACACAGTGCGACAGCCATGGAGAGGAGATTCCTATGGAAGAGCACGGTCAAGGAAAGGATGTGATGTGTAAGTCAAATTTATGGGACTGCGAGACGGTGGTCTGGGATCATGCGTTCGTCCATTTGCTTGTAGCACTATATTTGGGATTCTTCCATCACTTCTGTTTTTTACAACGTCATTAATAAGGTAAATGGTATGTAAAGGAGTGAATAATTTAGTGTGATGTACAGTGCAATTCATGATAGTGTCAGCAATTATAGGAAGTTGAAAAAAGGAATGAGAGTGGAGCAGCAAAGCGACAGACTGGTTGGCCTTGATCAGCAGAGATTTGCACAGTAGCCAAGGTGTTAGGGTTAGGATTAGGCGCTCATTTTAATAGTTCTCACTTCATATCACTGTCAGAGCCTCTTCTGCTGTTTCATAAAGCTCCTGGGGAGGAGTAGGGGCCTGAATGTTTTAGTGTGGCTTGCACTGCTCTGAGGCTGTGCAAGTCAGCGATGCGCCTGTGGTAGGCTGAGGCCTTTGTGTCAGCTTAAATCTGCCTGGGTCAGGTAATGCCATCAGTAGCAAATGCCTAATGACAGACTAACTATTGGAGGACCCCTGTTGGCCTTCTGTCCTGATCACTGGGTCTGTGCCAAGGCCCATGTCGACTGCTGATGACTTTCACTGAGGCATCATAGGTCTTCCTTCTAGTGCTCCAGTGCTTCCAGGAGTGGGTGCAAAGACAAAATGCTTTTCTTGTCATGTATTTGATAGTTTTGACCAAAATAATTTGATAGTTTTGACCAAAATAATGTGGGAAGTTCTAAACTGAGAAGAATTCTGGGCGCCATTACAGTAAGCACTAATGGATGCTGGAGAAAAAATTCCCAGAGAGCATCAGCATGAAGGAGTTATTTTCCATTGCTGTCCTCTGGCACTCTGAATTTTTAGTTGCATTGTGCAGTTATGTGCGCACAACACTCAAAATAACAGGCTCAGAGTTTATCCTCTGTTGAATGAACAGGATGGCCAAAGTGGTCCAGCTGAGGATGCTTCTGAGTAACAGCAGCTGGCCCTGATGTCAACAGAGATTTCATTAAAGCAAACCTGGAAAAATCATATGCTTGTGCTGGAAAGAGAGAGCGAGAATGTGCCAGGAGTGTGTTGCCTGCGTTTCCTTGGCAGCAGAGAAAGGAGACTTGGGGAGGGGGATGGCGGGGGGCCACGACACAGCACCACAGGACACAGCCATTCAGTGAGTGCGTCTGTAACCAAACCCATCCGTCTCTGCTGGCGGGTGGCTTGCTGGAGTGCTATTATTAGCAGGCAGGTGATGTCATGGAACGTGTCATGAGGCCAGCCAGGGAATCCCCACTGAAGATGGATGGGCCAGGGGTTGGGAGGGGTGGCTGGGGGGACAGGCAGAGGTGCCCTGTGCCTGCATCCATGCCTGCCTGGGGGGCCCTGCAGCAGCCAGCGGCCCCCAGTCCAGCCTAACTGGGGCACTGGGTTCGTGCTGTGTAAATTATCTTCCCAGCGTGGCGGCTGGCTGTTCACTCTGAAGTATGTGAATGTACTTAACCTTCAGTAACCTTTCCATTGTTTACTTTAGAGTATACATTTGTAGCTTCTGGCAAAAGGTAGGGATATCCTAGAGAGCATGTCAGGCCTCACATTAATGGAGTTTCAAGAGGTTGCATTCTTCTTTCTTTTTTTTTTTTTCGGAAGGGAAAAAATTGCTGGCAAGAAAAAGATTTGATATCTTTTTTTAGCTGCATATTTCTTCTCTGGTAAATAAAGGGTCTTTCCTGAAAGCCATGGAGGCTTTGCGAGGCAAAAGCCATGCCAGTACTATAGTTCCATTCTGCAGAGAATAATGCATGCTATCATGTGTTATTAACACATCCACAGCAAACTGTGGAAGACCTCACCTTCTCACTGACCATGATGTCAGTTGTATTTAAGTTTTGATGTATTTTCTATTGCGAAAAGCATATTCTTTCAAATCTGTCATGATGCTTGAAAGACAAGTGTTGCTTAGATGTGGATGTGAGGTGAGGAATTCAGTAGCTATGAACCCACAGGTTTTTTCCCTGGACATCCCCAAGACAGCTGCAGAATCATGTAAGCAGAGAGAAATTTTCCTAAAAGAACATTGTTTTTTGTCTTTCTTCTTAGAGCTTGGTTTAATACTGAAGCTTATGAAGCACTCTAAAAGATATTGTTTCTATTTCAGGATGTCCACAATCAAAATTAAACATCTAACATAATAAAATCCCTGCAAAAATAGATGTAAAAATTTCAGAGTGCAGCCCAGCAAATGTAAAATTTAAGGTGAAATAGGAAATACAAGCTCTTCTTGGTAGCTGGTGTCCTAATCCAGAGATTGAAACACTTGCAGTTCCTATTCTGTAGATGTGTCCCTAACCCAATGGAGGTCAAGGGCAAAGTGTATTAACAAAGCAGTACCGGAAACTTTGCACTTCTTATGACAGCATTTGCCTTCCATTTTTTCAGTTGTTTATAACCAGTCATTTAGAAAGAGGCTTGAGGAAAAATAACCAACCTTATAACTGCCACCCAGAAGATAGAAATTTGACTTGTAGCTTCTCAATTGGGTATCTTCTTTTTTCTTTTAAACCTTTCTTTATATAATATTATATAAAACACATTGTTATCAATAATTCTGCACTCCTGCAGCCCATAAATACTGAAAAATCTTTTACTTTTTTTCCTTTAGATTTGCTTGAGATATTAATTAAGCTCTTGCTCTGGTAGGATAGGGAAAAGCTTCATTGCTGCTTAATAGCCCACCATAAGAGAAACATGCAGGGCTAGGCAATATCCAAATTTACAGCAAGTATATGGGTACACTACGATGTTTACTGACATGTTTCCAATATAGCAAGATGATATGTGACAATCTGTGGCATTACTCAGAAATGCTTTCAAGCTTTTTAGAAGAAACTAGAATTGTGTTTAAAGCTCAAGGGCAGAAGAATGATCTTGACGTGCTCAGGGGTCATATATACAAAGAGCTCATTTTATGTGAATATGATGATGTTTTGTTTTATTATAGCACTAAAGCCTTCAGTTAACTGTAGCATCAGCTGTTGCAAATGTTCTTGTTACTGTATTAATGCAATCAGAGAGCTTTTCCTAAACTTTTTTTTGAACCTCATTACTATGTAAGCATAATTCAAAAGTGCCTCAGAAAGCTGAGGACAAGAACAATGTGGTCCACACAATGTGGATTTTACATAAGCACTTGCTACTGAGTCTGATTTCTAGATAGGGGAACATGTGTTACAGATATAAATGAAACACATATAAAAAAGGTGTTCTTCAGTTAAAAACAAGCTCTGCCTGTCAGGATGATGAGTGTTCTAGGATTCTGAGTCAATTATAAACGACTCTTTCATACACAGAAGAAAAACCCATGCAGCTTGTTCCAACATTCCCTCTAACAGTAATTTACAAAGTTTTGTTAATTGGTTGTTGAATGTAGATAGGCAGGCAAAATAAAATACTTACATGACAGTTCATAAAAAAGAAGGACCTCTCAAGCCAAATCCATGTCCTACTCAGTGTATTGGATTTGTGAGTTTTTTCTGTTGGTATTTTTTTCTCCCAGTTGCATCTAAAGACTTGAATCCTACAAGTTCTTCTTCCACAGAATTTCTGCTGCAAGACCTGTCAGATCCAAGGCTTAGATGTTGTTACTAATCCTCACTTACCGCCTTCTAAATCATAAAACTCCAATGTCAGAGCTTTGGGTTCAAGGCATGTTTCTGTTCAGTAGTCATATGAAAACAGCAGCTTTGGTGTCTACTCCAGAAGACTGGTCTGGATGTATTTTACCATTACCTTATCTGATGTATTCATTTAATGCCCTTATTGCTGCTCAGTCACATCAGAACACAACAGTAAAATGCTCTTCTACATTTGTAACACCAAGAATATCAAGCTGTTTACCTCCATTAAGGAGGACACTAGTGTAGATACTCTATTTCTGTCTGAGATCTCAACAAATAAGTTTTTGCAGATTAAACAGGTGCTTTGAGGAATTGACCTGGTCTTGTTACATATGCTTTACCATAACTGACCCTAACTAACATTTTGTTAAGATGGCCATTTCTATTTTTACAATTCTTTTAGGAGTGTTAGCTGTAGCCTCCTGTTCAAATTCTACTTTCAGGTGTTGTTTTCTTCTTGATCCCAGATTGCCTTTTGCATTTCTTAAATACCATCTTATGTATTTCTTATATTTATTTCTTGTAAACGTATGTGTTGCGATAGTGGTTATAAGAAGGAGCTATGCCAACGAACAACCTTCATTTACTCTGTTGTAAACTACAGACAATTAACTTTGTATCTCTGACCTCTGGTTTAAATGATCCTTCATCTGGATGATTGCTATTCATGTTGCTTCAGGCAGCAGATTAAATTCATGGTTCTAGGAAAGATGATGGCTATTACTACACAGCATATCCTGATCTCAGAGGGTTTTGGGGAAGTTATAAAGTACTGAGATGGATTAAGGTATACACAGGCTTCTGGAGGAAAGAACAATTTTCTTTCCTCGATGATTATTATTTCCACAGGAATTTGGTTGCTACCTTTCAATAATTACTTTTTTTTTAATTTCTCAGCTAATTCTGGTTCCTTGCAAGGCCCACAGACTCCACAGTCCACTGGTAGTAATTCCATGACAGAAGTGCCAGGCGATCTGAAGCCCCCAACACCAGCATCCACACCTCATGGACAGATGACACCTATGCAGGGTGGCAGGTATGAAAAGGGCTTTGCTTCATTTTTCATTGGGCTCTAGTTCTACAGCAGTTTAATCCAGTCTTTCCTAGCTGCATAGGTGCTCATGTAATTCTGTAGCGAACCAGTCAGAGCCTGAAAAGTGGCAGAAAATTATTTATTTTTGGAGGAGAGAGAGAGGGAAAGGGAGGAAGGAACAGGAGGTCCATTAGCTTTGTAAGCACCAGAGAAGGATCAGACAAGCACCATTGCAAGGAGGTGCATGTGAATATGTCAGTAGTGGGGAGGAAGGTGGAACCCAACAGCACCAACTTACAACCACAACCTTCCTTTCCTCGCTTATCCTGGTCAACAGATCCAGTCACGCTCAGGAAAGAGAAACGTGGTTTTAAGGTGTTACTTAAATTCAGATTATGAAAAGCGTATACAGTAACAGTGGTTGAGACAGCAGAGGATTCAACTGAGATCCCTCTCAGTTCTGTGCTCTTTGAGTCACACAGACTGGCTTAATCTGAAGTGAAGCCTTCTCACCATTTGTTAAGGAGTCTTAGTCCACTGAAGTCCAGCAAAACAGTTCTTTATGACTTCAGCAGGAACACAACTGAGCTCTGAACTGCCTACAGAGTCACTCCAAACTTAATTTATTTAGGCCCTTTTTTTCTCCATATGTAATGCTGCAGAAAGGATAGCAAGAACCTTTTTAAATCATCTTCAATTCAGGTTGAGTTTTCTTTCACTAGGTAAAAAAGAACAAAAGAGCTTAGTGAACTTTCAGGAAGGTTTAGACTTTTGTATGAGTAATAGGAATGCACAAACAATAGAATTAGATGAAAAACCCTGATCTCAAAGGTAGGTAGACAAAGAAGCTTGGGGAAAAAGTGGTAGATTCTTTTTAATGATTGTCCATTGTGAAAGTCATTTGCATCTTCCTTGGATATATCCTGCACTGATCACTGCCACAGCACGGTGAGCTAGTTGTATTGTAGTCTAGGCTGTTTTCATAGTTCTTATGAATACATGATGATGTTAATGTTTCTTTTTTCTCAATCTGCTAGGAACAGTGCAGTCAGTGTGCATGATCCCTTTTCTGATGTAAGTGATTCAGCATTCCCAAAGCGAAACTCCATGACGCCAAATGCACCATACCAGCAGGGAATAAACATGCCAGATATGATGGGAAGGATGCCATATGAGCCGAATAAAGATCCTTTTGGTGGAATGAGAAAAGGTATTTTCTGTGTGGGAGCTTTAGTGTTCTTCCCTGTGTCTTAGGTAATCAAGATGTTGTAGTCAGAATGAGCTTTTTCACTTTGATGATTTTGCCATTGGTGTCCTTGTAGCAAAAAGAGAGGTGCAGTGCAGTTATGTTTCTGGTCTGGTCATATTTTCCCTGCTCAGAGTCACACCCTTTATTTTGGAATTAACAGAACCCTAAAAATGCTTGTAAGAATACATTTCGGGAAATGGCATAAATCATAGGTTTTATATTTCTTGAGGTTGGTTAGCCACTCTGCAAATCAAGCTGGACTTCACTGGTAGAATGTGAAGTGGTGAAGCAACATGCCTGGTTATAGTAGGACTGATCTGGGAATTCACTGTGTGAAACTGAGCAAGTCTCCTAATGCTCTCTGTCTCCGTTTACGTATTTTTCAGAATACTAAAGCTAAATTTTTTCTTACTTGGGCAGCCCCTGACAAAAGGAGATAAACACACTCAAAGTTTGTTTATTTTTAGAAAGCAAAATTTAAAATTAATGTCAAAACTGACTCTGGCCCTTTTGGATACTTAACCTACAGCTGGTTCTGTGGATAATGTAAAATGAGCTTAAAATGAATCAGTCTTGCATGTCTTGTATATAGGAAAGTGGGAGGAAAGAACACAAGCAGGGCTCACAATGACTGTGAAGAGAAGAGCAGGTGGAGGAGATGAAGTATAAACTGAAACAGAGCAAAAGGGAGATACAGCAAGAAGAGGCTCAGAAATTGAGGAGAGATGTGATGAAGTGGGGAGATGCTTTAAAAGAGACAGTTAATCAGATGTGGTTTTTTTTTAAAGCCTTTCCTTTAAATCCTTTTGCCTGGACTGTGGACACTAACGTATGACACAGTTGAAGGAAGGGAAAACTCTGCTTTAGATTCACTTTAGGTTTTATATCCATGTGAGATAAAGTGGGTGTATTGTACTTTGTCATACATTTCACTTCATCCTGTCGAAACAGAAATACCTCTGTTCAGTATCTACTGTGAGGGACTAAAGGCTGGAGTCTCTTCTATTTGCTTGGTGATTTATATCTGATGATAGTGCCTATTGTTGGACCCATGGAATATGCCCATCCTGCTTGAGAAGCTACAATAGGATGCAGTATCCTGTCCATAACAACATTATTGTATATCTGTGTATGAGGGTTTTATGGCGGGAAATAAAAGTTTTATTATGACAGCTTTGTAGGTCAAACTAGCATATTTGGTTTCATCTGTTTTGTAAGGCTTGTGTTTGCATTCATATTTAGCATTGTTTGGGGTGAAAAGAACAAGAGTAAGTTCATCTTCAGCTGTGAAGACCAGAGGGAAGCAACTGCCTTGTACCTGATATCTCAGTTCCGTAGGAGGAGATTTCTTTCCTCACTTGCAGCTCCTTAATATTATACCCATCATCTTGGTAGTGGTGGTGCTTCATGTGTTCCCATTGGACCCCAGAGAGTTTGTCAGACACCAGCTAATTCTCCTTGGCAGTGTTAGGGATCTGAACATTCTCCTAAAATACTTCATTGAACAGAAAGAGATCTTCAAACACCCAGAATAATAAATTTAATTTCCCTGACTGTTGCAGTGCCTGGAAGCAATGAGCCTTTCATGACCCCTGGACAAATGCCTAACAGTGGAATACAAGATATGTATAACCAGAGTCCATCTGGAGCGATGTCCAACATGAGCATGAGCCAGCGACAGCAGTTCTCTTATGGAAGTGGCTATGACAGGAGGTGAGTCAATCTTTAAGAAAAAGCAAAGCCCATTAGTGAAAATTATCCTCTCTCTTCCTTCTCATTTTCCCATTGCACCTTGCAGAGAACACAGCAGCCTACATTTCCTACAACATCTTACTAAAACACTGGGAGTCAAACCACTGGTAATGACTGAGTCTAGCTGTTCACAGAAATTAATAAGGAGGAATTGTCACACCTTACAAGTCACTCAGGCTTCAGCAAATCATGGGAAAAGTGTCTTTGACAGCTGCCTTCAGCTGGCAGCTGGACTGGGCTGTGATGGCATAAAGGAGCACTTGAGTTGGTCTCCTGGCCATGTTTTCACCTAAACAGTTGCTGGTTGGGTTTTTATGAAAAACAAAATGCACAGTCTAAATGTGTCTGAGTTGTGGTCTGTTAGCGAATTGCCTTTGGAGAGTCTGGAGTCTGTTGTCAGAGCTGTAGCAGCATCAGTCTTGCAGTGTGTCCAACAGGATTCTCCTAAGTTTGTCCTTCAGTGAAGTACACAAAATAAATTTGGTCCTCTTTTGTTTATCTGGGGAAAGGCTTTGGAAAAAAAAAATCTGTAAAATCACTGATGTCTAAGCATTGGTAGAGCAAGCAGAATGTTTTGGGAATGTTTGGATTATATTAAGTATTCTGGCAGGTTTTGCTGCTCTGGCCATATTCCTGCTTTTACTTTCGTTAGGCTGTGTACTTAGCTTCTCTTTTTGTTTTCTGATGGTAGACAGAGTGGTGCAGTGTCTCTAAAGTGTAAGGGCAGAGTAGTTTTCAGTCAGTAGTTTTAAGCAGTAGATGTGTTGAGTAAAATAAATATAACTGTTCAATCGGTCACATTGCTGAGTGATGAGTTGGTGAGAGTCAGCGCTCCAGTGGAAGGTGTTAAGTCAATAGAATGTTTTCTTTAAGATGTGTGATTTATTTTATTTTGTTGACCATTTTGGAAAAGAAGTACTTTTTACAGAATGAGGTTTCCTTTGTCATTTTTTAGGTCGGATCATGGGCTGGGTCCTGAAGGCAGTATGGCACCACCTGGTCAAAGCAACATGGTGCCTTCAAACAGTGACCCAAGCATGTACTCTCCTAATCGTTACCCTGGCCAGCGAAGGTGAACACTGATTTCTCTGCTTGTAATACCCACAGTAACCAGCTAACAAGTGCTAGCAGCCTCTGTTAGAGCACACAGACAGAACATGTGGCCTCTTGGTGTGTTACTTCTGTTTTGCTTGTTCTTGTTTAGGCTTTACCATTGGTTCAGTTTCTTGCAGGGGAGCAGAGGCTTGTGTGAGTCAGTTGACTTTCTGTAGCAGTAGAATCAGAGATGTTAGAAAAGGAGTGTACATCCTGCCTTGTGTATCTGCTGGTCAGCACTAGAACATAGTTCACAGGCCCAGGTTCTCCAGAGCAGCATTAAATGACACCACTTCTGAAGCTTCCACAACTTCAGCTGGTTTGTGGTTATCCTGTGGCTAACAAACCGAACATTTAGAAAGTCTTCCCTTATGTATAACATATGTGTACCTTTGCTGGATTTTATCTTACTGCATGTACTCTTGGGCAGCTACAGACAACTCCCCTCATTTACATTGTTCTTCTAACTGGCATTGCATAATTTCTCTCCATCCATGTTATAATTTTAGGAGATACAGAATTGCTTTTGCTTTCTCTCTTGTCATCTCTCAAAAAAAAAAGTTCATTTTCTATGCTTTTGGAAAAATGAGGTCCCATTAGTTCCTTTAACATGTCAGGTTCCCCAGTCCTCTGTTTCTGTGACTCTCCCTGATACATTACTTCCATAATTACCCTCTAATTGTTGATGTGTTCTCACTGGTAGTGTACAGAGAGGAATTACTGACATATTAGCCTGCAATACAGTGTTATTTATCAATCTTAATGCTTCCCAAGTACTTGATTTCAGCAACCTAAATTTCATTCAGATGTGCTAAAAATATTGCAGTTACACTGTAGTGCTCCTCAGAGGTCTTAAAGGCCACAGGTAAGTTTCCAGTGCAACACAACTTCGTCTCTTATGTGTATGCTTCATTATGCAGCTTTAATTAAAAATTACATGAACATTAGCAAAATTATGAGTACTGTTTTTACTCACTTTAAATTGATATATTCTTGAATAATCCAGCAAGTAGCCTGCTATTAAGTTGGCGTTCTAAAACGCAAGAATTTTTACTTGCAACCTTTGATCTGTACACCAGATACTTTTCCACCAAGGATGGGCTCCCGATGTCTGCAGCTGCCTTTCTTACTTCTTTGCTGACCATACCCTCTTCCCATTCCTGACTGCTTCCCCTAAACCTCTCTGTTGTACCTTCACTGCTCCTCCTTTCTTCTATCTATTTTACCTCCTTCCTCCCACTACCAGCTCCAGCAGAGCTTGCTACCTCAGGCTCAGGACCATACCAGACTGTACCTTCACCTTGTTTCCAGATGGCAGATACCTTCAAGGTGCAAGATTTTCTGAGGACTTTACTATTCCTGGTGGCTTGAAAGCTCCAGCAGCTCTAAGTGTTGATTTGAATGCTTTATTTTAGGCATGAACCATATGGGCAGCAGTATCCAGGACAAGGACCTCCCTCAGGACAGCCACCATATGGAGGACATCAACCTGGAATGTATCCACAGCAGCAGGTAGTAGAGGGGAAAATGGCTATGTTCATAACATTTGTTTAATAAAATTTACCCCAGAGTTCTGTATACATTCAAAAATTTGTTTACACAGTGTATGTCTTCTGGCACAGAGGAGCACTGTAGTTCTGGTCAAAGTCACAGCCTGTATGGATAAGCAATGGATGTGCAGCTGTAAGAAAATGTGTTCATTACACTGGAAGAATGTAAATTCTAACAGATGTTCTGTGGCTTTGGATGTGCATCAAGTGATTGTCCCAAGTTAATAACCAGCAGACTGGAAAAGTAGAAAGCACAGACAAGTGAAGTGACGTTGCCTCAATTCCAGGAACAAATAGAAGAGAGGCTTGGATGGCAGGTTCAAGGGCCTTAACTTAACATCATGCAGCCAAGTGAACCCAACAGAGAACTGGAGCAAAATAAAATGTGCAGCACTCTCAATTCTTTTCAGTGCTGTGGTGGGTCATATGAGATACCTATCTTTAATATAGATCAGAGGGCATATTCCCACATGATGTCTCTGGTAATAATATGGTACAAATACCTAAGAGAGAAGAGAGAATGTTATTGGTGTTAAAACTAGTTTAAACGTTTGTACATTGCAGTCTCCCCAGCTCTTATAACTCAAAAACACAAATTATATTAATTAATAAGTTTATTTTTGTTACATGTATGATTAATACCTCGTGAGCAAAATCCCTCCTTAGAAGACAATAGCAAAACTCCACTGACTTCAACAGAATCAGTTTCATTCTGCATGTTATTAATTCTGTTCTAGTCGTACAATACTTGAAGTTGGCTTCCAGAATAGAAAGCATTTCCTTATTATAAGAGAACTAACATATAAACTAGTTTTGAGCCAATTTCAGACAGTTCTTTTCAGTTTGGGATGGAGTTTCACTAGGAAATTGGGGTCAGGGGTTGGGAGTGCTGTGGGGAGAAACCAAAAGAGATCTTAGATTGCACTGTGGCTAAAAACATATATAAATTTAAATTTCAGAATTTCTTGCTTATCTCTTTGGTTCACAACATCTCAAGAATGGCATAATCGGAAAACTGTTTTGTTGTTTTTTATGATGAGCATATGCTAGCAGTCCAGGTGATTTAGTGGGGAAATTGCAAAGATAAGTAACAGAACAGTTTGTGATATTCCATGCTAACATCTGCAGGGAATATATTAACTACATGTTCATTTAAGCAAGGAGACAGCTAGAATTTGTAAAAATGTATTTGGCCCTGTCCTTAGTGCTGTTTATATATTTTGTACAGTGATTCTTGAATGCAAAATGCATTAATGCAGAAAAGCAGTGGAGAATGAAGGACAAGGATCCTGACCGGCCTCGGCCTCTCCCTCCCATCCCCAGAGGATGCCACTTCTTCATTTAGCTAGACATTCGGTTGGCAGTAGCCTATTTACAATTTCCTAAATCTTACTCTGTAGTGGTACAGGAGGAATGTGAAAAATGACCCTTTCAAAGCTTTATCTACAACCCAAAGGCTAGGGAATGACCTGCAAAGGAGGCAATTGGAGCATGAACTCCTGGGACTAGTGAAACACTTGGAGCCAGGTTTTTCAGCTCCTGTATGAATGCTTACATCCCAAGAGCTATTTCACAGCAGGTGACCTGTGCTGGTGGCTTTTTGTCCTCTGTGAGGCCTCAGAAT
Source organism: Ifrita kowaldi (assembly GCA_013398055.1). Lineage (NCBI taxonomy): Eukaryota > Metazoa > Chordata > Aves > Passeriformes > Cinclosomatidae > Ifrita > Ifrita kowaldi. The sequence continues at coordinate 770,789 of VZRS01011721.1, read as the reverse complement.
TCCACATCTCGGTGGAGAGGGAGACGCGTTGTGCAGTCTCAGTCTCCTGCTGAGCCTGTCCACAGGAGGGAGGAGCTCAAGTGCATCACTGTCCTCTGCACTGGGGACCACTGGGCACGTTGGCACTGCATGTACCAGGGTGCTGGAGTGCTTTTAGAAAGGCACATGCTTCATTCCCAAGTGTCTGCTGTAAGCACTGTGAGTCACTGTGGCAAAACAAACACGACCTTCTTCGGTGTGGCAACTGCCAAGTCATTTCTTAATGTATAAATTGGCCCCAAGGGTGGAATTTAGTACAGCAAGTTGTGCATATAAGGCTGGAAATAGGTATTTCTCAGATAGCCAGAAAGCTCTATAGCAAGTTTAAAAAAAAAATACTTTTATACAATACAGTAGTTGTGGTTTTATGTGCACCAAAGTTGGAAGATGACTTTATGAATCCCAGAGCTGTTTTAACTTTCCCATATTGAATACAGAGAGAATTTTATCTGATCTTAACTCTAGTACATTAGTATACATTGTACAATGCTACTGAGCTACTGAGTTTCCGGGGGAGCTGTAACTTTGAATTTGCCATAGATCATATATTCAAAAATCAGCCATTTAATTCACATTTTTTGCGTCAGAGCACTCCGTGTGGTTTGAACTGTGGAACAAACTCCCACAGGAACTAAGGACTGCTGCAAACCTTGCCACCTTCCCCTCGAAGAGCAACATGTCTTTTTTTTGTTCTGCCATCTTAAACATAAATACATACAAGCTTGTGTGGTTTAAAAACCACTCAGCTCTCCCCGAGGTAAGACACCTTCCCTCGCACAACATTCTCCATTTGAGAGGGTGAGAAACAAAGAGGGAATAAACCATAGGTGGCAGCTGTTAGTTATATTGCTTAATTCATTACAGAACAGCAGGGTAAGAACCTGCATAAACTAGAACAGAACATTTGGATGTGACCATTTGCTGTAATGATCTCATGGTAAAATAAATGTGATTAGGATAATTTGGGAAGAGGACGGTTGCCCAAAGAGTACTCTATTCCTGGGAATTACACAGAATATTTTCTCCTATTAATAAATACACTGTGTGTAGCCTATGTCGTATTATAAGATTCAGTGTTTCAGACATGCATGCTTGCAGCATATCTTGTTACTTTAAGAGTTTATTCAGTGCTTGTCTCTTGAAAAGACTCACTGGGTGGTTTTGAATTTTTTTTAAGATTTTTCTTCTTAGTAGACTAAGCATAAAAAAGAAGTGAAAATATTTTGGTTGGTGAGGAATGTTGCCTTTTCATGCATGTCTGAAATGACCAGTGGAATTTAATCTGACAGATGTGGAAGGAAAGGGAAAGGGAGAAAATTAGAGCAAGCATAAGAAAATTTAGCCCAAGGATAAGTTTCCTTTTAGTATTCAGTTATAAGCGCAGCAAAATACATGCTTAAAAAGAAAGCAGTGGATGAAGCCTAACCATAGCGCTGTATGCCTGACTCCAGAGTCGGCACGATCCCTCTAGAACTAAGTGCCTGCAGCTTTTTGAATGAGCTTTCATCCAGTATATTTGTATTGTGTATGGAGTAAAAGTGACACATCTTTCCAAAATTTTCTTTCAGAACTACAAGAGACACATGGATGGCATGTATGGGCCTCCAGCCAAACGCCATGAAGGGGATATGTATAACATGCAGTATGGCAACCAGCAGCAGGAAATGTATAACCAGTACAGCAACGCTTACACAGGGCCTGACAGGAGGCCCATGCAGGGACAGTATCCGTATCCATATAACAGGGAGAGGATGCAGGGCCCAGGACAAATGCAGCAGCATGGAATACCTCCCCAGATGATTGGTGGCCCTATGCAGTCGTCATCCTCCAGTGAAGGTCCTCAGCAGAACATGTGGCCAACACGAAATGATATGCCTTACCCTTACCAGAACAGGCAAGGTCCAGGAGGCCCTGCACAGGCTCCTCCATATCCAGGGATGAATCGCACTGATGATATGATGGTACCTGACCAGAGGATAAACCACGAGAGTCAGTGGCCTTCTCATGTCAACCAACGGCAGCCTTCTTATATGTCATCCTCAGCCTCCATGCAGCCTATCACTAGACCTCCTCAGTCATCCTACCAGACACCACCCTCTATGCCAAACCACATCTCTAGAGCTCCAAGTCCAGCCTCCTTCCAGCGCTCTTTGGAAAACCGTATGTCTCCAAGCAAGTCTCCTTTCCTACCCTCCATGAAGATGCAAAAGGTTATACCCACAGTTCCAGTGTCACAGGTGACAGGACCTCCACCCCAACCACCACCGATTAGGCGAGAGATTACCTTCCCCCCAGGCTCTGTAGAAGCATCCCAACCAGTCTTAAAACCAAGACGAAAGATTACCTCAAAAGATATTGGTAAGCATCAAACCAAAACCTAAGTACCAAATTTTTTTTTTCAGATTTTAAGACACTCTTGACAAATAGTGAACTTTGGTAACTATAATGTGATTGTTTTCAATAAAAATGTGATAACGTGTGCATCAGTGAGGATGATAGGTAAAACTCATCCCAGACAATCTGACATGAAATGAAAGCAATATTTTACATGGAGACCTGACGTCTCCACAAATGTATTAAAACTGAAGCTTGCCTCAGATTTCAAAATGAGATGTGTTGAAAGGTGTTTCAGAATGTCTGTTAAATTACCAATACAGCATTTAGCTTAGCAAAGCTTTCCATGTTTTTGTTCCATGGAAACTCAAGCTGTGTAGTTGCAGTCTCTGCTTTCCTTGAATGGTCCGTTTAATCATTCCATAGTATTTACCCTGTTTGTTTCTACCCCGCTTCCTAAGAAGATCCCCAAGTATCTTCTTATCTTAGATTCTGGTTACATTTCATCCATTCAAGTTCTCATACTTCTGATTTCCACAGTCCTGACAGAGCATTCTACCTTGGTTTACTGCTCAGTTGGGTTAGTCAAGTTCTTTAAGTTTGTACAATTATTTCAGCTTCAGCAGAGTCAGGAAGAATGGCCCTGCTAGGATATTCTCCAGCACTAAGGCTTAGCAGCAGTTACAGAAAACAGAACTAAGCAGTGAAAACAGGGTCTTAACCAGTAACTATTTAATTTAAATTTGCGTCCTCAGAATGTCACAGTTTACTCTTTCAGAACTCATTAACAATCTGGATGCACTAATTCTGTTCTCCTTCTCCCTCTTTCTTTCTCCAGTAACTCCTGAGGCCTGGAGAGTGATGATGTCTCTTAAATCTGGTCTTTTGGCTGAAAGTACCTGGGCGCTAGACACTATTAATATTCTTCTGTATGATGACAGCACTGTTGCTACTTTCAACCTCTCTCAGGTAGGTGGGAAAGCAGTATACTTCTCAGCTTTGCAGGGAAAGAAAAGTGAAAGAAGATATCTACAAAAATGCAGCTGGCCTTTCCAATTTATTCCAATTAACATAAATTTTAATACTGCAAAACTTGCATTTGTTTGTGATTGGTAACACTGAGTAACAAGAGACAGATACAGGTCACATGGAGGAAATTAAGAAGCCTGAAAGAAGGATGTTTCTTGTAGAAAGGAGCATGTAGGAATAGAGGAATTTTAGCACTGCCAAAAGACTAGTGTGTAAATTCATACACATGATAGTATAATCTCTCAAAACAGCAGTATGTTAGTAATCTTTCTTAATGTGTGTTTCCATAAAAGACTTTGCAAAACTGTATTAAACTGATTTGAAGGCTGTCTTTTGGTGACACCTTGTCCTATTCCGTACTTCCATGTGAGACTGTGGGATTTTATTTAATTGCTTATTTTCTGTTTGGTTTCTTCTTCCAGTGAATTAGGTTTTCCCAGGAATACCAAATTGACAATTTAAAGGCTAAAATCCACTGTCTATCTGTAGGATGCAAGCAACACAGGATTTAAGAGTGTGTGCTTTTGCCTCACTGCCTCCCGGCATTTTCCAGCTCTGCTCTAATCATTTGGCTGTTAGGTGGTAGTAATAGATGGCATGCTGATAATTCACATCATCTAAAATTTGTACAAATTAAATATTCAGTTTCTCTCCTCCATTCATTCCTTGGTTAGTAATAGTGTAACTCATCATTTTTTAAATATAATGACTTCTTTTTTTTAAATACAGACACAAATGGTACATTACATCCCACCTAACTTTGGAACTAGGGATATCTATAGCATGATTTATCTCACCCAGAAGAAGAGATCTAAAATAGGTCAGATGAATCATACCCTAGAAATGGCCTGTAAAAGACCATTGATTATTAAAGGTATCAAGACAATTAGGTTAGGTGTGTGACTAGTGTGGGTGTTTGAAGTTAAATGAGGTGAACCTCCTCTGAATTCTGTCAGAAATTGTGTTAATGCACCCTATGCAAATTGCACAGAATACCAGGCATATTGTAAATACAGATATTCTTTTGTTATGTTTGCCTTGGACTCTGTTTCCAATGGCAGCCAGGACCATATGATGCCTGGCAACTCCTGCGGTTCTGATAAGCATCAGTTGTGATAAGCATCAGTTTGTCTGTAGTTCTTTGAGGAGCTGGCAATCATACCAGACTACAGAACAGACAAAAGGCTACATTTCACTGAAAACCTATTAGCCCACAAAAAAAACCAACCCCACATTAAAAGCCAGACAATCGGGCTGAATGCATCATAACAACAAAGAATTTTTAATAATAAAGCCACTGAGCGTAAATTAATACCAAGTCCAACTATTGCCTTTCCATAAGAAAGTGATTACAAGTTAATTAAGAAGATTAAACCTAAATGAAAACTGTTTCTAAAGGGTGACTTACAGCACCAGGCTTCCAATAACAATTTTTAACTATTGCCATACAAAAAATGGATCTATTCCAATAGAGATGAGATACTGATCTAGGACATCCGTTCTAGACACCTAAACTGCAGGTTCCTACATGGCAGTTGGTTTTAGAGACAAAGCAGGAAAGGAAGAATTGCAAACTTTAGATATCTAATACAAGTACAAATCAGAAAAAATAGCCGAGTTAGGAACTTCAGTACTCTGTACAAAAAATGAAGAGTAATAGGCACTTCCAAGGGGACAGAACAGCTAAGCCAGATGTCTGCTATGGCTTAAAGGAGATATTAATAAAGTTCTGTACTTCTCATAGCTGTTACAGTTGAAGCAAATGGAGCTGTGATAGTTTGACATTATATACTGTTCGGACAGACTCTAGAAGAATTTCTTCTGATTAACTTCTGCCATGCAGGACCTAGCCACAAGTCCACAGCAGCATGAGGGAAATATTCACACGTGTATGCATCAGTGTTCCTAATAAAATTTCATGCAGACAAAAATATTTATGTGATTTTTATGTTCTTTCTTTCTTCTCCCCTCAGTTGTCTGGATTTCTTGAGCTTTTAGTAGAATATTTTAGAAAATGCCTGATTGACATTTTTGGAATCCTTATGGAATATGAAGTGGGAGATCCAGGCCACAAAGCACTTGATCACAAAGTAGCCAAGAAAGATGATAGTCAGTCCTTGGCAGAGGATACTGGAAAAGATGAGAATGACGAATGTATTGACTATTTTGATGAAGATGAGGAGGAGGGGGAGGATGAAAAGGTAGAAGGAGAAGAAAAGAGCATTGTTTTTTCCACTCCTGGTGCCATTGCTGATCCGAGTGAGAGGCCAAAACAAGCCAGTAAATTTGACAAGCTGCCAATAAAGATTGTAAAGAAAAATAATCTATTTGTTGTTGACCGATCTGACAAACTTGGACGCGTTCAGGAATTTGATAGTGGACTTCTCCACTGGCAGCTTGGTGGTGGTGACACAACTGAGCATATCCAGACTCACTTTGAAAGCAAGATGGAGATTCCACCACGCAGGAAAGCCCCTCCTCCCTTGAACTCTCCAAGCAAAAAGAAGGACCTCGAGGGGAAAAGTGAATCTGAGGAGCAACAAGAAAAGAGTATAACAGCAACCATTGATGATGTCCTCTCAGCTCGGCCAGGAGCATTACCTGAAGACTCAAACTCTGGTTCCCAAACAGAGAGCAGTAAATTTCCCTTCGGGATCCATCAAGCCAAAAGCCACCGGAATATTAAACTGCTAGAGGATGAGCCAAGGAGCCGGGATGAGACTCCTCTATGCACCATAACTCACTGGCAAGACTCCTTGGCCAAACGCTGCATCTGTGTGTCAAATATCGTCCGTAGCTTGTCTTTTGTGCCTGGCAATGACACCGAAATGTCCAAACATCCAGGCTTGGTGCTGATCCTGGGAAAGTTGATCCTTCTTCACCACGAGCATCCAGAAAGAAAGCGAGCGCCGCAGACTTACGAGAAAGAGGAAGAGGAGGACAAAGGGGTGGCCTGCAGCAAGGATGAGTGGTGGTGGGACTGCCTCGAGGTCTTGAGGGATAATACATTGGTCACATTAGCCAACATTTCTGGGCAGCTAGACTTGTCTGCTTACACGGAAAGCATCTGTTTGCCAATTTTGGATGGCTTGCTGCACTGGATGGTGTGCCCGTCTGCAGAGGCACAGGATCCTTTTCCAACCGTGGGGCCCAACTCAGTTCTTTCGCCTCAGAGACTTGTGCTGGAGACCCTGTGTAAGCTCAGTATCCAGGACAATAATGTGGACCTTATCTTGGCCACCCCCCCATTCAGCCGTCAGGAGAAACTCTACGCTACTTTAGTTAGGTACGTTGGGGACCGCAAAAACCCGGTCTGCCGAGAAATGTCCATGGCGCTCCTATCGAACCTTGCCCAGGGGGACACATTAGCAGCAAGGGCAATAGCTGTGCAGAAGGGAAGCATCGGAAACTTGATAAGCTTCCTGGAGGATGGGGTCACTATGGCCCAGTACCAGCAGAGCCAGCATAACCTCATGCACATGCAGCCTCCGCCTCTGGAGCCGCCTAGCGTAGACATGATGTGCAGGGCAGCCAAGGCCTTGCTGGCCATGGCGAGAGTGGACGAGAACCGCTCCGAGTTCCTTTTGCACGAGGGTCGTTTGCTGGATATCTCAATATCTGCTGTCCTGAACTCTCTGGTTGCATCTGTCATCTGTGATGTACTTTTTCAGATTGGGCAGTTATGACATAAGTGAGAAGCCAAGCATGTGTGAGTGGAGATTAGAGGGTCACATATAACTGGCTGTTTTCTGTTCTTGTTTATCCAACGTAGGAAGAAGGAAAAAAAAAGAATCTTTGCTCCTCTGCCCCATTCACTATTTACCAATTGGGAATTAAAGAAATTATTAATTTGAACAGTTATGAAATTAATATTTGCTGTCTATGTGTATAAGTACATCTTTTTATTTTATTTTTTTTAACCAAAGTTGCTGTCTAGTACATTCAAAGGTCACACTTTTTTTTTCCATAGATTATCCTTTTCAATGTTCTTTTCCATGTTTGTATTGCATATTTTTTGGGAAGCGAACTAGTGACTTTTTAAAAAAAAAATGTTATGGCAAACCATTGTATGATGGGAAAAAAAATCTCACCACTTTGAGACAAAAAGGTGAAAAATAACCAACATACCAAGTTCCTGTGTGTTTTATTTTTTCAGATAAGGAAAAAATAAAAAAAAACTTGTATACCATCACCCAAAGCTCTGTGCAATAGAAGATTCTAGTGATGTAGGTATAGGGGATCAAGGAGGGTGTCAGTCAGTAGTCAAAATCCAAAACAATACTGATTTCTCCTCAGGAGAAATGGTTACATTAGGCTAGGAGCAAAACAAAACAAAACAAGTCAAGTTAAAAGATTTTTAAACAAAACCTGAAGTCAAACATCAATTGCTTCCTCACCAGAACTGTCTTGTCTACATCTGTTTTTTTTTTTTGACCTTCCACAATGACAGTTCTTCACAATTCCTTTAATCATTTTTTAAAATATTTTTTTATTGCCTAAGGGCCGTGATGTATATAGAAGTTGTACATGAAACATACCCTCATTTTTTTTTTTTTAGTACAAAGTTTTTAGTTTCTTTCTCATGATGTGGTATCTACAAAGTGATAGTAGAATTATTTTTTCTTTCATTTGGGCCATATCTCCAAAAAATAAAAAAAAAAAGAAAAAAGAAAAAACCCAACACAGAAAACCAACAACTGAGGGTAATGTACAAGTTTCTGTATGTATAAAGTCATGCTCTATTTCGGGAGAGCAGCCGATCACAATTTGCTTTATAAATCAAGGTGTGGAAATGGTTACGTATGGATTGATTTAAGAAAATGGTTACCAGTCTACAGACAAAAAATATATACAGGAAAAAAAAAGGAAGAAACACAACTTCAAAGATTTTTCAGTGACAAGAATCTGCATTTGTATTTCAAGATAATGTAGTTAAAAAAGAAAAAACTTGATGTAAATTCCTCCTTTTCCTCTGGCTTAATGAATTTCATTTATTCAGTATAAAATCTTTATATGTTCCACATGTTAAGAATAAATGTACATTAAATCTTGTTAAGCACTGTGATGGGTGTTCTTGAATAATGTTCTAGTTATAGTGTGGGATATCGGAAAGCAAACTAATTACAAGAAAGAGCAATAATGATTATTCTCTTTCCCCTACTTTATTATTATGACCTTCAAAAATATTACGCTATTGTATTGCAGCAACTTGCTCTCCTTTTAGAAAAGCCTTCTCACATCCCGTTGAAGTGTTTTTAATTATTATATATAAAACCATGAAGCCTCAAAGGGGAAGACATGGCTGACAAGTGATAGTTCTGACTATGCAGGTACCCAGTCTCCGTGCTGTGTTTGGGGGACTGAAGATGGATGTTAGAAAAAGTGACAAAAGATTTTGTTAAAGCAATAACCAACTGGAAGAAATTGACCTGTATTCACTACCTGTAATTCTCTCTGTTGGTTAAAGGTGCAAATACCCCAGTGCTGTGGGTATTTAGAATAAACACCCACCCACTTCTCGATACTGTATGTGTCATTGCATACTTACGTGGCCTCTCATGTTGGAAGTCCCCCATTAAAGTGGATCAGGCTTTAATAGAGCACATCCATTGTTATAATTGGTGGGAGATGGCCATTTCCCTTTCAGGAATTATCTGGTTTCAGATACATCCACTCTCACCTGGTGATACCTTGTTGCTGAATATTGTTCAAGCACTAATTTTTGCTATTTTATCTTGGATCATTGACTTTGTTAGTGTGATCATAAAAAGCTAATAATAATCAATTTCCCTGGAATTGCCACATAATTACACTGTTAGTGGATATCCTCCTCCTCTCTCCAATAACAATACGGAGGTACTTGAAAATTACAACCCCCTTTGGCATACTGCCCATTTTGTTCATATAGATTGCTGTAACATTAATATATGTAAGAGAATTTCAGAGACAGATGAAGTACATACAATTATAAGCCAAGTTTGAAACGTGCCTCCCTAGTGTCATGAGAAGTGATTTCTCCTTCTAGCTTCTCTTATCCAATAATCTCTACTCCTACATCGTCTGCTGCAGTGGTCTGTCTTCCTCTTGCACATCACTGCTTTTAGAAATGTCTGGTGAATTATAACCTGCTTGTAACTCTTCATCACAGAAGGAGGCATGTTTCAGGGATGATTTTTACAGCTTATTGCTGGGCAGTGTGGAAGTAGAATGCCCTGCTAAACTTATTTCATACTAATATTTTACTGCTTGATACCACCCCATGGATACAAGCAAGCTGTTAAATAAACCCTCTGCTGAGTGCTACGCACCCCTTTCTAATCAAGGACAACAAAGGACATCTATTCTCTTCCCTCTTCAGCATTCAGACCCAGAGTCCTCTGGGGAAAACTACACCTGTGGCAAAACACTCTCAGCTGTCAGAGGCAGCACGTTAATGCTCTTCAAGGCTGCTCCAAGCCTGCTTAAACAACATGGGGGGAAAACACCCAGCCAGCCACATAATGCCCATATGTATGTGACATTTCCTGCCACTTTTCCAGCTGGGCCAAGAACTAACTGAGGAAACACAGCAGTGAAAGGAAAAGGGGAACAGTACAGACTCTGCCTGAACATGGTTTTATTCTGTTACAGTAAGAGTAAACAATCTAAATCACTGGTTAGTATTACAGCACATTTATCAGAAGAAAGGTGACACATAAGAATGCCAGTTCCCTCTCTTGTCTTCATATGATTCCATCTTTCCCACAATGTTCTCTTAAACTTTTGGAGACAACCTGCTCATGAGACTTGTGCACTTAGCAAGTTCTGACTGAGTCCTGACCAAGCCTGAGCTGCTGTTGGTATTGTTCTATTGTTATAAGAGGTATTTTGGCTTTCAGTTTAAGAAGCAAATTCTACATTTTTATGCTGATGTGATCACTGTAGTGAAGCTCAGAGTAGTACTAACAGGATGGACTATTTGAGTTACTTAAGGGAAAGCAGCCAATTAGTATTTTAGGCACTAATCAACCACAAATATTTGACTAACTAACTGTATATATATATATATATGTACCTACCTGGTTCTTTGGCGGACCCAAGCAATTAATTGCTTGCAGATTGAAAGAGCGTCAGTGTATCTTTACTGACCTTTAGAATCACTTCAGGAATTAAATGCCTATCCCCTTTGACAGGAAAAAATGGTTTTGTTTCTTGTTAACATAACTTCCACACTATTCTTTCAGAAAACCCACAAAACAAAAACCAACACATGAAAATATCCTGCTCAGAAACTCCATGTTTTCAACTACCCAAAATGAAAGATGGAAAAGAAAAATCCGTGTGTTCAAAAGCCTATGCACTTTCTCTTCCATCTTCTTTTGCTGTTTCACACCACAATCTGTGCCATCACTACCATGAGACCATTGTCTTGTTGGCATGGATACATCTAGAAGAAAAATGTACTTAATTAAAGAAATACTGCAGGAAAAGCATGTACATGTGTTACACGTTAATGATTCCTATACAACACTTCCACAGTGCAATGCAGGCTACATCTCTTATTTTATGAATAATATGAAATTACCTCTTAGTAATGAAGAGGTGTAACTGAAAGGAAAAGAATTACCGTCACCTCTACTGTTCTCCCCCATAGAAGAGAGAGGATTGTAAGCATTTATACAGTGCAGGGGCTCAAGCCAACTTGAAACTGAACTGAGGTGGCACACAATGAGTTCACCTTTCAAGAACCTGTGAGTGGGTTCCCTACTCTGCAGGCAGTGGTGCTGATGTACCTAAGAAATAATACACACCTGTTGCCCAAACATTGTAATAACACTACCACAGAAGTCAGGCTTTTTGGACTTATAACTAGGAGCAGTCTGAAATTCTGAGTCAGAGTACTCCAGAGAAAGGTGACTTCTATCACCTTCAACCCAGTAGTATCAAATATGTGAAAACCATGCTCACAGACAAAACCACAAAGCAGTCCCTGCTACAAAAAGTTTATTTTCCAAATCATGAACAAGTAACTGCAGGTGGAAAAAGAGGGGAAAATGGAAACAAAAGCAGCAGTAAATTGAAAAGGCAGGTACCACTCTTGTAGCAAAGTGGAATTCAGAGATCTAGAACATGGCCCCATGCCACTCTAATTTTCCTCAGGATGATTTGTGAAATTTGAGGGTTCTCCCCACTCGTTTCGTATGAAATCTCACAGTTCCCCATGGCAAATTCCTTTCCATCCATCCCTCACGAAGATTACTTTAAGGATTATTGAGCATGAAGAAAGGAGAGAAGAAAATTAAGGGTGAAAAGGCATGGTCATTTGGAAGAGGAGAAGCGGAACACAAAGCTAAAAGAAAAGCTTCCTATGTGCCTTACTCTATTTTTATGTTTATGTCATTACAAAAAAACAATTAAACCAAGGCAGGGGAATTTGTCATTTCATTGGTGGCTGGTATAAATACAATGGAAGCAAAAATATATTTTTAGTGGGAGCAAGGGAAGGAAAAGATGAGCCTCCAAGTGTAGACTGGTAAATTGAAGTTTTACTTAATTGCATTTATCTTTCAAATCCTCAAGACAGCAGGACTGGGGAAGGATTAATAACTGTCTGCATTGTTAAGTCCACCCCCAGTTGTTTATTTGTGCACTGTCAGAAATGGGTTTGCAAAGTCTGGCCATCCTTTCTGTGAGTGTCAGTAGCTGTGGATACAGGAGACAGCTGTTCTGGAGTGCATACCAAATACAGCCAGTCACATGCCTAAACGACTCATTTTGTACTTCTAATTACTAATTCTAACACGAGATAAAATGTATTTCATTGCAATGCTGCTGTACAGTATAAAAAAGTGTAGGTTTATACTTCACATTTGTTTTAACTGGCCTAAATTAGTGAAGTGGCAAGATCCTCATCTGATGCCCTCAACAGAGCTACATCTTCCCCTGCATTTGTTAATTTACTTGTTCTGTCATTACTTAGTATATAGTGCATTTCCATTAATTAAGCTTAGTTATTTACATTGAGAGGGTGATGCAGTGGAATTGCCTAGCTAGCAGAGCAAACCCCTAATGACTCGGGCATCTCTACAATGTTTATTCAGGTCTGCAAAGAGACTCCTGAAGGACAAACATTCTGACTTTTGCTCCACTATGGAGCATTTTTAAAAGGCAAGTTGATGTATTATCATGCCAGGAGAAGGATACGTTTACCTAACATGAAAAACACATGCTAGAAAAAGCTTAGAGTACTCCATGATACAATTCTACTTCACATGTAGTAATTTGCCTACCAGTTCTACACATGCATCTGCAACTGAGAAGAAGAAAAATAACTAAATCTAGTACATGTTTTACCATCAAATTATAACACAAAATTGCAAAATCAACTATTAAACTTCTTCCCCTCTGAGAGAATTTGGAAAGAAACAATGTACCACTGGGTGTATCACCACCACTAAAGCTTACAGTGGACTCCTTCTAGAAGATTGTTTTTTGGGTTTTTTTAATATGAAAGATGAAGCTCTGTACATAATGAAACACAACAACTGAGAAATAGTGAGATGTAAGCACAAGGCTTCATCTGCAGAACTCTGCTATGTAGAGGCAGTTAGGGAGGACAGACTTGTAACAGCAAGTTGTTTGTTACCAATATGATGAGCCCAGCTGAAAAATAAAAGTGTATTTCCACCCATTTTGTATAGTCATGCATGTTCACTGGCATATGTCTCACAGTGCAGGAGAAGTTGTTCTTCTCTTTTGTTCCTTTTTTTTTCCTAATATTTAGTCCCTAGACCTCTCACGTTGCTTCCTTCCTTTCCCCTATGCATTAAGGGAAATAGAGAATCCTGATTTTTTTAAATAGCTGAATAGCCTAGGGTTTGTCTGTTATTGATACTTTGTAGTATACAGAGGGATTTCTTCATTGTGTAAATTGAGTCACCAGTTCTTGAGACAGTAGCATCTCCCAAAGGTTCTTATCCTGCAGGGAAAAGTGACTACAATGGGCTCCCAGCCTTAATAGGGCAGAGGTGGTCGAGATCTGCCAAGCACAGGTAAAGAAAAGAGTTATGCATTTGACATTCTACACCTTCAAAAGATGGGCATGTTAGTTACAGTCAGCATTAATAACCAACCTTTCCAGTCAGCAACTATAACTTCTTCAGCTTTTCTATTACATAGGGTCTTTTGAATAAAGAGAGTTTGCTTTAAATATCAATAAAGCTGCCTTTTCCAAAGCACTTAAATGTATGGCCAACATACCCTGTGAAAATAATATTATGGCCTCCATAACATCAGCTCATTCAGTACCTCAAGTGGCTCATGCATTTTTATCAGCCTAGAACATGCCAACCCACAACATGTGTATCTTGTCTAAGAAAGACAACTCACAGAACCAAAACACTGACTAGTATAGCATAAGGAAGAAAATAAAGCAGTACGTACAGATCATATCCATTGAACACTTTCTTTTAAGTAGGAGACTTTTGACCTCATTTCATTAGCTTGTTTTATCTTCAGCTGGAGCTGTGTACAAACAAGGCTGTGGCCTTACCTGAGGAGGTTACCATTCCTGGCCTGCACCTCCTAGAAGTTATTAGCTCTAAGGTACTGTTTCTAACCTAGCCGAGGCTGGGTTAAGCACTTAATGCATTCAGGTGTTTGGTTTGCTCCTTTTTCCACCCAGAACATTTTGACAGCTGCAATGACCATAGACTCACAGAGTTATTCACCCATTATACAACAGACAGTGATTTGTTGCTGGCTCCAAACTCTCCAGGAGCCAGTAGATTTGATATACCTCCCAGAGCATCTAAAAACCTACTGTAAGGGAGAACGGGCACGCACTGGACCTTCAGCCTGATCTCACAAAAAGCAGCACAGCTTCTTGCCCCAGGTACAGGCAGAGGATGTAGTCCTGGAGTGATAAACTCATGCTGAAAGGAGACTACAAAATATACTGATAAATCATTATCCAAGGACACTTAAATGCTCTTAAATTCCTCTAACAGGCAGTCTAATCTACACTGTTTGCTTAGTTTTTAATGTCTGGAGCGGCTATTTATGAAACTATACATTCTACTAAAAGAACACAAGAAAGGCTTCTCATTTGCCTTCTGTCTTGGATAGGGGGACAACCAACAGGCGACCAATCCATCACATAGGTGTTGCACCACCCAAAGGTCATGGATACAGTTCTGGGCAGCAGTGCCATCACTGAACAGGCATGAAAGGAAGCCAATAAAGCCCTCATTTGTATGAATTTGACATTCCATCAGCAGCTCTGATTTGCCTTGGAACAGAAAGTGGTTGTGGGAGAGAGGGTTGTTCCCAACAATTTTTTGTTTCAATTTTTAATTATTTAATTATTTCAGTTTGGTGGGAAATGATGATACATGGAGGAAAACACCTAGAACTCCTCCCAGTCTGATACACTGAAGCTCATTCTCTGTGGGACTGAGATCCTTTTGGCCTTGCTCTCATAGGTTTGGGTTGGAAGGGACCTTAAATCAGCTAGTTCCAACTCGCTGCCATGGTCAGGGACACCTCCCACTAAACCAAGTTGCTCGAAGCCCCATCCAGCCTGGCCTGGAACCCTTTCAGTCATGGGGAACCCTCAGCTTCTCTTTGCAACCTGCTGTAGTGCCTCACCACCATCACAGTAAAGAATTCCTTCCTTATATCCAATCTGAACCTCTTCTCTTTCAGCTTAAAGCCATTCCCCCCGTCCTATCATTAAACACCCTCGTAAAAGTCTCTCTCCAGCTGTCTTGTACCAGTGTCCAGCCCCCTTTAGGTATTGGAAGGCTTCTATAAGGTCTCCCCAGGACCTTTTCTTCTCCAGGCTGAACAGCGCCAACTCTCTCCACCTTCCCTCACAGGAGAGGTGCTCCAGCCCTCTGATCATGTTGGTGTCCCTCCTCTGAACTCACTCCAACAGGTCCACGCCTTTCCTGTGCTGGGGACGGCAGAGCTGGACGCAGTACACCAGAGTGGAGAGAGACGATCATTTCTCTCGACTTGCTGGCCGCTCTCCACCCCTCCTCCTGCGCCACAGCTGCCTCTCGTGTCCCGCTGTTTTCCCTCCTACACATCCCCCAGCCCGGCAGAGCCGGCCCGGGCGGCCCGAACGCTCCCCGAAGGCCGCTCCCGCCAACAGCCCCGGCCCCTCGGCGGCAGCAGCGGCCTCGCAGGTTTGTGTGGGCCGGCCCGGGGCGAGCTGCCCTCCCACACGCAGCCCCTCTGCACTCAGGACAGCAATTTTACTTCCAGTAAGTAAAATTTCCGGTGCGTTTCCCCCCCGGCCTGCCCTCCTAGCTGCAAACACGTAATTCAATTACCATGAGCTTAAATTTATTGTTTAAAATGGCACTTAGGTTTAATGCTTTTTCAATACTTCTTTGTCATTTGAAATCAATTCATAAAACTCTTTACACGTTACTATTTAAATTAACTTTAATTCCAAGCCTTAGCAGAATCAATATTTAGCAGGTCCCTGCAATCCGTCCCGGTCTGTTGGCACAGGGAAGCGCGGCGCTGGCTGAGGCAGGAGCGGCCGCCTCCCGTGCCGCTGCCCCGCGCCCCGCCGAGGCTCCTGCGGCCCTCAGCGCCCACCCTGCCGCCGGCTGCCACCGCCTCCCCTCACACGCAAGGGCTGAGCAGCCCTCGCCCACCTTCTGGAATCAGTGTCGCCTGCTGAGCACCATCGGTGAGTTCCCAAAAAGTCAACCTGACTTTATTTTTTTTTTCCCCGGCTCTGAGAACAGAATTGAAGTAAATTTTGTTTGATGCGCTCAAAATCACAGAATCGTAGAATGGTCTGGTTTGGAAGGGACCTTAAAGGTCATCTAATTCCAAATGCCCTGCCAGGGACAGGGACACCTTCCACTAGATCACGTGGTTCAAAGCTCCATCCAGCCCGGCCTGAAACACTTCCACGAATGGGGCATCTACAACTTCTCCGGGTAACCTGTTGCAGTGCCTCAACACCATCTCAGTAAAGAATTTCTCCCTAATAGCTAATCTAAACCTGCCCTTTTTCAGTTTGAAGCCATTCCCCCCTTCCTGTCGCTACATGCCCTTGTAAAAAGCCTCTCTCCATGTTTCTTGTAGGCTGGGGAAGTGGGTATAAAAGCACACACACACACATATGAAGTATTTTTTTTCAATTTCACTAGGATGTGTTTGTATGAGAGCGCTATTTATGACCAGAGTTTTGTTATCAGTTTTTGGTAACTCAGCAATTAGCATACTATATCAAACTTAAGCACATATAGATCAGCTGGTTCTAATAAAAAAAAAAAATAAAAAGCCCATATTGAAAGAAATATGAGTAGTAGTCATTGACTGAAAGAACCACTTTATCATTGTTAAACCATTTAAGAAATGCAATCCTTGCCTCGTGTTTACAAGTATCTAGTAATATGCAGTATTTTAAGACCCTTCAGTGGCATGGTAATATATTAAAGACATACCTCTTCATTTTAACAGAAAAAGAAGTTGAAAAAATGTCTTCTGTTCCAAAATTCATTGGCTGATAAAGTAGCTGGCACCATTTACTATGCAATAATCAAGATCAAACAATGATTTTGTTATAGTCAATTATGAAAAATGCAAGCAGAACAATCATATAAGCATAAATTTTCATTTTCTAATTAGTTTGTAGGCAGTGGTGCTTACTAGCATTGGTATCAGCATTATCAGCTGTAGATAAGTGAGAGTTAAAAACACATGGTATTATTATATCTTCACATTTTTGAAGAATCTTTTTGCAGTTTCTGTGCTGTTTTGAAAATAATTGAATAATTAATAACCTGTTCTCCCATTAACTATATAGCAACAATCAAAGTGTTGCAGTATTTTGATATTTCTGTTCCAGGTAGCTGGTGGCTGCAGACTAAGATATCAAGAGCATCTTGATTTTTTTTTTTTATTAGGAAGAAAACATAACCATAGCAACGTATAAGAGGTAAAATAATAGAAATATCCTCAGTAAACAGATAAAAACTGCCTAAAATAACACAGGTCTCTGTAAGACTTAGATCTAAGACTAGATGAAAAAGCAGACTGGCCACTTTCTATCCAGATTTCTTCCTCAACAACTTATGTGAGAGATCATGAAACTAGTTTGGGTCTGTCTTCATACCTCTCACTGAGATTTGGCTTACATGTTTCCTTCCAACCCCAAGGCTCTGTAAGAACTGGCCTGCCTTGTAAAGTCTTTTTTGAGGCACTGAAAGATTGGCAGCACTCTGAATAAACCCCTCCCTAGCTCTTCCTTTCCTCCTAACCTGAGGGAGGATGGAGAAGAGTTTAAAGGACTGTGAGGCACAAATGGTCTGAGGCTTGTCAGCTACAAATAGCTATAGCTGTGTTTGCCCTTACAAGGCCACTTCCATTGTTAAATGGATTTGTATCAAACCATCTTTGCAAATGGCATCACTATCCAAGTTGTGGGTTCTTTGGACTTTGAATCAGATAATGTTTCCTTCACGTTAAGAGAACTTCTGTATGTCATTAATTCCTCATGAAACAAAAGAAGACAATCAAACTAACACAGAGCAACAATATGCAGAAATAACTATGCTGAGTTTTCAGCACAGAAATTTCAGTGACTGAGATTTTAATAACGTGAAGGGAGATTCCTGTGATTCTAACTTTAGTTTCCTTGTTCTAGAGATTGACTTCAAATTTTGAAGCGAGCTATGTGTAAAGGTGCAGGAGGGGGTTTCATTAAGACACAGGTTGCAAGGTAATTTTACTACACTGATAGGTAAAAGTACATTGTTTCAGTGCTGAATAGGTAACTTGTCTATAACATTACTAACTGCTGTCTAATATAATTTTAAATGATGGGAAGTTCATCAGAATAATAACCTATGTCTTTTGTCAAAACTAAATGTTTCAAAGGTGTTTGACATCATCAAAACAAATCAGTAAATCCAAGTGGATTGTTCTGAATGTTTTCCATAATAAAAATACATCTGAAAGCAGTAATTTTTTTCTTTTTTCAGAACTCTTCAATTGCAGTGGAAGTTCAGTCCCGAATCAAGAAAACACAAATTTTAATAAAAAAAAAAGAAGTGGGTTGACTAGCTGTCAGCAGGGATAGGAATAACAGAAGGGGATGAAGGACAGCATACTAGAGAAGCTTGCCGAATCTCCCCGCCATTGGTACTCTCTAAACAATGATAAATGTTACTTCAAGCAAAGAAAAGGCAAACAATCCTCACAATGCTCTCAGTAGAACTAAGCACAATACTGCCAAGGCATCCACATTTTTCTAGGAGTTTCTCATGAGCTGTGTGAACTGTACAAGTCACAGTAGCATAGCAGTAGGTAACCAGCTATACCTTTGCTTCACCTAGTTACGGCCTTAGGGAATTCAGAGCTTTACATTTCCCTGCTGGCAAAAGCTCTGCCTTATTGGCACATCAACTCAGTTCTGGCCTGCCATATTTTAGTCTAGCTGGCAACATTCGCACAGCCTTAAAATCAATCCATGACCTCTGATTTGACTGAAGTTATGCTAAAATACACAACATACCATTACAATGCTTCTGATTCACTGCTGTCTTTTAGGTAGTCTGTAGGAACTCACATTCACAGCCAAAAGTTGCACAGCCCTGTTTCTCTGCTGCCCACGCTGGCCTGGAAGCTGCTGGGGGAGCTGACTTTTTCCAGTGCTGCCCCAAGGCTGTAAGGTGGGGCAGGGTCCAGCTGCCCCACAACCTGAGCACCTGCAGCAGGTGAAGCACAAGAGGGCAAACCAGCAAAGCCCCTCAGGGACTGCGCATCAGCTGGGGGGATGCTCTCCTGGCCAGCAGGGAGGGCCCAGCACAGCTGTGAGACTGGGTGCAGGCAGGTGTCCATTAGCAGAAAGAAATGCTCCTGAAGGAGCTGGTGATGTCAGGCAGAACCTCTGGCAGCACAGGAGACCATGGAAAACAGATGGAGTGAGAGCAATGGTGTACATGCTTTTTCTGCACTGCTTATCACCTCAAAGAACTTGTCCCACAAAGGCCAGGGGACATGGGAGAGATGCTTGCTAATGCTTTTTTAGAAAATCTCTTCCACCTGGCTTGATCAGGTTTTTTGAAAGGTTAGCCTGACTAACCTGAATGAAACTTCTTCCTCAGAAAATGTGTGATGCTAAATAAATAAATAGAAAAGATTTGGAGATACAGAATGGGGAAATTATGGAAGATTACAAAAGTTACATTGTGATAGGTTGTTGCTGACTTTAAAGCCACCTTAGGACAGTGCAAGTACATGCTGAAGTGATGTAACATTATGCTGAACTGAAGCATATCTTTAGAGTTCATCAAATCCTTAAAGGACTTTTGTATCTCACAGAAACTTAATAAAAACCAAAAAACTGGCTAGCATTTTTGTGCCATCCTCCTGCCCACAGGGAACAGCCGTGGCCACTCAATGCCTCTAAATACCTCAGCTTTAGAAAGTACTTTCCTATTTTCTGAAGCTCATTTTAAATAATGTGACATAATGAAAGAGCAATGTCAGAATGGGGGTTTTCTACGTTTTTTTGTTTGTTGTTTCTACCCTTTCTGCAGACTCTTCAGAGTAGCTGTATCGAAAGTGTAGAAAGCGGCACTCAGTGTGGAATACTTGCTGCTGGCTTCTTACTTCTATCTTACTTTTCATTGAAATTTAAGCAAACAGAGCCTTCATTTGATAGGATACTTACCATACACAATAATACTAAAATGAAGGGGGGAATATTCTTTGAACCTCAACAGAGAGGTGAGAACTTGACATTATTTTTGTCTTTGGTTTGAAAAAAGTCTCCTTAAAAAGAGAAAGGAACGTCAAAGGGAACTTCAGTCCAATAGGCTTTATTTTTTTTTACAGCATAAAAATTAAGTTTTCGAACTCTTTTTGTTCTCATCTGAGTAATACATTACATTTGTTTAAGTAACTAAATGTATAAATAACAAACATTTTGTAAATCTTCATCTGAAATAGTGATATTGAAGGAAACACTTTGAAGTGCAGATAATTCCCCCCGTGGTCTCCTCCCCCCGAATCTTCTTCAGATCTTGCAGAACGCTTTGCTGATTCCCCAGAGGCACTTTTGGTCCATTGAAGATTCTAGTTAAAGTAAAGAAAGATGTTTAAATCTTCTAACTGAGTTTTTGGGTAGCAGTAAATTAGAAGTGTACATCTTTCAGTTTCCCAGACTTTTTCTGCTCTGTTATTTAAGCTTCAAAGTTCAATTCACAGAAGAACTATTCATATTTCATAGCTCAACTGCGGATCTCTTTCCCTTATTTGGTTTTTAGTTCACAGGCAAGTGGAAGAGACAGATGCTATGAGCACAGTGTATGTGTCTGTATTGTTTGTGAAAAACACCCTGAGGCAAGGTATTCAAGCCTGCCTGTTAAGTTAGTGGGCTCCTGCTTCAGAAAGTTCACCTGGAGACATATGAAAGGTGTTCAGTCCTTTGGAAGGTCAATGGCTTTAAAACATTATGTACTTTGTAACTAAAAAGCTTTATGAAAATCTTCCCTTCACAGGGATCTAGGATCTTCTCAGCTACCCATGCCCAATGACCTGTGCTTTCTCACACTCATGCAAATACCAGCAAGATGAGCTTAATTATTTATTGGATTAGGTATAATTAAGAAGAAAAAGAAAATATTTTTTATTTTAAAGTGTCAGTTTATTAAGGCTTTTAAAAATAGTGTTTATAAGAAATAGCAAATGCATAGCATGTTAGGATTACTGATTAGTTTAAAACAGTGAGTAAAATAATCCATTATTTTAATTAGTTTTCCAAATTGCTGGCAAAAATAACAGAGAGATGTTGTCTGTGGAGAGGTAAATGTTTCCTTATAATTGTTTTGGATTTTGCTCTAACCTTTAATGAATTTATTCTTGCAATGACAAGCACATTCTTTTTATTCCTGCACTTTTATTGAGGAAGTTCACGTGAAAGAACGAGGCATCTGGGAACTCAGCAGAGTTTTGTTTTGACAAATGACCTCATTGACCACGCTGACAAACACCAACTGTACTGATAAATGACCAAACCACAGATGTTCGTGTTTCATACAGCTCTGACTCCAGCCTTCACTGCCTCCTAATTGCCTGTTGCTGCCCCTTTCCTGCAGCTCTGCTGGGCAGCCAGTTTTGTGTGAGCTCTTCAAACGAAATGAGCCAGGGAAACTCACACTGCATGTTTCAATGGGTTACACCACCTTGGCTGATTTTGCCTGAATCAGATGGCCCAAGCTCTCATACAAACTGCAGCAGCAGCAGCAGAACAGCCATGACCCTTCCAGAGCAGGCAGCTGACCATACACTGCCAGCCTTGGTGACAGTGGTGTGACATGAGAGAGAAATTCCCTCCAACCTCCCCTCCCCTCCCCTCCTCTCTCCTTCCTTCCCCTCCCTTCCCCTCCCCAGTAACATTGAAATACAATTCACAGTGCCTGCTTCCCAAGGTAGAAATTCTCAAAATTGGAGACTGCACAGCCCGTTTGCAAAGCAGTTGTGATTTGCTCCCTCCTCTTTATTTCCAGTGAGTGCATTCAATGTAGAAGGCAGCACTGAGTTAAATACTGTCCTAATGATTCCTTTAGGCATTTGCTAGTGGTTGCCACAGGGCTACAGCCCTACTGAGAGCCTGGTGTAAGAGCAGGTTGCCTCATGCTTTCCCACAGGTTGTGTGTGGGTGTGTACACTGTACAGCCCACAGCCACATGTCACCAGGAGGGTAAGCAGGATTTTTCAGAAGGGGACACGTGGGTCCAGGTAGCAGAGAGGGAGGAGCCCTGGGTGAGAGAAGTTTCTGCATCACCTGTAGAAGGAGAAAGATGGATAATGAAAGGGGCACTGGGTCAGTCAAGGTGGGAAGTGGAAGCAGCAGTGAGGGTGTGCCAGTATTTTGATCTAGACAGGAGATTCCACTTCCTAGAAAACATGACTTAGAGTATGCCACCACATCACATGCATTTATGGAGCACCATGCAGCACCCATGCTTCCTCAGAATGTTGCTGCTTTGATCCACCAAGCAGACTTATGCAATGTCTAGGGTGACAGACAAGGACACAGATTGTGGCACTGTGCAAGTTCATGCTCTCCAGCACTGATGCACCACTCTCTTTCCTGTTGTGTGGCTGCAGGCACCAGATGCATCACCCTTATAAACCACAGTGCCTTCACACGTGTCTTGCAAGATGTGAGAAAGGAGGCAGAACATGTGCAAGTGAATGACAGAGGGCAGTCAATCCCTGAGACTTCCTTTTGGTAAAAATATGGGCTTCATTTTGAGAGTCCACGAGCAAGGAACACTTTGCTCTGAAAATAAACAGATTCTCAAGTTGCCTTGTGCTGTGCAAAATGATAGTGTAACCAACATTGGTCTTTATGCAAATTCACTGAAATCTTCACAAATTTTCCTGATGGCTGCTTTGCAATAAAGCAAATGGTACAGGGAAAAGTCTTCTGATAGTCATCTGTGCATTCACATAAGCACCAAATGAAAGCCAGCTATTCCATGGACTTTCCCCGTTTAAATATAATGTTGTAATTTTAGGGGTTGGATTTATTTTTTTTTAATGTCTTCTGAAAAATCACGAATTTTCATCAGTAAGTAGTCCTTTCATATCAAAGAAAATGTTGGTTTGTGTAAAAATGTTATCCTGTAGGTTTCAGAGGTGGCTGGGGCAGAGAGAACTGCTGTCTGGGGGAAGAGGAGTAGACTTACTATACTGGAGAAAGGACACAGCTAATATGGCTAGGGAGGAATGGATAGGGAAATAAGGTGTACATAAGAGAGAAATCTGTTGAATATTGGTCCTCTTGAGTTTGTCCTATGTTAAATCTCTGGAGCACTGACTTTTTCCTGTGCTGTTTAGTGCAAGGTCAATGATTACTAAAGCACTGTGTCTACCATTTTCCAGCAAATCCCCCATTCTCACCTCAGTTGCTGCTCTCTGGTCTATGTTCTCCTCTAGCTTCCTGCCCACCTTGTTTATCCAGCTCATGTTTTAGTGCCTGTAGGTGATTTCTGCCCTTCACAGATGGCATGAAGACTAAAATGTTTCATTTCCATTCTTGCTTATTCATGACTTTGTTCTGATAATGCTTCAGAAGAAACAGTAATAGTACAGTTCATTACAAGTCTTAAAAACAAAGCATGTCAGAAATTAAATCAATGCAAATAGTCTTTCTGTGGGAATAACTCTACTCACCTCAAAGCAATTTTCAGCCTTTTTTTGTATTTATTGATTTTTTTCCTTCCACCATTACTTTGCCCTGTCATAATGTCCTGTATTCTTGTACTGTGTTTTGACCTATTTTAGGACAATATTCTGAGAGTCTGAATAGAGATATTAAGGTGCAGTACCAGAGAGTAGAGCTTATTCCTGAGACTACTTATTGCAGTGTGTTATAGGGTGCACCACATGAAAATAAATCTTACTTTGCTGCTTACAACTGTATCAGTATCAAGGGTTTGCAATGCTGCAATTACTCCAGTGCAGTGTAATTTCTCTTATATTCCAGGATCTACAGGATCAAGGGGCAAGGATCCATCTCTTGTTACTGGATAATAAAATACCATGCTCATAGTGGGTAGGTATAAATAGTAGATGACAACAGTTCCATGACTTTTTCCCCACACTAACTAGGACTGGACTGGACCTATACTCGTGTGTGTTTCTCCTCTGGTCTCCTTACAGTGGCAGAACGGCTCATCATTTTGGTTCAAACCTTAACAATATGCAAGGAGCTATTTGGAAACCTAAGTGCCTTTCTAAGCCTGTATAGCTAATCATTACTCTGAAACTGATTTCACAGAGCACCTGTGATGTGTGGTACCACAAATGCTTCACTGAGACAATCTCAGAAGAGAAAGAGAGCTTTGCATTGACAAAAAATTTGAGGAGAAATTGGATTCACAGAAATGGAAGAGCAATAAGTAAACAAGAGGTTGAGCTCAGAGAGTGCAAATAGACAACCCTTGTAAAAGGCTGGAGGGAGAATATAGTCTTTCTTTCTCATGTGAAGGAATAATCTGAAAGCAGCCTGTAGGCCTTTAGAGATCATCAAATGTACAGACAGTAACCAGTAGGAAACTGGAATTTGCTGATTAATATTACACAAACCTGCTATTTTCCATTTGAAGAAGCTCCAGAAAAGCTCTGAGGGCAACCACTGTCTGTCTCAAGGCATTTAGTCACAGAGGGACACATCAGTTCCAAACAGCTCCTGATTCAGTACCCCCTGAGAATGAAGAAATTAAACACTGTCTGTAAGAATGTGTGCTCCTGTTGCTTCATTTTCACACTGCTCAGGTCTCAAACCTATTAACACAGCTCCAGGAAATCTTGAATTTCAAATGTCTGACTGCATTGAGCTTTGCACTTGACTAATCAAGTCAAACATTGTCTGCTAATCAGATTTACAGGTGTGAACCTGTCAGCATGTGGGGATAGGCCACGTAAACATGCAAAGAGATTCAGCTGCCCAGCAGTATCTGAAATTACAACCTGACAAAGAGAGCTTAGTACTGGATTCCTCAGCTTCAAGCAGACTGATAGAGGGATTGAGTGAATCACCCATATTTTCTTCCACATGGTAAGTGCTATTTTAAAAATTCTGTTCCTTGGGGAAAAAAAATCTTCAAGTAATCTGTATTCTTGGATAATCTGTACTTCCAAGTAAAATGCCCAAAATGAGATGCCAAAGGAGGGGGATGACATTATGTGGGATCAAAAACTGAGATTCTAGTAAAGAAGAGGAGCTCTGGGGTAAAATTTCCCTTGTGCTGTTTGTACACAGATATATTGCCTACACAGATTCTGATTAGTGTCCAGTATTGTTTAATTTGTTCATCAAGGACTTGGATGAAGGGACAGAGCACCTCCTCACTGGGAGGGGTGGCCAATACCCCAGAGCACTTCACGGCCATTCAGAAGTGTCTCAACAGGCTGGAGTGAATTTTGAAATTCGCAAGGGCAAGTGCAGGGTCCTGCCCCTGGGAGCAACAACTCCAGGCACCAGCACGGCTGGGGGCTGACCTGCTGGGAAGCAGGTCTGCAGAGAAGGAGCTGGTGGACACCAAGCTGTCCTTGGGACAGCAGTGCCCGTGTGGCCAAGAAGGCAAATGGTACCCTGGGGGGCAATAGCATTGCCAGCAGGTTGAGGCCAGTGATTCTGCCCCTCTGCTCAGCCCTGCTGAGGCCTCATCTGGAGTGCTGCGTCCAGTTCTGGGCTCCTCAGTTCATGAAAGAAGAAGAACTCCTGGAGATTGCCAAGTGGAGGGCTACAAAGATGATTAGGAGTCTGGCACACCTCTCTTCTTAGAGAAGACTGAGAGAGCTGGGCCTGTTTAGCTCAGAGAGGAGACAGATGAGAGGGGATCTTACCAATGCACACAAATATCTTAAGTGTGGATGTCAAGAGGATGGGGCCAGGCTCTCCAGTAGAGCCCAGTGACAGAACAAGGGTAACAGGCACAAACAATGTGTGATTGCAGCAATGTTTTTTATATGATTGCAAAGTTACTGTAAAATTTTCGAAAGGAAATCAAGGCATATTTACCTTAAAATACTTTAAAAGTCATCTATAAATGGTGTCTTTTTTAGTACCCCAATTCAGACTCCATCTATAGTTGCCTTTGACCATACTGCACAATTAAACACACATGTTTTAATAACTGGACATTATTAAATATTTTGTATGTCATCTGGAGGACAATGTTGCCTTCCTGCTCCACATGTCAATGCTTTAGGATGCTGCACTAACAGAAGTAACAGACATGTAATTTGATCTGTAATGCTCCTAAAAGTGCCCCCATCTGTAAACAAAATTACTAGATAGGGTTCTGGGTAAAATGCATTTCTAGAATATGTTCTTCAATGTAGCTGTGATTTGGTTAGGTGGACAAACCTTACAGATAAGATAGGACAAAAGACACCTCCTCCACATTTATCAAAGCGACATAGGGTTTAACTCTTCTGTGCTTTTGTAGAATAGTATGGCCCATAGTCCAGCATGGTTTACTTTATTTTTTCATTCACTGTGAAGTTGCTTTTCCTGCAGTAAAACGGAATTCTTCCTCTTAGAACTGATGGCAATATATAAATAGTGGATTCTTCCAGCATAGGCTATCAGCAGTCCAGGAAGCCAACTACGTGTAGAGACAAGTGCCCGCCCACCAGCACAGAGATCAAGGGGTAGAGATGGGTGTGGGTCAAAATACATTCCTTTTGCACTCCCTCTTCAGGTCTAGTTTATTGCTGGCAGAGACTGCAGGAGAACATTTGCACAAGATCTCCAGGAAAAGCTTTTCTACTGCAACCTGCAAAACCTGAGCAGTGCTGTATTCATTACTATAACTATTACTCAGTTTAAACAGAGCCCATGCTTTGCTCTGTGACAACCTTTTATGGAGCTTTTCATACACAGAACTTAGCCTGCTGAGATCTGAGGCATTTCAGTATCTCCTCCAGGAAAACTATGGATTGCAAGTTTAATCGAGAAAGACTGACTATAAAGTGATCCCAATAATTATTATTGCTAATTACATTTCTCCCTTAGTAATTAACAAACTCAGAAATATTTTATACATTAAGTGTTTGCTCTCAGTTCCAGTGAAAAATATTATATGTTTTCTGGGGACAAGAATAAATATTCTATTTAAAGGCAATAATACAGTTTGGTACCATGGTTAATATTATTTGTTGTATAATTATTTTATAGACCTTTGTAATGTTTGGAGAAGTTTGAGAAAAATAGAGGTTGAGATTTCTCAATTTGTATTTCTTCGTAGCATTGGCAAAGGTAGGAATTAAGCAAACCTTATTTCTTCTCCATATGTAAATGATACAGAGTGCAGATTCACTGCTCTTTCCAGTTTTATAATGGAGGAGATACCCATACAAATTTGTGGGTAATGTTGAGTTCTTATTTTAAAGCAAATATACTGTTGTCTAATACAGAAAAGATGTGACTCATTTTGAATATTTGTGACAAATCACACCCTGTCTTCCAGGTTGTGCATATCTATTAATTTAGAAATGCTACAGAAGTGGCAAGTAAAGACCTGCTTTCCCCTGTGATGGCCAAGGAATACCCACTAAAATATCTTAGCAATAAGACATGGCTAATTAATGATCAAGAATGACTATGAAAACTGCTAAAATAATGTTTTTGGAGAAGTGTAACTTGAGTGTATTAACTGTAATTGCAGCTGGCTAAAATTCTTTGAGGGCTGATTTCCTTAAAATGCCCTTTCTTGTGTCATTTTTTGGTTGGTTGGTTGGTTGGCTGACTGGCTGGTTGGTTGGTTTTTTTGGTTTTATTTTTGGTTTGGTTTGGTTTTTGGTTGGTTGGTTAGATTTTTTGGTTGTTTTATTTTCAGTAGTGAAATTGTCTTGTATTTTTTTTTCCAGCAATCTGTTCACATTTCTTTTTCTGAAAAGAGAATATACTAGATACAAATTCCCCAGCAGCTGCAGTTTCCTCTTGAGGCTGTGAAGATGAAGGCACAGTCATTCCCAGAATGAGTGTTGCCAGTCTCTAAAAGTATTTTCTGCTTTTTTGTCAGGGGATATAGAAAAGAAGACACATCAAATATATTGAAAGTGAATATAAAATCCAGAGTATATGTTACCTGAGCTAATAAAACACACTGAACAACTGTCCTTGCTCCACTATTTTACTGTAAAGAGCTGAATCTGTGAGTTTTAACTGCACAAACTGAAAATGCTAAGCCAACTGAAATCCCATGTGCCTTGGACCTTGGCTGGAATCATGGTGTCATCACCTAGAACTCCTTCACTGGTTTTACTATTTGTAATGGATTTTTTTTTTCAGTCTGTAGCTTTTGGCATCCAGTAGGCAGCTTTCTTTGTAAAAGTAACATTTTCATCTTACAATTGCTGACAGAACATGTAAACAGAATCCCTACTTTACTAAAATACTTATCCCATGTTATTCAGGGTTTTTTGAACCTCATAATCTGTAATGAAATTTCATCATTTCTTGGGACCCAGCCTGTACTTCTGGATGTTTTTGTGGTTGTTGTTTTCTCTTTTGCTTGCTTTTTTTGTTTGTTTGTATTTGTTTGCTATTTGATAGTTCAACTGAGTGGAAATAATCTTCTAATTTAGTGAATTTAACTGAATGGGTCAAACAGTAGAAGAGCAGAATGAGTACTTACAGTTTTATTTTAGAATTTTTCTAACTATTGATAAATCTGATATCAGCACAAATTTACAATTTAGCTCGAGAGTGTTATTTACTGAGAGTCTTCATCTCTTTACAAAAAGTTAAAAGGTGGGGAGGCCTGAGAGGAGCAGAAAATCTTCCATGAACCCGTAGTCTGGAGGATGTAATCGCAATGGGAAGCATGGAGGTGCACATCACAGGTGGATGTGCACATTATCCTTGGGGGTGCTTGGCTAGTGGCCATCCCCCATGCTGGGCAGTTAACTCTGATTTAGGCTGTTCTTTGTGTCTGCCACTCTGACTCCTGTGACACAAAGGTGACAGTGTGCTACCTGCACCTAACTAGCAGAGTGAGGACGATGGAAAAAATGACAAGAGCGAGAGAAGTTAGGGACTGACTTCCAGATGAGAAACAACTACACTAGCGTGGTTCTTTTTGGGAAAGCAGTGACCAAAGTTGTTGGCAATTCAAATCTAGGAACCTGTGAGATACATGGGGAAGTGAAAAAGGAATTATTTTTCAACCCAAGAAATAGGTGCTGCTACTGGAACTAGGAAATGGCTGGTTGAAAGCAGCAAGAAGAAATGCTGTTTAAGGAAATGTTGTAATTTGGATCTCCTCATGTAGAAATCAGAAGTTTATATGAGCTCCAAAAGCAATTAGGTAGATTTCTACACAAGAAGTTTGTGATGCAACCTCTGGCTTTAAAAGTACCTATGTTCTTATATTGTGCTCCAGGCATCTGCTGTTAAGAGATAGCAATGCATGCTAGACAGATTTCTGCTATGTTCTCTCAGTGCTGCTCCTCTCAAGGTGCTATTTTAGCCCGCAGTTCAGATCCATGATTGCAGCTTGATGGCAACTACAACCTCGCAGGGTTTGACATAGGCTGAGGAGCCCATCAGGGATCCTGCATAATATTTGGCAGCTGAAAGCTCTTATCCGCAGGGGTTGCAGTTAAGCTTCCTAATTGCAGTGCGCCCCAGTGAATTCAACAGGCAGGCAGAGGCAGGCCGAGCCAGGGAGGGCAAGGCTGTCCTGCTCCTGTGCCAGAGGCTGCAGCCCCTGCAGCAGGGACAGCACAACAGTGGGGCTGGCTGGGCTGCACCTCAGCCAGCTCCGCTCACAGCTTGCCTCTGCAGCACTCACCTCCATTAACAAAGCTGAGATGGGCTGAAGCAGCTGCATGCATTGTGATCTGTGGTAATCCATGGCAGAGATGAATCCAGACAACACTGGGAATAACATCCCAAATTGCTGCAGCTAGGTTTGTCAGATTTCATCTGTCAGCTCCCTTAAATGCATGACCTTGGAAGAGTGCTTGTCATAGAAAAAGATTATTACTGATGCAGGGTTACTCTGTTGTTTCTGCTGGGGCTTAGAAAGTTTTCACTGCTCCAGGAAGAGGGCTAAGACTTCAGATTGTGCAGTCTCATTTTTGTTGTTTCTCATAGGATGCTGACTTACCTTTAAGAAACATACATTTTGTACATTTCTATCCCCCACAGGGAAGAATAGGGAATGGCTCTTTTGAAAAACTGGGTGTTTTTAAAGTACTCAGTGACCCACTTGTCCTTACAGATCAGCCATGACACCACACAATACCTGGGAGTAGGTTATTAATGAGTAGATTGTACTGTAAGCAGCAGGTGTGCTTTCAGTTCTCTTGCACGTCACCAGTTTTCATCTGATTCTTGTGAGAGTCTATAATGTAAAAATTCACTTGATTGATTCTTAACCTCATGAGCTGATATCTCATTTGGGAGATAAACAGTGCCAGAGTCTTACTGCAGAAGGTACTGTATCTTTCTCTGCAGAATGATATCAGTTTGTTGTGAGACAGGTTTCTGAGGAGTCTCAAAGTTAATAAACCTTTTAAACACATTTTAGTAGCTGTATTACAGGCTCAGCATCTGTGAGAAGGCAGGTTATTAAGGGAAGACTTACCTGGCTGAGCACCAAAGCATTGTTAGACATGTACAATGCAAACAGAGAATGCTTTGTGTATTTTTTTCCAAGCAAGGTAGTAATTGCTCAGCTGATTGTATTTGTGATTCCTAACCTAGTCTGTAGATGGGTGGCAGGCCATCTCTGCACAAATCCAAACATCCTTATGTCCTGAACTGTCAGTCTTCCTGTTTCAGAACCCAAACCATCAGTTGAGAGCATCACCTGGGGCAACTCCTTCAATCCCATCTTCCTGTATCCCAAATGAGTATAATAGTAACCTACTCACGGGATACTCAGTTGTTCCATACAAATGTGTTATTACCTGCTCAGTGTTTTTTTTAATTGTAAAAGAGATGACATTAAATTTATGGTGCTCGATGATAATTTGTGCAACTAATTAAATCTGCGGTGGGTTGTGCTGCTTTTTTAAGTGCTTAATCAGTCACACAAATGCTACCTCCATTCATGAAAGCAAGTGCTAAAATAAATAGCTTCTGATAATTTATGCTTTAAAATAATAAAAAGCCCAAGGAAGTTAAGTGTCAACCTAATGGTAACTTTGAATATAAAACAGTTTGCTGAAACCAGGAAGCAATTAAAACATACTGTTTTATAGAGTCCTTTATAGCAAGATAGTTTTTATAGGTCTATGTCTGCTGGGGTTTTTTTGGAGGGTGAGCCACAGTTCAGTTTTGCCCAGGAAATAACAAATGGGATTAAGAAAACATCAAAAATGCAGCTGTTTTCAGTAGGTAAGTATGTGGTTGTGTTTTTCTTACAGGGAGGAGGGAGTAAATAAATCCAGCATGCAATGCTTACCTCTACTAATTCTTTAAGGAAAGGATTGCTCTCCATTCAGGGTGTGCAATGTACTCCAGCAGATACATATTTTTGTGGATACTGGCTCATCCACATGGGCTTCTCACACAGAGGTTCTCCTGTCCTTGGCACCCAGTGCTAAAGAGATGTGCTTTTCTTTACTACTAAAAAATTAAATAATTGGCAACTGTGCTTCTCAAGAGATACATAAGAATAATGATAAATCTGATTATGTTAATAAATATGAAAATCACACAGAAGCAGCAGCCCAGACATAATTCCTTTTTATTTTTCCCCTTTAACTTGTATTTCTTGTCCACATAGGGAGCCAGTGTTTTCTATGAATTTATACTTTGAGTGTATGCTTTTCTTGATGGGACCCCTGCAGGAACAAAAGGGATTTGAAATTAAATCATACCTGGTATTGTACCTGGATATGATATTGCTGTGTTGGAAATTGTTACTGTCAAGTAAGCCTGTGATCTCCAGGCCATCACAGCTCTAGTTAGGGGTGCTAAACACCCCTAAATCTGGCGGAAGGGAAGGCTTGCTTAAGGCCCTTTGTACAAATGAAACAGCTGGAAAGATTAGGAGTTCCCTTCACTAGCAAAAGGCTTCATGTAAGGGAATGATTAAAAGTCCAAGTTCACCAACTACAGGTAGAGATACAAGGTGCTTGTTTGACTTTAATAGGGAACAGAAGAAAGGAAAAGACCCCAGGGCACAGAACAGACTGGGAAAGGCAGCCTTAGCAATTGTGAACATGAATATCACCTAGGTTTGTTCTGTGTTTGGAGATTGCTGTGTTTTCAGTACCTCGGTAAAACTGCATCAGAGAACAGACCTGATTGCATCATTCCTTTCTCCTTTTAACAAAAGTGATTTTTGGTTTCCTTTCACTGCCAACACTAACATGTCCCTTGGGCCAAAGAGCATATGCAAATGGCAGAGCTTACTTATGAATTTTCAGACAATGAAAGAGAGTATCTGAATAATTTGTGTTATAATTAATTAGAAATATGTCTGCTGCTAGCAATTAGTCACTCAACATGAGATTTTTGGGGAACCCCTAATAATCTTCACACAAAATATAATAGGCTTTCAACACTTTCCATGCAATTAATGTTTACAGAGTACAGTAAGTATTGCTCGTATCTGAGACCCTTAGCAGAGAAAATATGGAAGGAAAACTGTCTTGTTTGTTGGTATACACTTCTGAGATTTCCTCCTGCAGAAGCTGGCACATCATATCCATTTGAAAAATGAATCCTCCTTTAAAATCATTGTCACGTCTTAGCTTTTCTATGGGACTGAGACACTTGCCCTAACATTCAGAATGTCGTTTCCAAAGTAGTCATCACCCTCCATTCCCTCCATGGGATGTGGATAACAGTCCTTACTAACAAAGGCTAGTTGCTGCCCCCATCTGCTTTCTGTTGACTCTTCTCTCAGGTATGTGGTATCAAAAGCTTCTGTTATTCTTCCTGGAGGTAACCTTACTTTGTTCCCATTGTTTTGCAAAAAAATCAAATAGAGTGACAGAAAGAAAAATAGGATACACTACTCATTTTGAAAACATCTTTTGAAAATAAAGTAATTCTTCTTGAGCTTTTCTGTATAGAAAAACTTCAAAAGATGAAACCCCAAAACTAGAACAGCAAAATTACACCTTGTTTTTTTTTTCTCAGTGACAGCCTAAATAAGGAATAAAAGAAATAACTTTTGAAAAAATATTTTCTTTTAAAAATCTCATACTCTAGTTTAATTCTATGTCTTTGATAAATATCACATTTTATCAGCTGTACGTACCATCAGGCTTGATTCTTTCTTACTACATTGATTGGGAATGATTTTATGTTTTTAGTTTAGAAGTTCTTTATTAGGCAATGTAGCCCTGGGCTATTAGATATTGCTGTTTATTTTTGTTCCTGAGGTCCATTAAATCAGCAAAATGCCTCGTTTTTAGTTATGCCACTATTTCTTCCTACTTTCTTTCTTAGCAGATTGTTGCCATACCCACACCTCCAAAGAACGGGGTCATGCATGGACCTTAGTCAAGGCTACTATGAACATCTGTAGAGCCATTCAGATGAAATTAATAACAGTAGAGCAAAATATGTAGTTAACTGAGCAACTGAACCTTCTTCCTTTATTTATTCTCAATAGTCCAATTGTTATAGAACAGGATACATAAAAACCTCTATATAGTAAACATTCTTTTTCATTACTTTGTTTCACACTTGAGGTAACTAGATATAACTTCAACCATTTTACAATGACACACATTTTCACTTCAGTTCCCAGACTGAAGCCCAGGCTCCATCCATTATTGCCATGACTTTTTTTAAAGTAATTCCAATTTCAAAATTCCACACATCCATTATTTAAAATTATAAGCATGGAAAAACATTAATTTCAGTTTTTTGACTTTCTGGAATACAATTCTTGCAGTGAATTCAGATACATTAAAGCAGAATCTAAATATGTGATTTTAACCAGCCACCCCTATGCTGCCCCAAATAAATTCCCTGAGCAGTAGTCAGTGAGGTTGTCAAAACCTGTCAGAAGGCTTGTTCCTTCTAATTTGCATAATTCAAAATCTGTGGTAACCTAATCTTACTAAGATAAAAATGCCAACTAAAACTTGCCAACAGGATTGTAAGTTAAACGGATGCTGCTGTTGTCCAACTTGCTCCCATGGAACAACTCCCTTTCACCCACAGCAGTAGGAAGGCAAAGGACAGTAAGAGCAAATTGGAGTCTGGCTGTTTGCAATGAGCCAGCACAGGACACGAAGGCTGAATGGATGTCACCATAACCTGGTATTCCCATTAGTGCCCTTCAATTTCCCATAAAAATGCACTCTATCAAATAAGAATGAAGGACGAAAATCAAGGCAAAATGAAAGTTCAGGACAACTGAAAGGATCAGAAAGAGTATTAGAAAGAAAGGACTATAATGGAAAATTCCAAGTATATGGATTAGAGCAGGTGTGGTAGAAAATGCCTTTCTAAGAGTGTAAAGTATTAAGAGCTAGTTAAGTAAAACCAATTAAAGTTTTTCTACTATTAAATATAGGGATTCATTCTTAGTACTATAATTTTTACACCTCTAGGTGGACTGTAGGCGTTTTTCAAACATGAAGGAAAAGAATGACCTTTTATAACCTACTAGCATAACATTGCTAAGGACTGGCTTGTCCTAAGAATGTGTCCCATCAATTTTAATGCCACTACTCAGATGAACAGGTTTATATAAATGAATGCAAGTTTACATATCTGAGTCTTAAATTAGAAAAGAGACAAGCAATGAGGCAAGTTAATGAGCATTGTGAAATATTTCAAGTTAATATTTTTTCCCTAATCTCACATTTTAAGTGTAAGAAAGGAATCATCTGATCTGCTACAAATTTCAAACGTCATTTTCTTAAAACAACAAATAGGCTGCTGTTTAGATTAAAGACTTTTCATACAAGCCAGAAGATTCAATGATTCATTCATCTCAAGAATTTTGGAAAATATTTGTTTACTTCTTGCATTTTGTATTCCAACTTTTTTTTTAAATTGTCATTCTGTTTTCGTTCCCAACCTAGATAAATAAAATAATTAAAATATGTTTGTATATATTTTATTAACATCTAGAAACATTTTTTTTTCTTGTAAGTAAATGTTGCCCCTGACATTCTTCATGTGGGAACAAAAAGCAAAGGAGAAATTACGGCAGCTATAAATCAGCTTTGTGGGTTTGATAATTTAATGCATTTTTCATGGGTTGCTCTCTCTGTCTGGCATCCTTATAACAACTCAGTTGGCATGCAGCTTTGCAATCTCATCTCTTTCCTCCACTCTCTTTTCCTTCCCAGTACAATATACTTCAAAGGAGTTTAGATTCCAAGCAGTGTTTTGCCAGGTGTACAAGCCAAAGACTCATCTTTTAATCCCTTACATTTGCATTATCCAATTCTGCAGATTAAAAATTATTTCATTCTTTTATTGTATGGGCAGAGCAATGCATATTATTGTAGAGTTAGTAACTCTAAGTGGCTATGCTGATGAGCTAACTTAATCCTTTGGAAGGGGATAATAGGGTAATAAAGCACGAAGGAATAATCTTAGTCATGTCTCTCTGGTATTCTGACAATTGCACCCTGTTCTAAAGCAGTCTCATGTAAAGCCACCCAAGAAAAAAATGACTGTAGTTGTCAACTGCACAGATGAGAGAAGCGTCCGCGGCTGTGTCAGTCATTTTAATGAGTCACAGGAGGAGGGAAGGTGCAGGAACAAATTAGAAACAACAGTATTTTTCTCCCTTCCCCCCAACAAAAGAAAGTGAGAATAGTTACAATTTCATTTGCTTTTAAAGCACAGCACTTGGGTAATAAACGTCCTCTGCAAATGTGCTGAGCAAACACCTCCGCATTCATCAATATGCGGGAGCTGTTTATTGCCTCATAAACTTGGAAGCAAGTGATATTGTCTCCTAAATCAATGGTTGCGTGAACATCTAGGCACTGTAGGAGAACAGTACATCCAGACAATGCTGATA
The DNA here is from genome assembly GCA_013398055.1 of Ifrita kowaldi. Lineage (NCBI taxonomy): Eukaryota > Metazoa > Chordata > Aves > Passeriformes > Cinclosomatidae > Ifrita > Ifrita kowaldi. Next base: position 734,892 of record VZRS01011721.1, on the reverse strand, counting down.
CTTAAATTAATGGTTCTAGTAATGACTGAAAGGTGCTTTGTCACTACTAAAAAAGTTAGATATAGATTAAAAGTATGCCTAGGACACAATGTATATATGTTGTGACAGGGATGTGTGTATGTATGTGTCTTGTTATAGTTTTTATTACTTTGGCATAAAAGCTTACTACTCCGTGAAGTTTTGATTTAAATGTGGGTTGAGCTACCAATACAGGGTCAAACTTGGTTTAAGCTTAGTTTATGTACAAACACAGTTTCTAAATCTGTGGGAAGTATGGCTTGGATTGTGAGAATGTGTTAGTTTTATCAATTTCAAGCCAGATTAAAGAACTAAGAAGAATCTGAATTCCATGGTATCCATTATCTGAAAATTATTTATAAACACTATGGAATTAGCTGACATCATACTGTAGGTTTCTGATCTGCAGTGTCTCAAGCTGATCCTATCTTCTTTATCTGAAAGGAGAGAATGCACAGCTGGAAGGCATCACTCCTGCTTTAGTGTTCAAGGTACAAAGTCAGTGTAGGAGAAGGTGTGACAGGAATAGAGGACGGACTGACTGATCAAGTGTTGTGTTTTGCTTTCGACTCCTTGCAGTGTCCATATTGCAACAAGAAGGACTAATTGCTTCCTGAACAGCCATAACTTTAATAACAGCAGGGAAATGCAGTGGCATGTGAATTAGACTTCCATGTAAACCAGCCATCAGACTATATGCCATGGGTCCCAGGCAAACCTCATGCTTTCCATGCTGTTGAGGGAAATTAATTTAGCAGTAATATAGGTACACTTACCCTCGGTGCTGTCTCATCTGCTCAAGGTAATCAACCATGCTTCTAGAGCATCCCCTATTTCGCAGAGAAACAGCACAGAGGTACTGAAAGAAAAAATACTCCTTCTCATCTCCTTCTCATCTTTTACCCCAGAATGATTTACAATTACTAATTAAACACTAATACTACACTACAGTGGAAGTTTCCCATATTCAGATTGTTCCAGGTAGATCCTACTGTGTAAAGGAACAACAGTACTCTATTTGAAATAATTTATACTTATTTATTTAAGGAGTATTTTCTCCTGATAAATTGCATTTCTGATGATCTTACGTAGGCATTTAGTATCACAAGTTTCACTTCTGCAAGCAATAATGTACTACTGCTGATGTCCCAGGAGGGCGCAGTATAAACTTACCAAGCCTATGTACTATTCTGGTTTTAATCTTTAGCTTCAAGTACTCTTTGAATTAGCCATGTCCACTGGAGTATTAGGCTTGTTTTCTGATTAGCAAAATGGTTTTTTGGGTAAGTAAACTTCTGAGCGGGCTTTTTTCAAATTTTGCATAGCAAAAACCTGTTTTCATTAACTGAAACTGTTATCTGCAAAAGGCAAATATTTTGCCAAACATCAGACCTCTTATAATGTAACAGTTTAAAAAGAAAGTAAAATAAAATTGTGATTTCTGGGTAAAGTCGACAGGAGCCCAATTCAGATTTCAGAATTTTTTTTATGGCATCATTACTAGCATTCAAGCAATGCTCAGAAAGAGTAAACCAGCTGAATAGCCTTATGCCACTGTCTTACATATTCTAAAAGGGGTAATAGTGAACAGAAAATTAAGCATGCATATGTAACGTGACATAGTTGCAATGGAGCGTAGCAAAATTTCAGGCTGCCTGTGCAAAAGCTGTGCACCACTGAGCCCTGACTTAATAGCCCTCTCTGTGTAATTCTGTTGTAGCCTGGATAGAATATTAGGTATGCTTTTGATTTACCATGTCACTAGAATGCAGCTGATAAACTAAAGCAAATCCAGAGAGTGGGAACAGGAAGATGAAGTTGCATGAAAAAACCCCAACCAGTCAAGTACAGGCACCTTAGTGAAAGAGTAACTGAGATGAAATATAACAAGTTTTAAATTTTTATAGAATATGAATGCTAAGGAGAAGGAAAAACTACCTTATTACAAAGCAAAGACAAAATCAAGAAAACTCCTTTAGTAATAATGGAGTACGATCCCAAAAGGAGTAGCAGAAGACCTATCCCTTGGGAATTTAAACGAGTTTTGACAAGACAATAGAAAATTAATATCAAATGTATAACTGTTCTCTGTTATCAGGATTTGGTTTTGGTGATGTAACAGCATCTCCCTCTTGCTTCCTCTCAGGGAATGAAATAAGTGGCTCATTAGTGTTTTCTCACCACAAAGAGGAAAAAAATTAATTTCTATTGCCTAGAGAAGTAGCAGTCAAATATTTGTATTTCTGCTTGGAGAAGCATTGGAAGATTTTTAACAGGTGAAATACAGTTTTTCACATGGAAGAGCTGCCCCTGGTGTTGCCTTCCCATCCTGAAGAAGGCAGTCTCCAGGCAGAGTTCAGGGCGTGGCACCCTTGAAGTACAGAAGAGGAGTGTTATAAATCCTGAATGTTTAAAAAGTATATATGTTTGGTACTTTCTTGAAACAAAATATATTTCATAGCTACAAAATAAACAGATGCAGAGCTACGGTGTATTGTGCCGGGTTCCCAAGCATAACCACAGCATAGTTCTCTCTTTCCATAAACACATCCTGAGCCTCATGAGGGAAGTTCAGCCCACTTGGTAGGAACAACTTCTGCTTTGCCTAGAATGGCTCTGAGTTCTCATTGTCTATGTGCTCCTTTCCACTTCATTTGCAGTTCCTGACAATTTTGATCTTCGTCTGTTCTTTTTACAGTCCTTTATGGACATGCTCTCTCCTCCGCCCTTTCAGCCCTAGTCCTTTCATGATCTTGCTCTTCGTGAAGTTTCTCTATCACTCCTGCCCTGATACTCATCAGCTTTCTGCATTTTCTCCTCTGGTGCTTTCTTAAACCATCTAAATTAGGTACATTCACACAGGCAACATTCCATAACCACCCTTTTAGTTGGAAAGTGGCTGCACTACTAGAATTTAAGTGGATATATTGCCTTTGACTTCAGCGAGGCTAGGATTTCAATCTTAGAATTCTCACATTTCTCTACTGTCTCAAAAGCAGGAAATTACGAAGTCCCTAGGCAGCACAAATACAGTTTTTTTATGCCATACAAAATGTAGCCTGGTTATAAGACTGTTACTTGCTTGGCTTTTCAGTCCTACCAGAGTACTTTGGCAGGCTTTCTGCAAAGGTTAACAAAAGTTAGATAAATAAGGGCTTGGTGCACTTAGATACTTTATCATTCCATAATGTGTCTCGCTCTATCTGTGTATTCAGCCAGAAGTATGTTGGCCATGTTCCTGTCTCGTTTCTAAATGCTGGCAAGGCAACTGTAATCAAGGTATTCCTTTTAGCAGGATTGATTTAAGGCTAAATGGAGCTCTCTACTCCTTGCAGATTTGGATCCTTCAAAAATCAGGGAACATTGAACTTGTGAATAAAAATAGTAGCCCTGCAGTTTTTCCTTCACTACCTTTGTTTTCAATCCTTTTCCCATGTTCTTTATGCAAACATTCCCTTCACTCGTTTTTATATTTGTTATTCTACCTTGTTTATCCTCATACTTGAAGGCTCCGTGACGTTCAGCACTTTTCATTCTTGATGCCTGATTTCTCGTTCCTCTGGCCATCATCCTATCTCTTTCTCTAACCCTGAAGGACAGATTATGGGAGAGGAATAGAAGCAGTAGATGCTCAGTGTAAATTAATTAGGAAAGAATGAGAGAGTATTAAACAAAAGTGGTTGAGAACACCCAAAGGAAGAAGAATAAAAATAACACCTAAAGGAAGAAAGCAAAGAGAAAAACAAACAAACAAGCAAAAAACCAAAAAAGGAGGGACTGTGATCAAAGCTTATATAGAAGACATGGTCAAACTTTATGCAGGCAGAGGGAAAACAAACAACAGAAAATGTAGGAAAATCATGGAGACCTCTGATTGGGCAAAAGGAGGAAAGAAAATGAGGTAAGGAAATTAAAGTTCAAAGTTATTCCATTGCATTGTGTTTCAGATTTTGATTGAACTGTTACATGCAAAAGATCCATATGAGGTAATAGGCATGTATAAAATCACAAAATATTTAATTATTTTTTAGGCAAGACACATATAATTTTGTCTCTGATCCAACACAACACTCAAGCACTGGGATAATTCCCATGAAGTCAAGCAAAACTAAGTATTTTACTAAAATGAGTCTAAGCTCCCTCCAGATTACTCAAGATGTATTGGTTGAATACTCTGCACTGAGGGTTTGGGATTTGTGTTGTTCAAACACAAGAGCTATCTCACGGCTTCTCAGTGATTTTAGCAAAATAAGTGAATAGGAAAGGGCTTGAAGGAAAAGGTGGAGCTGGACTGGATAGTCGAGGGTACAACTTCCTGCTCATGTAGCCCCGGCGGGGCAAAGTTACTCTTTGCTTCTTCCTCCCAGCAGCACCTTTTACTCTAGTGTCTCCTCGGTGTCCAGTCTTGTTGCCCAAAGCTCTGACACAGTCAAAGCAGATGGCATTTTACTGCTAGATGGCGTCTCCAGCCTCCTGCTGCTACAGCCAGCCCTGTGCAGTGCTGCTGCCTTGCCTTCCTGGGTGCTCCCGTCCAGATTTTGTTCCACAGAAGAGCTGTGCGCCAGGTCTGACAGACCCAGGAAGCACTCACTGCACTAACACAGAATTGAAGTTCATAGGATCCTTATCCAGCTGAGCACTAACACAGCACTGAGTTTCATTTTCAGTGTTATAGCAGCTTTAGTCCCTTCTTCACCCACCAGCCTACTGGAGATGTCACTGCTGATATTCCATCTCTGCACATGCTCTGGGTCTATCATACAGAGACCAACCAATAAACCAGTCATTATCCACAGTTATTCTGCACATGTTTCAGGAATTGGTCTGATACCTTCTTTACTCTGGTATGATTTGGTTTTTCAGGCTGGGCTCAGCAGAGCTAGGAGCTGTTTTCAGCAGAGATAAAGTTAAAATTGAATCATGATAAAAGTAAATAAATGAAATTCTATCAATTTATTGCCACCCAAAAAAGCATCTAATAAGGGATTCCACAGAACAGTTCAGGCACTAAACCTCACATACACCTCAGCACGATTCGAAGAAATTTGTAAATTAATCACATAGAAAAATGTTCTGGTTACCACCTTGTCACCCAGTGTTCACATCGACTCCCGTGGGAGATGAGGGACACTCTCTCCTCTGAATATCAAGTCAGTATTTTCCTCCTACTCCCTAGGGAAACAAGGATGTCTTGGACACCTATGGATCAGGAGCTTTCAGGAGCTTTCACTTTCAATTGAACAGAAAGGAAGTTTTTCAGTGGGCAGCAAGGGAGATAAGAAATCTTCTAATAAAGATTTCACTTCTCAGTGAAATAGGCATCCGTGCAGGCAGGAAGCAGGTTGAAGGCATACTGGCAGCAGATAAATCCTCCAGCTCCACTTTCCTTATCCCATCTCTGCATCACAATACATTGAGTTGTCATCTGCCATTTGTGTATTCATTCTAATTCTTTCTGCCTTGTTATTCTGTCAATTTCTTAATCTATTTACACTGACTTTATTTTCAGTGTGTCTATTGTGACAGCAAATCCTAGTATTGCCTTGGGTGTTGTCTGAATATGGCCATTATCAAATCATAATGTCTACCCAGATGAGGAACTGTAAAGGCCCTAGGCATCAGTAGGAGTCCTTAACAGCTGCCTGCAGTTTAGACCTGCATATCAATTTCCACCTTGGAGGATCTGCTGCAGTATTATAAGGTGAATAGGCACTCTGTGTATTAAAATTTGGATTAGTGGCTCAACCAAAACGTTCACTTTCCCTCCCTCTCTCTCTTTGTCTCTTTTTTTTCACATTAATAAACTTGCTATCTCCATCTTTTGTTGGTAAACTATATAAAAATGCAAATGATCCAGAATCCAATTAATTTCTGGAAGGTTGCAGCTGTTTTGGGCCCTATTCACAAAGACATGTGGTGTGCGTGCGTGCGTGTGTATGTGTACGCGTGTGTATGCATCTGATTGCTAAGAAAATCAGGCCTTATTATTGAAGCCTTGACTCTCAAAATTTGAGCTATTGTTCATTGCCAGTGCTGATGCAAACAGATAATTTCCAAATTGTATTCCACGTTTATTAAAGTGGTAGAAAATGTGGCTAATTTCAGACAAAGCTGAGAAAAGGTGGAGCTTGAGAGCTGAAATAGGAGATCTGGGAAATCTGTTTCTATTACAACAAAGAAAAGTTTATCTAATATCTCAAAAAGCATTAATTACTGTGAGGCACAGGCGAACACATTGTGGATTTCTTCATCTGTTTTGTCATTCTTCATTGCTTTATTCTACTACAGTGAGTTGTTTGGCTTCGTTTGGTGTTTTGTTTTGGGGTTTTTTTTGCTTATAGCTAATGTGTAGTTATGAAATTCAGACTATCCTGGGAATATTTTTCATCACCCAGCCCAGTCTTTGAACAGAAATTTATCAGGGCCAGACAGTTTGAAGCAACATATATAATTGTTCGCATTACTGGCTGACTTTGGGCAAGACACTCAGGACTGATTTTTCAATCCATATTTTTATATTAAAGGGTTCAATTTATGGCTGCCCAGTTTGCATCTGAAGCTGAAGCAACAAACATCAAAACACACAATATTAACAACACTGTGGGCACATAGGTCTTGATCTCCCATGTATCTGTTCCCTCACACTAAAATGTTATCCATGAGCAACCAAATTGACAGCATCTAATTTTCTATCATGGTTATGTCTTCATCTGCTCCTGTCTGCCTTCTGTGCTGTCTAGTATGGGTACAGTATATTTCTGTCACTGGGATATTAGTACTCTTTCTCACCTATCTAATGAAGCCCAAAGGAGTTTGGTATCCATAAGACCTCTTCCCCTGTGCTCTTCTATTTGTTTAAGTTGGCCAACAGTTCAAAATTTATGCTAGTGAAGGGAGCCAGGACTGACCACAGCATGATCATAGACTAGGCTGAAAAAGGAATTTTTTCCTTAGCTGTAAAAAATGTGGGTATCTTATTTCATTTATTCTTAAAACAAAGGTTTGCTGTTTTTCTGTAACAGTCTTTAAAGAAGTTCAGACACTGCTGATAAGGAAAGGTGAACTTAGAAACATAAATTGTCATCTTTATTGTTACAAGCATTTGGTGAAATTAAAGCCATCATGGAAGTCCTACATTTCAGGTACATAGGAGACTATTAGACATATGTAGAGCAAGCCCTTCTCAGTTTATTATAGTCAGCAGTTTCAGCAGCAAGTGCATGCAAGGCTAAATTCAGCCTTGTGCAGCAAGCTCATGTTAGGTCGGAGCACCATATAAATCCCACTTGAGCTCTAAAAATAGAATTCCAAAGTGGAATTTAAAGCCCTGTGATAGCGTCTGGTACAGGCAAGAATTTAACAAGGAGGAGACAGTTTTTGCCAAGGTTGTGATAGCCTCTCTAAATACAGTCTCCCTCGCACCAACCCACAGAGCAGCAATCAGGCCTGTTTCACCAGGCATGGTTTTTCACTGAATAAGGTGCTGAGGTGCCTTGATTAATAAGAATAGGCTCCTCTAGGGGCAATAAACTGGAGGTTGCTCTCTTCCCTGGGACAGAGCTAAAGCTTTTGATCAGATAACTGGGGTTTTAAGTTAAATATTTTACAGGGAAAGCTTTTCTTCTTTTGGCTTTGTTGTGGCTGATAACGTACAGAGATAATGCATATTGGGAGCACTGATAACAGAAAGAATAAGCAGATCTACAGCAAGAAAAATGGCAGTGAGACTCCCATCTCAAGCACAGCTCTGGAAAGCCTGGGAGAGGAGAGATACAGTCGATAAGGTTATGTGTGGATCAGCTGTAACTGCTTGTCTTTCTGCCAAAGCAACCTTCAGTGTCAGAGGCCTGCAAGTGCTTACCATTGCAGGGTGAAATCAGGGTGTAGTCCTTGTGCAGGCTACTTTATTTTCACTGTCATGTAATAGTCTCCGAATAAAGAGCAGTAAGGGTTCAGGTGATGTCTTCATTCAGCCCCAAGAAAGCACCAAAGAGTTCCCAGAATAGCAGCTCTGGTAGAGGCAGCAGGATGGAGAGCAAACTCCCCTGCTACTTGCTGTAGTCTGGAACACAGAAATTATTTCACAAAATTATGCAATATATAAGGTCTTAAAACTGAGAGGGTCCTTGCATGCAAAGGAGGAGAATTTAGAAGAGTGCAAGTAACAGCTCCATCTGCTGATGTCATCTTTATAGCAATTTATTTAAGTCTCTTTTATATAGCCCCCCTGCCTTCCCAGCCTTCTTTCAAATTTAGATCCTTTTCCTCTTTCCCAGTTGGCATCATTATCTGAAATAATTCAGATTTCATTATAGTGAACAAAGTATAGATACTTCTTTAAGGTAGCGACTACACAGGAAGATTATTGGAGATCCTGGCAAATTGTCCCAGATCACTAGATAAGGTGATCTCTGTCATAACTCATTTGAGAGTAGAAGGAGGAAAAGTCTGTCCCTCTGGTATAAGAAATGTCCTGTTAAAGTAATCAAAGAAAATAAATTGATTCATGTGAGTTAAGAAGAAATATCTGAAACTATATAATTTTTTTAAAGGGCCTACCTCTGTAATATGTGCATTGCTTTCTGCCAGGAGTAATCCTTAATCTGTATTGACAGAAAGTTCAAGATTGCTACCATTTGTCTGAATTGTACAACATGTGTGTTATTCGTTCCCTCATCTTAGTTAATCAACCGCATTTTGAATATCCCAGGTGCAGCAGTATTTTAGAAGAATGTGAGATCATACTAAGAGCCATTAATGGTAAGGCCAAAGGCCCATCTAGCTTAGCACCTATTTCTGCAGGATCCTTGCTCTTGCTGCTCTCCAGACTTCAGCTAGGTTCATCCTGAATAGATGTTTCTATTGTGTTGTCAGCACATGACCAATCTACTTGTTTAGTTCCCCCTTTTAGTCTATGCATCCAGAGTATCAGGAAATTATTTTTACACATCTACCACTGTGTTTGTTTTAAATATGGTTCTTAATATATTCATTTGATATTCCCTAGTTTTCATGAGAGAAGGATCAAGATCCATCCTTCTCCTTGTGTTCATGATTTCTCAGATGTCTGTCATATTCTTACAGGTCATCCTTCTTCTCAGGATAAAGTGTGCCAGCATCTCCTGTTGTAGTTGCTGAGTGGCTTTCCTTAATATGATGGCTGCTTTACTGCTTTGATCATTTTTGTTGCTTTCCTCTGAAATTTTCTGTTTTACCTGTATCATTTTTGAAAAAAGGGGACCTGACAGTGTTCAGCACACACTATTCAGTGTGGGGTTGAGTGATGGTTTTCTGTAGCAGCACAGTGATGTTCTCTGTTTTGTTCTTCATTTATTTCCTAATGTTTTCTAACATTTGACTTGCCTTCTTGACTGCTATTAAGCATCAGGTTGACATTTTCGTAGGACTATCTGTCATAACCCCAGATCTATCTCCTAAGTAGTAATGTTCAACTCCATCATATTAATATGTGGAGTTAGAATTGGTTTTCCCATGTGCATTGCTTTCCATTTATCTACAGTGAATTTCATTTGTCATTTAATTGCCCAGTCACTCAGACTCGTAAGGTTCCTCTGTAGGTTTATTTGGTCTCTGCTTGCCCTTGCTATCTTGAACAGCTCTGTATCCTTATCAAACTTCCTGAATTCCCTATTCACCCACTTTCCCAAATCACTTACGAATACAGTGATTATCCCAGTTGCCAGCTCAGATCCCACTGGAACTCCAAGCATGAAACACACTCTATAGCAAAAATTATTCATTCACTTTTCCTCTGCTTCCTCTCCATTAAACAGTTTCTTATACATGCAGGGACCTTTCCCTTTATCCCATCATTGCTCAGCTTTCTTACAAACTTTTTATGAAGGATTTTTTTTGAGACCTTTGGAAATCCAAGTAAATTACATCAACTGAATTAACACCATCCACACACATTGATCTCTTTAGAGATCATTATAAAATGATCTCTAAAGAGTTCCATTATAAAAGCCATGTTGACTTTCCCAAGTTGGTCGAAGTTATTACCTGCTCTTTCTTAGGCTGTTAATAATTTTATAAGGTGACAGGTATGATATCTTCAGAGTTATTCCACAAGTATTTCTTGGAACACTATCAGGGAAGTGTTTTTTTGGATGGCTAGGCAGGAGGATTAGTAATTCTTTTTCTGGGATATATGCTTTTTCCATGTTGAACCCAGTACTCTGCTATCCTGATGGACACCACCAACCTTCACTCAGTGTGAAGGGACTACAGGTATCTGCTGCAGTACTCACTGCTTGGAGGCATCTGGACTGGTGCTCCCTTGTCAGAGTTGCATGCACCTGTACCCAGCAAGAAGATCTGGTCATCTCAAATGCCTTAGTGACTTCTGTTACTCACGTTAGCAATGGGACAGTGGTGAGAAAGGTGGTGTAAAAATCTGCCCAAAAAGGTCGTTTATAATCCACGCACCTAAAGTGTTGTGTTAAATATTTATGAGTGTTAAGTACTGTTACTTTATCTATTTACTTTTTCTATTTTGCATAATGCAGCAATAACCTATTGATTTGTCATGATATAAATATAGCACTAGGAATAAGTCCTCTCTGTTAAATATGCCGTCATTTTATTCAGCCTGGTAGAAAAGACATAGGAAAAAGTGATGAAAAATACCAAGGGAAGAAAAAAAAAAAAATTTAAGGGTTAGTTCTTTTTTGTGTGTGTGTGTCTGTACTCTGTTAATGTGCCATCTGCTGCTAGGACGTAGATTCATTTACCATTACAGTGTTCTAACACGATTACCTTTTTTTCCCCCTCAAAAGCCACAAAGGGGCTAAATATAGATTTACTTAAAATTCTAGGAAAAGAGATGGTCCTTGGCCTAGACTCAATTGTTCTCTTGATTTTGAGAGCATTACCACTAGCATTAAATGTAATTTACTTTATCTGATGACAGTTTGCTGAACAAGATCTTAAGTTTTAATAGGATCAGGACATAGATGGTAAGTGGAGAGAAGCATTGTGGGTGGAATTCATCCCACCCCATTACCCCTTCTTTAAGAACAAATTGAGCACAAAGAAGATATTCCGCTGTATCCAGGAGGTGGGCCGAGTTAGAGGGCATCAGCACATCCGGTCTCCAGGCTGGAACAGAGTCTGATGCCCTGCTGCATTTCCCCTGGTGGGTTGTTGCCCTGCTGTAGTACAGTTGTGAGCTCATTACTCAGATATATGCTCCTCTCCTCTCTATTCACCACTGCACTTCTAATTACCCTCTAGTTTATGATAGCTACTACAGGCTCACGCAGCAGCTCAGGGTACCTGTTCTGTCAGCCATCCACCATTTACACAGCAGAACCTTTTTTTTTTAATGTCTCATACTATCACGGTTAAATTTCATAGTATGATAAAGCCCTTCACCAATCAAAGCACCTAGTGTTAGAGGAGAAATTGGTTTCTCATTCAGAGTTATGGGACTATTATGACCTCCCACATTACTGCTGGTTCATTTGCAATCAGCTTTTTCATTATCTTTCAGCTACACCGGACCAGAATTATGTTAATTGCCCATTAACTACAGTTGGGTGATTCATTTATTCTTTTAATTTAGAGTATCGAAAATGGATCTAACCTCTATTTTGCTTTTAAAACTTTCTGACACAATCTCTGCCATTACTGAGGTGAAAGTAAAAACAAGATATCAATAAGACCATGTCCTTCATAGGGTATGGAGCCTCTGTGGGCAGCACAACATCTGGTATTTCTTGCAAAGTATTCTGCTAAGAATGACAAGTAAGTTTATCGGAAGAGTTTATTTCTTTTTCTTTCCTTTTCTGCTGGTGTAGATTTTCTGCATGTATACTGAAGTGTCTCAATTTTGCTTTTCACTTTGTTATTTCTGCCTCTTTTGAAGGAGTTGATCCTTCAAAAGTATCCCCTACCTAGCAAAAATGTGTATATGCCTTCCACAAGGCGAGCTTATCAAACATCTGTAGAGTTTTCTGCAGTTGGGATGTATGGCCAGTCTTACCCAGGCTGAGAGTAGATGAGAGGGAAGACAGGTGTCAGTGAGGGATGGAGTCACTAGGGCAGCTGGAAGGTCTGGGGAAAGTATAAGAGACTTTGAAAAGCAGAAGGAGGAAAAAGGAAGGTCATGTTGGATCACACAGTATCACACAGTACGGTATATTGGTGTAGCCTATTTCAATTATAATTTTGAATGGATCAAGTCAGATGAGCTCTTGAAGGTGCAGGAGCAGCTTTGAGAAATCTGACATTTGAGCATGACAATTTTTCTGGTTTTTTAACTGGAGTTTTTGTACAGGGAAAGGTAAGATACAAGGAGGGAGCACCGAAGTACAAAAAAAAAGCAAATAGCATTTTACTTTTATCATTCCTGAGGGATTTAAAATTACTTAGAACATTAGATTGCAGATACTACACACTTAAACTGTAATCATTTTCAACTGAAAAATGCAATGAAATGGATGTGGTTATTTCAGTTACATAGATAGATATAAGTATTTGTGATGAATGTCTACATTTCACAATATATGAAGTCAATATTTGTCTTTTATTCCATCCTTTTTTTCTCTCCACTTTTTAGTGCTTTGCTTTATTCCTTCTTCTTTTTTTCTGCAGGTTTTTGTTGCCCAAGTTTCTATAGCATCTGTTTTCTTTTCAATTAACTTCTAATTTTCCCTTTTCTATACATCCTCAGACCCTGACTTTTCAAAGCTTGCAGAAAACTCTTCACATTAAAATCAACTGTATTTTTATCATGTGAACTCAGTGTTGCAAGACTATGAAGAAAGTATCATTGGTTTATTATTAAACTCTTGTTTTTTTTCAGAATTAATGGGGGGTATTACGGTTGTTTTGTTTTGATTTGTGGGGAGTTGAATTTGTTTTTGTGGAGGCTTGGGGGTTTTTTGGGGTTCTTTTTGTGGGGTTGTGGTTTTGGTTTGGGGGTTTTTTGTTTGTTTGCTTGTGTTTGGTTGGTGTGGGTTTTTTCTCTCATCTCAGAGAAAGATTTGTAAATGAACTAGAAGTGTGTAGATCTTCATTTTTCTGAAAGCTGAAGGGTTGACTGCACAGGTAATTTAATTTTTGAGGGTTTTTCATGTCAATATCTTTTTTGTCAAAAAGACACAGAGCAGAAATATGTCTTAAGCCATATTCTCATTTCCACATGTTACATGGTTTATCATTTCTCAGCATGGCAAAACCCACAAGGTCAGTCTGATAGGCAGTGTCACACAAACCATACACAAAATTCACAAATTTGTCCTCTGCTCAGACATTTTCTACACATTACCATGAATTACATCTATGAAGAGCAGGTGTGTCTCCCACAGTCACTGGTGCACTCTATAAATCCAGAGGTTAATTCAGCATCTTAAAACATGGTTGTTGCTTCCAGCAGTCTCTTGAACTTCTGTTTATGTAGCATCACTTCCCAAGCTCGCTCTTGTTTTCCTAATCACAGTTGTCATCTTTTTGGAAAGGGTAGCAGCCTTGTAGATTAATTATCTCTGAATTGTGACTGGAACATCCAAACTACTTGATGGTCTTTCAGCATCTTTATAGTGAATCACACCACCCTGCTCATGAAGCTAAACAGTATCATGTTGTAAACACATAAATTCAGACAAAGGGACAGCTAGAAGGAAGGAATAGCACAGATAAGCAGAGCAGCCCCAGTGTGGCTCAGCCTCTCAACATGGGCAAATTTCCTCCAGTACCTTACATTAATGCAACTAAATTAGTTTACTGAGAGAATGAAACTGCAACGATAAAAAAAATGTAAAATATTAGGCTCCAAGAACTAGTTTAGCTGCTTTCACGTGGGTAGACTGTTTTTTCACCCCACATTTTAAAAGCCAAGAGCCTAGAAGTACTTAACAAAGCTGCTCAGATGTGTGTCTGCTGGAATTTGTTGATTTTATTTGCACCCAGGCCCACAGACACTGGGATGAGCTCAGTTGGTCAGACCGTGGTGCTAATAATACCAAGGTCATGGGTTTGATCCTTGTATGGGCCATTCACTTTAGAGCTGGACTTGATGATCCTTGAGGGTCCCTTCCAAATCAGAATGTTCTGTGATTCTGCATTCAATGCCTTCTGAACTGAGGTTCCACTCTCTGATTTGGATTGATTGATTTATGCATTCCTAAACTATCTATACTTAATAATCACGGTAATTAATGTAATAATACTGTCTGTGTTGTGGAATATGCAGAATGCAAAACATGGAGAGAGTTCGACTTTGCTTCTGGAATCTGAATTATTTCGTTGCTGATAATCTTAATTTTAAAAATGTAAACTTTAATCTTGATTTAATAAAACATGGAACGGTATGATATTAAAAACATTAAGTGTTCAGGTTCGGATGATAAGTTCATTTACCTATGAACTGCAGAGAGGGGGAAACGGTGATATTCCCGGGCTCTGTAAGGGACGGAGCAGGACGCGCTGGCTGGAGGAGAGCAGCGTTTTTCCATATACGGGTGCTGCTCTCTGCTGGAACACTGCAGCGCTACAGCTTCATGCAGCTTCACCCATCCCAGGCTCACTGGAGGTGACGAAAGCAAAATCAGGTTGCTGTCCTGATTCACAGGTTTGCTTGCTCTAACCACCAGCTACAGTGTTTTCCTGGCTGCCCTCCCCCTAGAAAACATGACATCTGAGAGATATCCGTGACTTCTCTGCAAGGCCTGAGAACAAAGCAAGGCATGATTACCTCCGTAATGCGTGGCAGTGATGCTGCACAGAGCCCTTCTTACCTTCATCTCAGCCCTGAACCCACATAAGAAGCTGGTCCAAACACTGACTTCCCTGCATCTTTCTTTACTTGTATGGATATGATCTGCTTGGGTCTAATTCCACTTCTAGCTTTCATTTTTTTTCTTAAATCTATCCCCTGTCTTCTTCTGTCTGTCTTCTTGGCAACCTACCCTTTTCAGGGTGACTGTCTAGTTCAGAAAGAAAATGAGCTGCCTGGACTTTCCTGTAAGATTAGTGCCAGCCATTGGGGTTTGTAGTTCTGACACTCAAAGATTTCACTCTTCCTGAATTTAGTTTATGCAAGATGACTTTTCAGCCATAGTTCAGAGGGTAAGAATAGAGCTGTGAAAGAACGTAACACAATACAATCAACATGCCAAAAAGCCAAAAGAAAGTGTAATTTATGCCAATTTGCACTACCTTGATGGGTAAGCCCAGCAGAATATATTAACAGATGAAACCTCTACATTATGCCATCTGCTATAATTTAATGTATGATCATGCCTTTAGTACAGAATACTAAAGGATGGTTTAAAAACTTGTAGAATATATCTCAGAATTACAGTAATTTCTACTGATCCCAATTATGTGTCATAAAGCTTTGTTGATTGTTTTTTTCTTTCTTAAAATGTAGGCTGTTTTCATAAAGGAACATTTGATTCTGGTTTGCAGACTGCATAAGCAGAAGGGCTCACAGGAGAATCAGCCATATTTATCCTTTATTACCCATATTGGGCAGAAATAAACCAGGATATTTACTGTATGAAGAGTTATTACATGTAAAGGGACAAAATTCAGTTTCACATTTTGTGATAAGCATGGAACAGCCAGCTTTCTCACAGGACTCAGATCTGATTTTGAACCAGCCTGTGCTATTTTAGAGTTTGCCTCAGAGCCCATATGAAGCCTGTCGTTTTAAACCGGCACAAAATGTGGAGCTTTTTTATTATTTGAGTGCTAAATACAACTCGATGAGGTTTAAATCACGGGAAAAATGTGTTCTATCATCATTAGAAACAGAATTGTTGCTACTTTCCCTTATAGCTTTATGATATTGGTTTTAAGGTTTCTTGTTATCTTTATCAAATTTTTTTTTTTCTGTCAATTTAGAAAACTATTGAAAAACAAGTTCTTGAACCTTTCCAAAATGATCATCTCAGGCAAAGGATCAGTAGATTCAAAAAATCTAAGTGATTGTTTCTAAGATATAAAACAAGTTTATATCTTTCAGCTGTAACTCAAATTATTGTGAACATTTTATAGGATTTTGAGCTGTGGTAAATTTTGATCTTTATTGTTTATCTCCAAAACAAGGAAATAAAACAATGTATTATAATGTTTTGCTGCCATCTGCATAAAGACATTCTGGAACCTCAAGTATGCATTGGGTAAACAAATATATTTGACAATATCTTCCAAATCAAGAAGTTGATTGATGCAAAAATAACCAGAAATAGACATGCTACATTAAGATATGGGGGTATAATGTGATCAAGAAATCACAGTAGGAAAACTTTTTGCTTGTTTGTTTCTTTCAGTGTTCAGTTTTTCTTTTAAAAGAATTCTTAGGGAAAAAAAAGACAGATACTTTACCTGAAGGTATGGTTGCTATGGATGTATTCATAGCATTTTAGCACAGATATTTGTTCTCTTGTCTAACTTGAAAAAAACCCACATGAAAACTTTCTTTTAAATACCTAGTCAATACACATTAGCATGAAAGTTAAACCAGTTTATACCAGTAGAGGATCCTATATGATTTATAGTGTCCTCCTGTTTCATTGTTAAAATACTTTTTCAAGCAGCATTCCAAGAGAAAGAAAATAAAAATATTGATACACAGGCCTTAGGAAGTAATTAAATAAAGTCAGTTTTCTGGGTGGGTGAAAGGTAGCTACAAATACATTTAGCCTGAAAAATCAGAAGGGAGTTCTCAGTTATAAGGGAAACTCATTCTGGGACAGATTTTCGGTGGATTTAGTCTGAACAGCAGCACTAAACCCCTAATTTATGAAGAGTATAACATGCTCCTTGCAATCAGAGAGTCTTGAGAACTCAGGAGGTCTCTTTCACTGCTCTGTCCCTAGAAATAAGGTGTGTATTTGTAGAGGGAACAGCTCACTGTAAATGGCCAGTATTTCTTAACCACTCCTTTCCAGTGGTTTTCCTTCCTCTTAGAAGTACAAGCTTAGAACAACCTTCAGGCATCTGTGGATCTTGCTATCCAATCTTAAAAACACAACCCAGGTTCTGGTTTTGAATTGTGATGTATCCACCATAGCACCTGACAATGATAATGCAGTATCTTCTCGTTACACAAATCATCTTTAATTAAAGGGAATTGAAGGTTTTGCTCCTAACGCTCACCTCCTGATCACCATCTGGTGGAAACAGCAGATTCCTGAGTGTTGGCCCTCCTGTGACCTTGAGATATGTCTCCTACTTGCCCTGGATTTCCTGTTCCTCCCTGAATCTTTATAGCACTGTTGGGACACAGATTTGGTTCCTTATCTACCAACTTTCCTTTTTTTTTTAAAGTACAAAACCTGCAGGATTATGATCAAACCAACTGTTGAGCTAACTTTGGTTTTGGAAGGTACTGGAAGAAATATCCCCAAGTATGATGCAGAATAATCTCTTGTCCTGTAATCAGATCAGCTGTAAAACCTTGATCTGGATATTATTTTCCTCCTGTGGCACATTTTATGGTGACTGCAAGTTCTACTGTATTTATAATGTCTTTCTTTTTCCTCATCTGCATTCTAGCAGATTTGAGCAGGCCTAAAGGTCACTCTGCATGTAGCCACAGTAGCTTTTTAAAAATCTTTGAATGCTAATCCAGTTCCAAACTGCTTTTCATTTGCATATTTGCTTAATCAGAAGTGTGTAAGGTCAGCACAGGAGCTTCATTAGGATATTCATGGCTAAAATTGCTCTCCTCATCACTTCTCTTAGAGTGTTCAGTGCAGCTCTGCACAGGCTGCACACCTCCCTCATGCCCCTGCTGGAAGTGACAGCAGAGACAATAACAGATCCAGAAATAAGTGGGAAGGCTGAAACCCTCTAGCAAGTAAGGGGGCAGAGAGAGCTTGTATATGCCAACTGTGTTTTAGGCTGTGCTATTTTAGCAACTGAGACCATCAAAATGAAGTCTGTTTGGGAAAGCAGAAGCACAAAGCAAAGATAAGGAAGCTAAGAGCTGCAGATGGCTGGAAACAAGCTGTTTTAAAGAAAACTTAATTGTTAGTCAGCAATGATGGAAGAGTGCAATGCTTCTGGGGCTGGGTTCAAATTTATCCCATGGAATATTCCTTCCAAAGAGGCAGTATTCTGCAGAAATCTGCAGCATCACCTAATAATTGACTCCCACTCGTGTAGCTGTTCTATTGAACAGCGTCTCTGGCCAGGCAGCTTGGTATGAAACAGCAACCTTTGCACACCTTTCCTTTTAGTATGTCATTGAGTCTTCAGTATCCCTAGTCTCATCATCTTTCACTTTCACCTGCTGCCCTGCTAAGAATTTTCATCTTACTGAGGTCATCATTTAATCCACATTCCTCAGCCGCTGCAAACATCGCTTTCTTCCTTCCTCAGCTGCTTCTACCCGGATTTCTTCTACCAGTCACGGGTACAAAGCCTAACTGTACAACTATTTCATAAAATAAGAGATAATTTAGAAATGGGGAAGAGAAAATGCTTACAGATGTATTAAAGGAGACAGGAACATGACTCTTCTAGAATATGTAAAACTTAAGAATGTCAGGAAGTGGCACTGCAATATATGCCATACAAATGTTTGACCTTTTGCACCTCTGCCTACCAGACAGGAGGCACACATCCTTCATGTTCATTTGGCTGGAAGGACACAAAATGGCCTTGTGTGATATTTCCCTTACCTGTTTTACTATTAACCACACACGCTGACTTCTATATGGGATGTGAGATACTGGGAAAACTCTATTTCAGTCCAAGTGCAAGTAGTATTAGATATTCCATGCTGAAATTTTCCCTACCTTGTGAACATACAACCCATTTCTTCTTGTGACAGCTTAGGGCTGTAGTAGAGATAGTTAAGGCTTTCAATTTTATATTTCAGAATGAATAGGAACTTCAGAGTTTACAGCTACTGCCCATTAGGGATAACTGCAAAGGCTATTTTGTGAAGATGTTTGAATACTATTTCCTCAAAGAAGGGAGATGTTAATAGAAGCTTTCTATTCGAATTTTAGGAGGATGTTGCAGTCACTGTGGAGGCAATATAAGAAAACTTGTAGTTCTGAGAGTACAAAGCCCATTAGTAGAGTTGAGAGGAATTAGAAAACATACATGTAGACAAACTGAACATCTGCTAAAGATGAGACGGCTTTTTAAATGGAAAGTGGAATAACGCTAACAGATGGCCAGTAGGACAATAAAAAAAAATAGGAGTTGATTCCAAACATTGTCTTACAGGAATAGATTCTGGTTCATTACATAATATTTTGGTCAGATTTATTTTTCAACATTTTCTAAAAACTAATTAATATATCTATACTATATATAATGCATCTCATATCTTTCCCCCTTCCTGCCATTTACCCTTCTTCTAAAGTTTCATATTTCACTGGTTCAAGCTTTGCCGGTGTTTTGGTGAGATTCCACTGACTGCAGAAGTTTTGGTAAAAAGTGATTAAAGCCTGGAGAGTTTAGCTCAATGTGAAAGTAACTGTAATGAGTTTTCCTGTTTGTTAAGGTCATGATTTTACAATAAAAGGCCCCAGATCTGTCTTCACCAAGATCATAACTTGTTTGTCCCAAACTAGTCCCTATCCTCTACCTTGTACACTGTGTCAGCACAAGTTGAGGAATTGTGATACACTAGGTCAGGGAACCAGAGCAGCTGGGAAATAATCCTTTTGGGAGAAATCATCTTTCATCTTGAACTGTCACTCAGCTGCACTACTGATGCTGCTAGCTGAGCTGAGGGGATGGCAAAGGATGTGGCTGCGGGAAAAAGAGACTTACAGGCTACTTTTTCATGCAACAGTATCCCCTTAAATAAATGTCCCATTAAAGCCTCAAGTGAAGCTAGAAGCAGCTGTAATAGGAATAGGAAAATGTTCAGGGTTGGCACATCACTAGAGACAGGTCATAAGTAGAACAAATACATCTCCATTCTAGCCCAAACTGTCTCTTTTGTCAGAGCCTAAACCTAAAACCAATCTATTTTCTTAACAACATTTGAAGTGACACATAGTAGGAAAAAGCCCATCATTCTTGAGAGATTTTTGCCCTTGAAAATATTTGGGCTGAAGCTTTCACAGTTTGTGAGATTTTTACCATTATTTTACTCAGACTGCTTTTGTCATTTAGCCTTGAATTTGAACAGCCAAATACGAGCTGTGTATACTCCTTCCTCACTTATCTAAGCACTGCCTCCCCCACCTGTAGGTAGGGGCATCTGGCCAATGGAACACACTGGATGAGTTGTTTTTCGTACAACAGAGTCTAGATTTATGAACCTTTAGCTTGTGATAGAAGGTTATATGTTAGTTTATGATGATGAATTAACAAAGAACAACTTCAGAAAATCTTCAGTATCATTTTTCCCTTTGTTGCCTTGACTATAGAGAAATATTCTTACCATGTATCTCAGGGATCTCTGGTGATCAACAGGACATGATGAAACATTGCAAAAAACTGCACACATCCATGATTAAGTAAGCAAACAGAAAAAAACATGAAATTCTACTGTTAGTTCAAATTTTTTTATAGTTTTCTTTAGATGAAAAACACTCTGGTTCCACTTACACAAGATGGTCCCTAGATTATTTCAAAGGGAATGTGGGTTTCTCTATTAAAGAAGCGTGGGCAATACTGCAATAAGCTGCTTGTGTAATAAAGGATTTTTCAGGAACATTTCTTTAGTTTAATGGCAATGGAGCTTACAAGAGCTAAAGATCTGGCAACTCACAAACTATTCTGTCTGTCTAGAGCTCAGCAAGGAAGAGAGTTCTGAAATAGAAATCTTTTGATCTTAAAATGACAAGATCTGAATAGTAAAACCCCCTCTCATAAGAAACACAGGCTGTAATTATGGCACATCTATTATTTGAAATGTTCTTGAAAATTCACATAGAAGCTGTTCAAAACAAAGCATCAGGTCAGGGAGTGGTCTGTAATGCTGGGAAAAAAAATTTAAATAAATTTCTGCCTTCTTTATTCAAGCATTTGCGTGAGATAATTGCCATGCAATATAGAAAATGTTTGGCCCAAATGAGTTGATTTTTTCCCTGTAAAAATGGATTTTAGTTTATTCTATTTTGTTTCAAAGAAGACCCCCTGCATGCATCTGCAAAATCTTTGCTGAGGCTCAGGTCTTTCCATTCCTATACAGCCTCCTCCCTGGACAGCTGAGCTGTATTTGTGCCTGATGGTTGGCAAATCTGGCAGAGTCACTGTTAACATGTTAGCCACAGCTATTATAAACAAAATTCTGCAGTGTAACTGTCTCACAGCAGACATCAATTAACCTAGGAAAACAAGTGAGCTGGAGCTTAGTCATATTTGATAATTAATGTGTGATGGTTTCCAACCAAAATTAATATAGTGATGGAGTAAAACATATGGAATAATGCTTAAGCTTACATCAAAGGCAAATATTGAATACATTAGGATACATTATCTCTACTCTTTCTGGAGTACATTATGTTCTGTTAAGATGTGATGTTCTGAATTTCTGCCTGGGCTTCTCAGAGAATTTGTGTGATGGCTCACAAATGTGTTCCCCAGTGCCCTCCTCTCTAGCACTCTTCCAATTCAGCTATCATTTTTTTGTTTCAGATGAAGCATTAACACTCATTATCTGTCAGTGGAATAAAAAAAGAAAACAAAACAAAACCTTTAAGACCCAACAACCTTTTTTTTTTTCCAGATGAAACATCTTTCCTGGGTGACACTTCTGATGCTATCAGTAGGAAAAGCCTTCAAAGAAAATGGATATCAAGCCTGAAACATTACATAATGCTGAGTTGAAAGACAAAGTGTTTTCTGGAATTTTAATTTTTTTTAAGCAGCTGCCTTTAAGTGAACACAGCCATCACTGTTATAAAATATTCAGAGCCTCATACATATCAGAGACACAGTTACTAGGGCAAACAATTTCACGTACCCATTAAACAAACACTTAGATTTTTTTCCTGAGCCCACTCTATGTCCTTACAATACCACTAGTTTTAACTGATTTTTACCTGATATTCATTTGTTCTCTTTTTTATGGTAATTTTCTACTTTCCAGGACCCTGCCAGCTTTGTGGGGGAGCAGGCTGGCACGCAGTCATGGGAGCCAGAGATTAAAAGACTTCTCCATGATAGGTCATTAGCCATTCCACTTGCTGTACGTAGCTCATTTTCCCATTCCTAATTGATCACTTCATTGATCAGACATTATGGAGATGGCTTAGGAACCTAAGCCTTAGCTTTGAAATGCAGTAGAGACTGCAATTACCTGAAAGTCTTCAAGGGTGCCTGCAATTTTCAGACAGACAGAGGCTCAGTTAATCAAAGATTCTGGCTAATGGAAAGGAGGGAGAAGAGCTGTTTCAGCTGGGTTCCCTAAGGCCAGGACTTTCAAGAGAGCTCTGGAGAGAGCACAGAAATGTGCCTATAAAATTTTCTGTGCAAAAATCTTGTGGGGTACCAGTGCATGTTGAGAGAAGATACAAAAGCCCCTGTCCTGAAGATGGGTTGGCATAACTGGCACCCGCTGACGGGTGTAACAAGAACACTTGCTGAGCCATCCCTAGCAGTAGGGATTGTTGCACCCAGGAGTTTGAAATGGTTCACGAGGTCTGTTCTGCCCCCTGTGATTATATTCTTTCCTCTGTTCACCACCATATCTGCCTTAGCATGTGCTGTCTGCCTTGGAGGGTCTTGGAGAGCAGCAGGGCTCGGGTGTTTGCTACGTGGGCAGCTGAGTAGTCCTGAGGCGGTGCAGGGCTGGAACAGCTTGCCCAGTCAGCCCTCTCCTACACACCTGTGGGAGCCGAGAATGCCATCACCACACTGGGCCTGTGTGCCTGTGTGCCCATGTGTGCAGACACTGCTGGCACCTTACATGTTTTCCTCTCGAAATCCCTTACAGGGCAACAGCTTCCAGGGATGCAGACAGTCTCCAAGTGATCACAAGTAGTGGCTAACTGGGATTGAGGCAGTGTCCAGGACTGAGATAACATGCTGTCAGGCTGCCCTTGTGTTTCCCTTAGTCCCTTAAGGGAAGATGCCCCTTTTTCCAGTTAAGATAATATGACATTAAAATGTGAGGTCTCTCCTATTTTCTCTGGCATTGCAGATCCTGCCAAATAATGTTTTTCCTCTGTATTTGCTAATTATTTTCCTACTGCCAGTTAATATGCACCATGCTCCAGGTGTGCACCTATAGGTCATCTGCTCTGAAGACTGGTTTTCAGTGGTGTGCACATTGTGGTACAGAGGATAAGATATTTCTCTTTGAAGGCAGTTTATAAATCTTATTGGGCTTCTTCATGATGAAAGGCACTATAGATATATGAGAGATCAAAGCTGTGTAAAGATCAGTGGTATTTGTTTGCATGAGGTTTCTCTTTCTGTTCCTTCTGAGGATTTTGAGCTTCAAAGTTTCAGCTTTAAAGAAACTCAAAACCCAAAAGAAAAGCCTAGAAAAACCCACCATGTTATAGCTGGTTTGAGGTCAGGCCAGCCAAGGGCCACAGGATTCCAACATGGACTCAAAAAGCTCTTCTCCAGCATTCTCTATCTGGCACCAAACGCTGGCACACAGAAAATTCTTGGTCTTTCTTAATGCCAGTAGGGTCCAGAGCAGTAAGTTTTGGACAGAAAGAATGCTGCTTAACAACAAAGAGGGAAACAACAGTTTAACTCAAAACAAGTGTTTCTATTTTGACTTGTTAGCCTGCTCGCAAAGTTATTATCATAGAAGCAATTGGCCTAAAAATTCAGATTAATTTCTTATACAATTTGTGGTACAGTTTTTAAGGTGCACTTCATTTTTTACTTAAATTTTTTAACATTGAGAATTTTGATATATGCTTCTGCAGATATCTATAGGAATTTGGAATAAAAATCCAGTACATTAATTGAAAAGCACTGGCTGCAAAGCATTGTTTTGGACTGCTATGTACTTTGATATCAGCATAGTGTTTAGCATCAAGTAAGTCATCCCTGATGTGTGAGCTTCTATTTTTCAACAGGATCACTGCAGTAAATTTTCTTAAATTCATAGTATGTTCTCATAAATGACATAAAAATAAACCTGTGACCCATAAGAAAAGATTTCTATAACAGAGCCACACTGTGGTCACACAGGACATTCAAATACATTACAAATACCAATACATAATGTAGTATGGCAAATTTTTTTAAAAGGCAGATAACCCTCTGTCCCCAATCTGAAAAGCCTTCTCCTCTAAAGGGCTGCAAAAAACAGTATTGTCTGTTTATCTACTATCAATTAAGTCCTTACTGTGAGCATCCAAAATCCACACATCTAAAACCATTTGTCTTTTTTTTTTCTTCATTTCTTTTAAAGAAAAAAAAAAGGCGCAAATGAAAGGAGAAGGAGAAGTAATAAAGAACTGGTATGGATCTACATATGTCTCAGTAGAACAACAGAGTATGAAAGCAATGAACCAGACCCAGATATATGAGTGAATCCCAGACTTCCTGCAAATCATCTCCACAGTACTCTTGAGATAAGTCGTACCAAATAATAAATAAGCTGCGTAGCCAAGCAGAGTAGAGAACAATAACCTGTCCAGTACATTTTATCAATTTTAAGTCATAGTCCAACAGCCGAGGGGAAGGATAGGAATCAGGAATAGAGTTTAATCAGTTGCTGTTGCTTGCAAGAACTCCAGAGGCCTTACAGAAGAGACAAATGCAAATCAAGTCCAGTGGTGCACGATAAAAATAAGTTCAGTCTTGTGGTGAAAATCTTTCTTCTAGGGAAGAATACAGAAAATCTTTCTGTGCTGGAAAAATCCAACCAACCATGAAAGTAAATGTTCCCATTCTGAGTTGGTTTTTTGGTTTTTTTTTTTTTGTAAGGAAGAGCAAAGCATTAAATTTGAAATAGGCCTTCATGTCCCAGGAGGCTATCCTGGGGCATATCTGACACAGGAGGCATCCCTCTCCACTGTCAAAACTGTTCCCCCCTTATGTTAGTTATTCTTGAACTTTACCCTTTCCTGTCCCAAGTGAATAGCTTGACCACAAAATTGTCTATCAGCTCCTGAGGTTTTTTCTCTTTCTCTCCAATGTAATAACTTTTGTGTTATTTACATTCAATGAAACAGCTTCAGCAGGAGCTAATGAGGCAGACACTGTTCCTGCTCATCCCTAAACCATACGGCAACAGAGCTTTGGTCTGGGAAACTTCCCTGTAGCTGAGTGGGCTGTGCTGCAGAGTGGATGGCACCAATTGCTCAAACTCTTTGGAGTGAGTGGGTGAGTGAGTGCTGCACCTCCGTCCTTGGGAGAGGAAAGCCTTGTGCTGGCAGGTGAGTGTGGCTGAGCTGGAGTGAGGGCCAGCCATCGCCGGGCAAGAACTGCACCCATAGCCAAAAAGTTCATTGTTAGCTAGCTCCTCCCTGTTCTGCTGATGATCAGAGTAACACCTCAGATGGGAAGGACAGCAGGATCCACAGTTGTCAGGCTGATGAATAACTGAACTGATTCTCTTGAAGCTCCAATTAACAGCAGAAAGTCTTTCATAGAAACAAGTATTCAATTAAATAAAATTGATGATTTTGGGACATGGAGGATTAAAAATTTCTTCAACTTTCTGCATAACAGTCTACAAAAGCTGATTTGTTCCCTTCCAGAACCTCAGGATTAGCCCCCAAATATGCCTGAATAAAGTCTCTGCAAATAGCTTTATTTAAATGTGAAAGGAAAAATAACTTGTCGTGTTCACTCCATTCTAAGTTTCTAGTGCTCAGCACCCATGAAATGGATTGCTTATGGTGAGATAATGTCTTTTTTGTGCCTTCCAAAGTCTGTGAAGAATGTCTTCCTGGTTAATAGGTTGATTTAAACTGTATACGCTCCAGAACATAAATATGATTATTTATCATACTTGCCCAAGATAATGACAGTAAAGAAGACAAGGCTGAAATTCTTTATGATTTCCTCTCTCCCACAGCCAGTGACATTCAGTACACAATACACAGATGGCATGCCACATAAAGGATCACATTAGCTGTTAAACATTTTTTCTTCCCATTAACTAATTTAACAATAAGTCCACACTATGAAGAAAATAGACAAATTACAGAAAACTTCTGTCAGCTTAATCCCGATTGCTAAAACAGGCCATTTGCCCAGATGGGATTGTTTTCTGGCCTATCAGGTTTGAAACATCTAGAAATTTGGCAACCACCAGCCCAGACTCTCGCAGTGTTGATTCAGCTCTTCATCCTTAATTGCATTTCAGGCATGTAACTCTCTGGAGATTTTTGACTGACAGCCTAAATATTGAAGGCTACTTCGTTCTGCGTGCATGTTAGGTGACCTGAATTTTCTAAAACGATGAGCTCTTAGGAGCCTGGTTTAAGTCAGCAGATGCCGTAGGTGACAAAAATCACAGCAAAAGCCCCTGAGATTTTTTTGCCAGAGTAGGCAGTGGATCAGTTGAAATAAGCATTCCCAGTTTATTTTCATTTCCTACCTCCTAGAGCAAATACACTGTTAGTGACTTTGGGGCTGGTGGTACTGTGGGGGCTCCCTCAGTAATCACAAGCACGGCAGAGCTGGGCAGGCTGCTGATCTCTTCTCATCACTGTTTGTTTTCCTATTTTTCTTTTTGCTTCTAGGCAACACAGGAGTATGGAGGGAGCTCATGGATTATTAAGCATTAGCCTACAGGCTAATTTTAAGAACATACATGCCCTCCCTTATTCCTATAACTAAATGTGACCAGAAAGTTGGAAAAAAAATCAGTGGAAATGAAACAGAGACCAGCAGAAGAGTAACTTGAAACAATTTGAAACCCACTGTGGGTATTCTACACTACCCACTTTGAATGGCAGTGTTGCAAACATCACCTTACTTTAGTGTAACTTTTTGCATAGGAAGAGTTGAGGATGAAAATAAACTGCTGTTTTGTTCTTACACTCCCTTGATAGAGAAAGAGAGTAAGCAATTTTTAAATAAAAGAAAGCAATTAGGAAGTCACTGACCCACCAACTTTTTTGTGCCGGTATCTACTTCTAGTATTTAACTTTTGAAACTTGTTAATTTTTTTTAATGTCTACTGTCTGTTGTTGTTTTTTGCCTAATTTTTTTGCTCAGTTTCAATAACTACATACACTATGGTATCTAGCTGCTATTGGTGTACTAAGAACTTTTCCTTCTATTTGTTCAGAGTTTTGTTGTGGTTTCCAATAATTTTTTGCCAAAAATTTTCATAAAAAGAAAAAATGACCCATCACAAAACCAGCAGAATGTTCACCAAGTGGAGAGCTGCACAGTGCAGTAACAAATATCCAAGACCTCCCATGTTTTTTATGTCAACTGAGACTTGATTTACTCCTACATTATGCTTGCACTCTTCTACTCAAACCCTTATCTAGAGAAAATCCATTTCCAGCCAAAAGCCCAGAATAGTTTGGAATACAATGATGCACAAATTCCTCTCTCTTTGAAACAAGTTTAATGTTCAGCCTTATACCTCAGCGTGGATTTATTTCATCACTCTGTACTTGCCCTGTAAGTGTGATTCTATTTTAAAGATTTCTGTCTCTATATTTCACTGGTAGAATTTTTTGAAGAGCATCATCTGGTTTGTCCTTATAACAGGGTACCCCCAGATTTAATTTATCTGACCTGTCATAAGGGAATTTTTTTTTTGTAATAGTTACACTAATCCAATGGCTAACCACTTCTAGAAGGGACAGTTCTCTTGTGCCAAGACTTATCAACTACCCCTCAGAGCTCTAAAGTGCTAGAACACCACTCATTTTCCTCCTGGGTTTATCCTGAGCTGTGTCCACGTGCAGTCACTGTGCTGATGGGGGGTAAGCAAGGGTAGGACAGCTCTCTCCAGAGGCAGCCAGCAGGCAGGACAGATGTGACACCTTGTACAATTCCAGGCCATTCATTTCAGTACAGTGCAAGCCACCCTCTGGCCAGCCTTTCTCCATTGAACATGCAAGGCACTTTGGATGACTGATATTAGGTGAGTTATTTAACCCAGATAAAGATGACCCAAATCCCACCTTAGAAACTAAAAGTAATCCTAAGGACATCATGTGATTTGCATTTATTTAGCTCACTTCAGTATTTGACCAGCTACAATGACACAGCTACTTGTTAAAATTGGTAACTCAGCACTAATATGCTTAAATGTAGACAAAACAGGTATCACCACTCACATGAAACTAACAGAAATACAAAAATAGTACCATTTTTCGTGTGTGTATGATGGCAGTATTCACCACAATTTAATATTGAATTACAAGCATCAAGCTCTGGAAAAGACGTCAACTATTACACTTGAATTGTTTTAAAGGTATTATTTTAGAGTCATGTTTCATAGGAAAACCGTACTTCTCTATTATTCATCTGACATTTAAAGCTCTTTTTAATATTCTTTCCTAGGAATATAAAGACTTAAATCACAAAAGACAAGTTTTAAGAGGACTTTATTAAATCTGACAACTGACTAACTGGGCTGTGTGCAATTAATAAGAAAATCTGATAACTGAGCAACAAAGGATTCTTCACTGATAGCACTTTTTTTTTATTTCTGCAGTTTTACAGATCTTCAGTTCTGCAAATACAACATCTGAGTAAGACATTACTCTTTCTAGTTTACGCCCACACTTCATGAGATTACTGCAGTGTGGAAAATGTCACATTGCTTCTCCTGGTAGAAGAGCCACAGAAATGACTGGAACACACAAAATTAGTCCTGCCCATACACTTTCTTAGCTGAAAACATCTGTGTAGGACTGACTGGGTGTCTCACTCTTTTATAACTTTTTCACTTACTATTTCAATTGATATACAAATATAGTAAAGACTTTTATACAAACTATCAGATTCATTATTCTGTGATCCAATTTTAAAAAGTTCATACTGAGAAAACAGTGAACTTTGTAGAGATCTCTTCTGATGCTCTGCAGAGGAGCTCATAGGTCACTACTTGCATATTGGGTTTTAAACTTACCCTTCAAACATATAAAAATGGTTTAGATACTTTCTCTGTTGCAAACTTAAATATGTCCTTTACTTTTGAAGAGTGCACTATATGCTTTACCCTCAGGCTCAGCAAGAGATCTGTTATGATTGACTTGATGGTTATATTCCTAATAGGACAAGTCACTGAAAGTACTGTTCTTGTTTCCTAGAGAAATATCATAAAATTCTTCTTGAAACACAGGATGGGACAGGAGTTGACTGGAATTATATCCATATATTTACTAATCAAGATCAGTTTCTTCTGTTAGTCTTCGAAAAAGTCTTTTTTCCAGTTGAATCCAACTTATCTTGGAGGGTTCATTTTCTCCCAAAACAACTATACCAAACATGCTAAAAAGCACAGTATAAATTGGTTTGGTTTGGTTTGAACTCCCTTGCTGCTAGATGTTAACTGGCATTCCCAGGTTCAGTGCACTCAGTCAGTAACTTGCTCAGTCTGAGTCTTCTTTGTTTTCCAGAGGGGACACTTCTGCTACTTCTGCTCCTATTCTTGCTGGAAGAGACATCTCCAAATGGCTCTGAGTCTTTCACTTGGACTTAAGTAAGTTTTCCCATTCAACAGTGGACTCACTATTTTTAGGAATTGCTGGAAAGATTGACTGCATCTTAGTTTGGAATTCTTTCATCTATAAAAGAGATTTAAAAATAGAATCAGTTAACTGCTACAAAGGAACACATAAAGTAGCACCATGAACCCCAGGCTTATCCCACAAAAGAAGGTGTGTGAGGCAAAGAATAAGTAAAAAGCTTTTAAAATAATAGAAAATTAAGACTTTCCCTCTGATTATGTTGGTTCAATTAACAAAGTGGAAAAAAGCATGAAGGGACCCACAACAATCCCCCCTTCTAATGCACCACACTGGGGTCCCTGATTTGGAGTGCTTGCCTGAATGATCCACTACTGTTACATGAATTACTATACACACATACACACACATACACAATCTTAAAATATTTTAGTTTGGAGGAAAATTACCTCCATGGAATGTGCCCCTATTTTGACTCCAGTGCCTTTTTCTACACTTGTAGTGGATGAAAGGTCCAAAAGTCTGTTCAACGATTTTAAAACAAGAGCTAAAGCAAAATACTGGTCAGCTCTGACAGCTTAGGTCTATCCCACCATATGGATAAAGGTGACAAAACAAAGTCTAATTCAAATGTGTATATCAGTAGGAAAGAAAACAAGATTCATGACGATATATGGGACCAAGCTTTCCTTTCACTGCTGGTAAAATACTGTGAAAGAGGAAGTATACCCATATTTTATATATCTATATAACATTTCTAATTTATATTTATGCGAAGAATTTTATCACCAATGTCTGATTCAGTAGTCCTGGAATGCCAGAATAAACATTCACTTAAATAAAAATCACTTATATTAGAATATTTACATTTAGTGAGCTTCTTTCTTCCAGGACTTTTACATGTATTTTTACATATAATATATTTTTAAACGATAGGCATGGAAAAACCAAATCAGTGAAAATCCTGTTACACAAACAGCAGGATGTACAGGCAAAGTTTTGGACTGCTATTTTTAGGAAGCTCTATGACAGAATCTATGACATTCACACAGAGAAGACAGGATGTGGTATTCAAGCACTGGATGCAATGACCTCTTGAAGAGCAAATGCTGTCTCAGGCAGTATGTCCCACAGAGAAGTTCCAGGAAATCTAGATATTCCAAACAGCCACACAGGCATCTACTCTAATATGCCTATGTTTTGTGTGTTATAGGTCATCAGTATTTATACAAATACCTCTGGGTTGTTTTCTCTTCAAGTCCTTCTGTGTATGAATAATTCTGACAAAGAATTGGTACTTCTTTGGAGACATGCCACTGGAATGCAATTATTCAAGTTACAGCTGATATACAGAATGAAATGTCATGTGTATTGGATATACGAAGAATGAAACAATTTACAAAAATTACCAGTCCTTTAGTAACACAGTAGCTAACTATGATGGATGAAAGCATTTCAGAACCCTAGCTTTTGAGTAATAATGCCTGGGTACTGGTAATCAAATAAAAATACATGTTATATAAAGCAGAAGGAAAATTCAGAGCTAAATTATCCTTTTTGCTTTTTCCTGATTTTGTTCCTAAGTAAAACTAATTCACTCTCTGTTTTATATTTCATTCTGATCAGATAGTTGTTTTGATTAATTATTCCTTCTTGGTTTTTAAAAACCTTGGCAATCACCCACAACTGTTCCTAAACTAACATTTTTGCTTCTTATTTAAAACTGAGAAGCTCTCATAGACAGCTAATGTTTCCAAGAATAATAAACACCAGTATCAGAGCTGACGTAGAGGAACAGCCCAAATTACATCAAACAATTGCTGACAATTAAATACAAGTATTTACAGTAGGAAATGTTTTAGGAGCTTTGGCTTAGCTGGTTTTTTCCAGTCCTATGTAATTAAGTTATCCCAGCTCACTGATGGGTGGAAAGTATTCAATTTACTTAACATTTTTTGCTTCCTAAAGAGTGATTCAACTCTTCTACTTTTTCATCTCACTCCAAGTATTATCTGGGTGTTTGGAACACAGGAATGGTCAGATACTAACCTGATGTAAAATGTTGTAGCTCTGTTGGTGTAACTGGAGATAAAACATGCAGCACCAGCCAATCATCTGGTGCAATGTGGATTTTCTGTCTGTTTCTAAACTAAGACTTAAATGTCTCTTAGTGTAAAATTTAAATGATGCACTCGTAAGCCCTAGAAGACATCTCTGTTACCCCACTGAAGATGCACAAAACCAAAGGGAAACTAAAAGCAATTCTATAAAGCCTCCAAAAAGAAGATGATGGGTGGAGGAGCCACTCAGAAAACTACAGTGATTCCTCACTCTGACAACCACCTCATTATGATTAACATGCCAAACCCTAACTCTCGAATGCAAAAAGCAGTCTTGTCTGGGAAATAAAACACTTCAACTCTGTTCTGAAAGAAAAAAAGGTATTTATTTAGGAAGCACTGAAACACTGCTAGCAGTTGCAGATTTAAGAATATTAGATAGATTTCTGTCCCCTCAGATCATTAATTTATGTTCTGCAGGTAAAAGCAACTAATTTCCTGGAAAAGCAATTTTTCCTTAACACGTGGATCAGATCTGAAACATTCAATGTCTTTCTTTTGCTTTTAAGACTCCCTGAGAAATTTCCTCAGCCTTGTGTTCTCAGATTTTGATGCTTATTCGTAAAACGTCTTTGAAAGTGATGCCAGACTCAGTGTTTCATTTACCGCTTCCTCTCTTGCCTGCCCTTTTCCACAAGCCCGCTCTGCACAAAAGTAGTTTTTCATTGCAATTCACAACTTCGACCATGTTTTATGTTTTTCCACAGATTTTCTTCCTCTGTGATTCCTGGACAGTGATCTATTTCAATAAATTACAACGCCAAGCTGATCACTACTGTGCATTGTCTTCTCAGTGTAACACTTTAGGCTGTCAGCTCCTGCTCAGTGTAACACTTCAGGCTGTCAGCTCTTTAAGCAGGACATTATCTGCAGTGACTGCCGAGGGCCTCATTAATACATGACTTCACAGTATGTCTAAAATGGGACCAATTTCTTCCCAACACAAATGTCACAGCTAACTCTTACTAGAAGCTTTCATTTCTATAGCCCATAAAAGAGACTGCACCTGATCATTTCTCTCCACAACAGTTTTTGAGCAACTTAATTAGTACCAGTCATGGACTCCCATTTTTCCCCTCTCCTCCCAGTCAGAAAGTGCAGTACAATGTTTCATTAGGGTTTTGACCGGGACCTCTAAGGTATCTTCCCCTTTCCCTCCTGTTGCACTAATAACATCAGCTTCTGAGTTTCTTCCTTCACTTCCACATTTGTGCTTGTTGCTCTCCCAAATGCACTTCCAAATCCCAGCCACTGTCTTCCCTGCAGTCAGAGCTCCTCTAAAACTCACTTCTCACACTTTCTTAAACCATGGAGAAAGCTTTGAAAAAAGAACCATCCTCTGGTGTCACAGAACTGGTGTATACCCACATAAATAACCATGAAAATAGCATACCTAAGTTCCTGTCCCTTCTCTCCCACTGACAATGTCTGCTTGCTTACAAATCCATTTTAGGCTGTAACTTCTTGATGGATGAACTTTATGATCTTAGAGGTCTTTTCCAGTCTAAATGATTCTTTCAGTCAGAGACATAGAGCTCAGTCTTCTGGGCCTTGATTGATTGAACTCTAAAATATTTTTATATTTAGGACTAAATTTGGCCTCCAAAGTACCTCACACTGGCTTCAGGGTTGTTCTTGCTTGCATTTAGTTGACACTAAATGGGTCATACTAGGCCCATTGCAACTTCAAAGCATCCTTGCAGTGAAAGTAAAGTTTGTTCACTAAACATTTAAGTTAGTCCCTCAACAAACTGGGCATACCAGTGTCCAGTCCTCCTGCAGTGTGGTGAGATTCTTGTGAAGATGATTAATCAGCTTTATGTTTTATTAATACTGAACACTTGAGGTGTGAGAATTGGGACCTTATCTTCACTTGCTTTAACTCTTGGGACAAACACTTTTGATGAGGGAAATGCTGCAATTAGGAATCTGTGTTTTGCCCTGCCTTTTCTTTGCAGCAGACACGCCACTCGGGAGGTCTCTTCTCCTATTCTCCTGTATTTCCTCCAGATTCCACAACACTCACATCAGTGGTCTCAAATCAAAAGGCATTAATTTAATTACAAAAGCTAATGTGCTATGTACTAAGCACTGGAATGTTTTGAAATAACTCACTGCAATGGCTGCCTCTTTATTATTGTCAGCCACACTGGCACTGGGGTACTCGGTTCAACTGTGATAATGTCTTCAATTAATAGTGCAGTAAACCAAGCACTAAAAGCTGAATGTATTTTACCTCTTCCTGCTGCCTTCAGTACCACAGGCCACTCTCAACTGCTGCTTCTGAACCTAGTGGTACATGAACGATTTGTAACACATTTCTTAACATTCCAGCATGCTCCATTCCTGCAGGCGACTCTGAAGTGAATTTCACTCAAGTGAATTTTATTTTTTTGTCACAGATATTACAGAGCTTGACGCTGTTTTTTCTTGCCAAATAAATTACAGTAACTGTTCTACCTCTGTCAGGCTTCTTTCTAAAAGGGTATCATCTACCTTACTGCATTAAATAATCTGTAATAGCTATAGATCACTGTTATTTCCTTATCTTAACCTAATGATCCTGCCTCAGATGGCAAAAATATGGGGACCTAAAAGCATCTTCCATTTAATAATCTCTTTTTAATGTACATCGTTGACAGAATGTCACACAAAAATTGGGAGAGCACTATTACTGAGAGCACTTATATGGCCGCTCGTATTAAAATGAATGGAAGAGGGGCTAAAAGAGTCTATTTGATTCCTAGAATGAAAGTTTTACTAAGAAATGTTCTCTTTAATGACTGACATTCATAATAGACCAACCCAGATTCCAGGAATTATTAGTTTCCTATTTTAGTACTCATATCAGTAAGAACTGCTTACATTAGCTTCCAAGTGAAATGAGGTTAGATGCCCTGAACTGGAATATCAAGTGGCAGCAGAATGCAGTACGTACATGCCCTCTGTTCTCCTCAGCCACCATCCATTTCACAAGCCATGAAGATGAGGCAGGCTGCCCTGGATTTAAAAGCATCAGTGAGGATTGCTCTTGCCACCTTTTCCCAAATCTTAAAATGATTGCTGTTGTCCTTGTTAGCAAACGATTACCAAGGGCCACGTACAGAAATAGCAAGTTATTTGTAGAAAATGACAAGTGCTGAGCCCTTGCAGGACTGGAGGAGCAGAGCAGCCAGCCTGGCAGCTGAAGGTGATTGTCCTTCTCTCAGTGTAAAATGGGCACTCACTGCGGGTCACTCTGCCAGTTCTGGAATAAGGGTGGAAAATAGGGCCCTGGTTCACATTCTTTCATCTTGCACTTCACTGGCAAAGGCATCATGAACGTTTGGATTATGCAGAACTACGAGTCCATGAAAGTGGCCCTGAGAGTGTCAATCCTGGCAATAAACATCCTAATATTTAACCACCTTGCACTGTACTCTCATAGTACACTGTTCACCACCTATTTGCTGATTCCAGTGTTTCAGGCTTGCATAGAGAAAAGCAGCAGCAGAACTGTGTTAAACCATCTAGAGAAGTCAGGAGCTCATACTGGCCCCCTGTCTCATGGAGGCTCACACACATGCCTAACCTTATGCGGTGTTGAGCACCCTCTCTGAAATCAGAGGGCTATTTGCAGTGCCTAAAATTAAACAAACACATAGACATATTTTTCCACAAATTTATCTCTATAGATCTTGTGTGAGTGGGTAAAACATGTCCTGTGCTTTTTAAAAGAAAAACAACATGAAAATAACTTAAGTGAACTTTACAGGGAGAGGGAGAGAGGACCATCATTGTTTAGAACGAAGCTGTCACAGTCCCCAAACAATTATAAATATGTAGTAGCCTCCCACAGCTAGTCCATGTTCTGTCTTGAAATACCAGTGAACTACAGAGACCTGTCAAGTCACAGGGGTCAGGCTGCCTCTTTTCCAATTATTGGGTCACATGAAGAGATAAAACACAAGAAATTCTTTCCTCATGTTACTTTTCCATGAATGCAGAAGACATGTTGCTAATTCATAAACGGGAAGAGAGCTGGTCTACATCACAAACATGTTTTACTAGCCTCATTTTGGTTTCATTTCAGTGCAAATGTGACTTAGATCCCGAAGTGGGAAGAAGATGCTATTCCAGTAGAAAAGCCTTAAGAAAGTAAAACTCTTCTGGGTTAAGGCCAGATTATTTTGAACTAAAAAAAAAAAAAAAAGGGATGTGGTTAGCTAGTTATGTTTAATTTTTTTATTCACAGAGACAGTAATTTTGTAAACTGGATTCTGAAAAAAAAGGGATTTCTTTAGGTTCAGAGATACAGGAGTGTTCTTTCCACTTTTATACATTTCCATGTTGAAATTTCTGAAATAAAATGTCAAGGACTTAAATTTTTGTAGTATACGGTACCTCAAAGTAAAGGCTTTTGTGCCATGCAGAAAAATTGAGTGTGGAATACTTTTGAATACTGAAGAATGTGCCATTTATTTCTGCAGAATCTTACTTTCAAATCTGGGTGCCTGGAAAGGACATCCACATGATTAGTCTATTATGGTGTATTAGTCATTGCCCCTTAGTCACCCTGGTCAATTTGAAAAATTAATCTTGAAATAATTTTAAATTTAAAGAAGTTAAATATCCAAACTTATAAAGCTAGCTGGTTAATGGACCCAAATCTCAGGATGAGTGGCCCAACCCTATAAACTCTTCTGTGCTGTAATTCAGATTTCTGAATTAAATTCAAAACATGAATTGTCTGCAAGCAAGCAGTTTCCTGTAAAAAGCAAGCTGAGTAATTTCTTTCCTCTCTATGTCCAGGAATTAATTGTATGTATCATCCACAAGTGAGATTCAAGGCTGGGGAAAGGGCCAGCAAAAACCCAAAACTCTTTGGTGAGGCTTCAGCCTCAAAGCCATGACTGGCGCTGAATTCCAGTAGGAAAATGATGATCTTAATCCTTGAATAAGCATTCTGCCTTATCAAGTAAACAGTGAAGCCCATTGGTTTCTTTTTTTTCCTTCTAGAATAAAATACTAGCAGTACATATGTGTGGAGGAAAGTCTTCTCCAAACCAAACTAATTAGGCACTATAAGCAGTACAGAAAAATCCAGTATAAGCATGAGGAGGAAGTGCTAACTTTCCTAGTGTACTCCATCTTCTTTCCAAGTGCTTGAGTTTAAATAAGCATTGAGGAAATAAAAAAACATTTTAAAAAATGGGCAGATTTGATTTCTATAGAAATATGTGATGATGAAATAACAAGGAAAAGGTAAGTTTCTATTATGCTATGAGACACAGGCATGATGAGGAATAGAAACTTCATGAATAATATTTATGTGAAGATTAAATACAGCAATAATTAAAAAGTAATAACAAAAACATTTAGGAATGACTCTAGGATGACTCTAATTATTTTGGGAGATATGGTGATTTTATAGCAACATTTGCTCATTTATGAAATAGAATAAAAATTTCAGCCACTGCAATATGCCTATATTGAGTTAAGAATTATAAATCTCAGTACTATTTACAGATGCCAAACCCAGTAATATTTGAAGACTATGTCTCCATGCTCTCATCTTCTATTTTAAATTAATCCATCCTGAAAGCCAATACTCCTTTGTATTTATACTGTGCCTATGACTATACTTTCACAAAATTATATCAAATCAAGTATCTCTTGTCATAAGCAGGGGGATGTTATTTTTATGCTTAAAATGGTGATTCGGAGGTTAGATTTTCTCTAGAGAAAAGCCGTTTACTTAGGAAATGTTCTTACCAACAAAGCCACAGCAAGCATATATTCTCTGCATTGCTTTTAACTGTTTTAGATGTCTCTTTACGGCCATGCAATTGTTTTAGTCTCTTAATATTTTAAAAGTTAAGATCAATGAAAAACAGGATATTTCATTAAGAGACACCATAAAAGTGATAAACTAATATTTTATAAGTATATTAGTCACAAATTGCTAAGCAATTCTTCTCACTATTTTTCCAGCTTTCCACAGAACAGCAACAATCAGAATCTCACAAACCTACATATGAATCATCCCAGCCCTTTTCCTATGGGACAGAGAATGCTTTTATTTCTGAGGAAATGAGACCTAATTTATTGAGGGCATGAAGAACAAGAGGGCTTTTAAAGCATAATTTATCTTGTTTGTTAATTGTTGTACGCTTCAGTCTACAAGGGCTGAGGGCACTGTTCTGCTTTTAAAAGAAGGTTCATAATCGCTGGCAGTTTAAAAAAAAAAGAAAAAAAAGAACATCAGACATTAATAGGTATGTTTTAGTATCTGCTAAGTACTCTATAGCTGCGAGTTTAGTTAAAAATAAAGGTTTACAACTCAACTGTTAACTTCTAAAAAATTCCAGAAAACTTAAAGAAAACTGTCACCTGCTCTAGGTGACCCTACCTCGGCAGGGGGATCGGACTACATGATCTCCAGTGGTCCCTTCAAACCCTAGTTATTCTGTGATTCTATGAAACTAAAAGTTTTCCCAGTTATACAAAGGCGTGGTGGATCATAACACTAGTAGAATACATTAAAAAACTAAAAAAGGTTTAATTTTTGGAAACTTCAACAAAAATACTCGTTTACTTCAACTGTAGCAACAGCAGGTTTAAGATATTTTGAATATTTTACTTTAAAAAATTATTACTGAGTGAAACGCCATTTATTCTTTAACTGAGGATTTTAAATTTCATTGAAAAGCTCATATACAGAATGTTGAAATAGTTGATGTTTCAACTATCATTCAACTTTAAAATAAACCTGAAATGATGAATTGGCCAAACCCAACCTTTTCTACAAAATTTATTTCAATACTTCCATGTTTTGCATTAGCAAACAGCCTACCACGAGTGGGCACCTACATGGTTTGGAGGCTGCAAGCTCAAAACCAGCAAGATAATGCCATGGAAGAAAATACCAGGATGTGGAAGTTGTTAAATAGCAAATAAGCTTGTTGAAAACAGTGGTGCCATTTTATTTCAAGCCAGACTTATTTCAAGCTTGTGTTTAACATGGCACATGTCCTTCCACACAGTAAGGTGCCTCAGAGAGGAAGGCTGTGGGTATGTCTGGATGAGTCTCGGATTCAGATCAAGAGTGGTCTTTGGAAGCAAATCTCCCAGTTGTCCATGCTCCCTGGGCATGAGTTTGTGTACTACTGAACAGTCTCAAAATGCATAACCTGCAGTTTTTTAGGGTGACACAAACCTGAAGAAGCATTCTAGTAGTGCACATAGTCCAACACAGTCCAACTGCAAACAGGCATTCAAGCCATAGGGCAAGGTCAGCATCAGCCCCGATTTGGAAAATTCCTGGAATGGTTGTAGATACCAGATCCTCAGCCTGCTAATGCTTCACTGCCCCAGTGCTGCTGGTCGATGACACACTAATATAGACAGAGCTTCTATGCTCAGAGATAATCAAAGGTGGTATGCATTTAAATATTTTCCTGAGAGGTTGCAGGAAGCAAGTTTAAGAAGTCTGATTATTACTGACACGTGGTTATTTTCTTCAAGAGGTACAACATAAAAGTAGATAACCACCATCTCCTAGGTTTTGAAAAAAGATTTCTCTTTTGTGCTACTGAAAAATAGAACTTAAACCACTATCAAACTAAGTCCTCATCGAACCATCACTTCTTCACTTCAGAATAAGAGTTGAGTGGAAACTTAGTAGGGTTTATTACTTACCAGCCTGTCCTCAGATTACAACAGTGGTAACTGCAATCAGGGAATATTAACAACCCAACCTGAGACAGTATAAAATCTTTTATATTCCTTACCAAGACATAAAGATCAGTTACTTACTCTCTCCCCTGGGTTTTGACACTGGCATAAAAGCAGCGGACTGTAAAGCTATAGGGAACCACCTTTAGCAATAAAGCCATTTAAGAGCTGGAAGCAGGCATTGTCACAGCCCTGTTTTAAGAACTAATAAACCACAAAGATTAAATAAAAATCCTGAATCACCAAATCTGGTGCATCGCCTCAGTGCCTGGAAGGAATCTTAACAACAACTTGCTTCTAGGGCAAACACAGGCTGTCTCAGAAGGTGTGAGGATGAGGAATCCTGAACTGTGGCTTCAGTTTCCTTCCACAACACAAACTGCTGAGCAATCGTGCCACTAACACAGATTAATTACAAAAATTACAACTCATCAAGGAAATATCGCTCCACTTTACTCTTGTCGTTTCACCTCTGACTTTGGGAGTGATGACAAGATAATTTAAACAGCCACAAAGCTTAGGGTAATATATATTTTTATCAATCACTCGCTGTCTCGTCAGTAATTCACACTCACAGGAAACACGTACCCCACCATTAGAAGCCACAGCATTTTGGCAGCGACAGCCAGTGA
The DNA here is from genome assembly GCA_013398055.1 of Ifrita kowaldi. Taxonomy (NCBI): domain Eukaryota; kingdom Metazoa; phylum Chordata; class Aves; order Passeriformes; family Cinclosomatidae; genus Ifrita; species Ifrita kowaldi. Next base: position 694,878 of record VZRS01011721.1, on the reverse strand, counting down.
GGCCGCTGTGCTGGGCTCTGGCTGGGGGCGGCGGGGCTTGGCAGTGCAGCACCGCGTGTCGAAAGCCCGGCTGGCTGTGCCAGCAGAGCCCGCAGTCCCCGGGATCAGGGATGAGCCGGGCGCTCGGCGCGGGCGCTGCTGTTCCGGCCGCCGCCACCGGGTGTCGCTGTGGGGCAGCAGCGGCGCCCCGGCCGCGCCCGGCCCCGAGGGAGCCGCCGGCAGCGGGGCGGGAACGCAAATCCCAGAAACCAGCCCGGACTGGGGCACAGCAGCACCTGCCTGCCTTAGTTCTGCCCTCCAGGGGTGCGGGAGAGGCTCACCACCGCTTCCTGCCGGCGCCGGGCCGCTCACAAGGCATTCCCGGCGCGGGGCACAAGGATCGGGGCCGCCCAGGGACACCGACTGCACATCCCGCTGCCTCGCACCGGGGCGCGGCTGGCGCGGGCAGTGTTCAGAGCACGAAAGCACGGAGCACACCCTGCACTGCACTTCTCCAGCCTCAGTGAGCAGCTCTGCTCTCCTTCCCCGGCCCAGTCAGCCAAGCCCCGGTGTGCTGCAGGCCGGCCAGGACGGGAACTGCCCCGGCCTTCCTGGCCACACCAATCCCTCGTTAGCATGTGCTGGTTCTGTTACTCCTTCTGGTGTGACTTCTGCCAGTCCATCACATCTGATTTTCTACTGAGGCTTCTTGTACTCCATTCCTTCAGATAACTCGGGGCATTAAACACTTAACCATTCAGTCTTACTTGACTCGGAACTCCCCCTCAAACCCGGCAAGTGAAAGTCAGTCCTTTATTCACCAAGATCCCACCTCGAGAGTCCCAGGGACTGAGCTGGCAAAGGATTTGAGAGAGCACTGGAGTTGAGGTACTCCTATGTGCAAATGAAGCATCCTTCTTGTTTGCTGAATGAAATACTTGCAGTGCTTACAATCAGAATTTTATTATCCTTCACAATTTAATACCAAGAGAAACAATTTAAGATCAAGAGACTGTATTAGCTGTCAATAATGTTATCAATATTGCTCTTAAACAGATGAAGCTGCTGCCTAGCAGGGCCAAGTCACTAATTAGCAGGTCCCAAGGGCAGCTCGTTACTGTTAAGAGGAAGAGGCTGGGCAGAACCTCTTCTTCTCTCTGTCCAGCTGCCAAAACTTTAGTTATTAAATTCACCCGGGTTCCTGGCATCAAAATGAGTCTCCCCTCAAGTTACATCTAATATAGCACACTGAGAGGCTAAAGTCTGCTTTAAGTCCCTAGTTTTCAAATCTTGATACCTGATGCTAGATTGGAAATTGTGACTTGAAATTTTACAGGTATTGGAAACTTGCATGGACTACAGAGCCAGTGAATTCACAGTTCTCAACCACACTGAAGACTCAAGACATTTTACTCAGGTAAATCTGTAAAAGCCTCCTTTTAAAATGTTTAACTGAAATTAAAATGTTCATTTGAAAATGTCAAACTTAGATCAAAATCTACAGTGTCTTCCATGATCTGAACAGTTTATGTGGAAAGAAACTTTATTTCACTCAGTCATAAGTTCAGTTTCCTAAAAATAAAGCTTTATTCATTTTTGTGGGCATCTAATAATTATTAGATGTAACATATGCAATGCAATCAAAAATCAGTATTGTAACTGACTGTTAATCTATTATCTCTGCTTACATGAAAGCAATTAAGAATTTTCAAAAGTATCACAACATTCCCCAGAAATTACAGAAAAACATATCAAATAAAAACAGGCCCTTCTGAAAATGAGCATATGTTTAGGGGTCTAATTTATTTTTAATGCTATGAACCTCTTTGGTCAGAATATTCCATTTTTAACATGCTTATACTTTTGTACCTCCAGCAATTTTAAACGCATATATATTTGATTTTAACAGCTATATAGTGACAGGAAATTTACAAATTGCTCATTTTTGATTCTGCAATAATGAATAGCACTACTGTACGTGTTTCCTTTCTGCAGTGAAAATTTAGAAGTCTACAGTGAATGTAATAAGTATCTCAGTGGAATGCAGAGAGAGCTGTTCCAAATAATCTCTTGACAGTAACCTACTGCTTCAGCATCTGCAATTCTCACTGTGCACTACAGTGAAACATAAGCACTCCACAACAGAAAACAATACTAACAGACACTTTCAAGAGCCTCTTAAAACACAGTCTCCCTCACCTTCTTTCAACACTAACTCAGCACAGAATATAATAAGGTGCACCTTTCTGACCAGGAACACTCAACAATTGTCTAAAATGCTTGCAATTTGCTTCTGACACAAGAGCCTTTGCTGTCAGAAGCCCCAGGAGATTCAGACATGTCCTGGGGCTTGGCCATCTCAAGCTTATGTGGGTGTTCCCTGTCAGGCAGCCTCAAGAAAAGCTTCACAGGGAAACCAGTAATTGTGGGTCTAGGCCAGTACTTCTCAAGGAAGTAAAAATTAAGCTTACCAAGAAACAGGTAACGTAAACTGCAGAATAGGATCAGACTCTGCTGTCCTTCAGCAGGACCAGACACTGTGACAGAATGAGAAATCAGAATTGGCAGTATAGTGTGAAATGAGTCCTTCTGACTGGTGATAGGACTGCTAGCAAACTGAGTGAACTGCTGTAGCTCAGCCTGCAGAGTATAAACTGATACTCCCACTCTTCCTCTCCCTTTCCTGACATTCCACCACAGCCGCATGTGGAGGACTTCAGTTTAAACAAAATGTGTTGTAGCTGCCTCTATGTCCTGCCACGCTTTTTTGGTGCTCAGCCTTCCTTTATCTGTTCCTATGGAGAATCAACATTGAAAGCTAAGAAATACAGGATTGTGTAATGCTGTATTTGGGACTCAAATTCTGAGCTACAGGATACATCAGCAGAGTAGACAAGCAACGAGAACTTGAAGAAAGGTATTAATGAGAACAGTACTAAGATGAAGTAGTATCATCTTCCTCCCTTATATATGCTTTGCTGAATATATAAATAATTACCATGTAAGGTAAAGGAAGTCTATTCATTCCTAGTCCTAAAGAGGATGCAAACAGCTCTGCCAAACTTATAGCTGCAGGGGACTCTTTAAGTCATGGCTCATTACTAGGGGCAAACAAAAATGCTCACATGACCTTTAGTATTCACACTCAACATTGTGAAACACTGGAACATAATCAATTTACTAAAGATAGCTGAGGCTGGTATCCTGGGATGTACAAATGCTTCCCAAGCTTCTCTGCCTTGATGTGACATGTCAAGGACCACCATTCTAATGCACATGATACTTGAGTTTCTGTCCCTTGCTGCTTCTAGAGAGCAAGCTGGTTTCCTTTCAATTTTTCTTACATCCTCTGTGCCCTGATGCAAAAAATAGAACTTGGAAAAATAAATGGATTGCTCTAAAGATAGGATTCAGAGGGGTAGCCTTCAATTCAATAAGCAAAGGATATACGAAGTTAGCTACTATTTTAGTCTCTAAATCAGAACACTGGCTCTTTTGTGAAGTATCTGAAACATCTGTGCAAATAAACATAAGGCAGGATAAAACTGTTCCTCCCCCTAAACTGTCTCCTCCCACAAGATGCCATTTTTTGCAGATGTAAGAACACCTTCCCTGTTTGCACTCATTCTGGTTAGTCATTCTACATGTGGTGAACAAAGGTGTTATTCTTAGGCTGAAGTAGTATAGAGATGCCATCCCAAGATGCATGACCGAAGGAAAAATACAGAGTTGAGGGGATCACACTTGCTACTCACACTGTGCACACCGAGAGCCTTCCAGACGGCAAAACTCAGCAATCCAACTCCGCACCACGCATAGAGTGAGCCCCATCCCAGGGCTCGTAAGGCCAGCGATGAACCACTCTCTGGCAGTGCAGCTGTGGCAGTAACCCCCTAGAACCAAAGACAAAGAGATTATGACAAAGTGAACAATAATTGGGAAAAAAATTAGAACTAAAAAAGTTGGTGATTTAGATTTTTTCCTGACCTGCCAGTTGTACTAGTGTGGCCACGGAAAATCTTATGGCTGCCAGCACATCTTGAGAGCCAAGAAAGGGGCTGGATGAACTGTGTTCCTACCAGGAGCAGCTTTCACGGTTGCCAGTGCCACCCAGGGATGACTTTCATTGCCCAGAAATACCAAAGTCAGCTGTTTCATGGGCAAAAGAATCCAATGCTCAGTTATCTCACCAGTCAAAATACAAAACTGAATCGAAACCAGTCACAAGTCTTTATGCCAGTGACATCTGAACATAATCACTGTATGTCACTGATATTGGTACTTTTTCATGGGGGGCACCCGGTGGCCTACAGGTCTGTATCTGCACTTTTGGAACAGCACACTGGGAAACGGCAAGAACACGAGCAGCTTTCATCTGGACATGGAAAGGGTGTAACAGTGACCCAGGGACTAATTTCAAGGGGCTTCAACTCTGAAGAAGCTCTGGAAACTATTTAGGAAAATTTTGTAAAAGCAAATAACAACGCTGAACCCATGCCCCTGCAGAGTTCACCAAGCAGCAACACTGAAAATGCTCTGTGGTCTCCACACTTCTCATTTTTGTCAGAAGACACCTACAAGAGTACGTGGTTTTAAGACACTGCTGCATAGAAGTCTGCCATGAGATGTGTCCTGCAAACACAAAACACTGCCACTTGGAAAAGCCACCTCAGGCCAAGAATGGAGCGTCAACAATGCTGGGGTCCCAACCACAATGAAACCTCCTCTGTCACAGCACATAAATGGACATTGCAGCTTCCAGGGGCACCAGGCACATGCTGGGTGACATCAATCCACGTGCACCCCGCACTCGCTGCTGGCCAGCAGTTCTCATCTCACAATGCCCACTGTGCTGCACCTGTTTGGTACAGCAGAGCTTCAACCTGTGTAGCCCCCAGCAGCAGTGAGACAGACAGAATGCTCTTGCTCACACTGGCAACTGCCATTCAGAGGATTTATTCCCCTCCGAATGACCACTGTTCAATTGTTCACAAGCAAACACAGATTTCAGATGGCGATTGTTAAAGATGGGCATCGATGGTCCTTACACAACTCAAGAGTTCTACTTAACTGGGTATCTTGGAAAAAACCCAACTAATTATTGCTGAGGGGTAACATAAATGAGATTGCACACATAAAATTATATTCAATAAAGAATTATTTCATTTATAGTCTAAAATACGGAAAAGCCAAATTAACTTGTGGAAGGATCAAAAAACCTTTTCTCCAAAATGTGCCAAAGAATCGTTCTCTTCTACCCATCACAAAAAGTGGGGAAAAAAATCTTTTGTATTCTTGCTTTAAAAAAGCTTTGAATTTTTAACTTTTTTTTTTTTAATGCTTCTCTGTCTTCTTTGATACAATTAAACATACTTAGTGTCTACCACTATGGTCAGTCAAGTAGCACCGGCAGTTTTTCTCCTCTTGGCTTTGTATTTACTGAAATGTTAAAATGATTCTCAGACAGTCCTCAGCATTGACACTTTCCCTTAGGATTTAGCTGTAGGCACAACTATCCAAGGAGAAGCCCACACTTGGAAAGGGCACAAGCAAAATACTGGAATAAATTAGGGTAACTTGACCCTTAATTATTCCAGTTTGGACATCCCAAAGTGCAAGCTGTTAACAAAAACAGTGCTCTGTAAGCATACACACACACAAACAGTAGAGATCTCTAGTCACGCTATAATATCAGGTCCTATTATCTCCTTACCACAGATAATGAACTGTTATAACACTTTCAGTTACTACTGCTCAGAGTAGATGTGAAATGCTGATTACTTTTGACATTTTTCCTGCTTCCATAGTCCAATTATATATAACAACACTGAGAAAAAAATTGTCCCATTTAGAATATGGGAAATAAATGGACACAAATATCCTCTACACAGAATCTTTAAATAGGAATCATTATCTGTGAAAATTGCTGGCAAAAAACCCACCCGAATACTATTTAAATGCTTGATTGTCCCAGAAAAATAGTGGTAAATGGAAACAACTGATCTGGTTTTACTGACTGCAGTCAAACAGGGCTCAGTCACAGGCTGATTCCTCAGGGTACTTAAGTACACAGGTAAGGGTTTCTGTAAACAGGACAGTTGCTTAAATGATTATCAGATATGCTGTCCAGAGCATCAAGAAAGCTGATTAATGAAATGCTAAAAAATTAAAAAGGACAACAGTAGCATGAGAGAAAAAGATGTCACAATCAAAAAACCATTTTTAAGATAACTCAGTTTTATTCACTAACCTGTTATTCTGTGATCAGATTGTTTTCTCATCACTACCACTTCTGTATTTTTGAAAAAAAAAATTCTTTGATTTAAAAAATGAGCTTTTAAACAATATTTGAGTCTTTCCAAAAACAGGCCAGAAAAAATTAGGGCAGAATTAGCTGATTTGTTTTCCAAATACATGCTGCTTTCTTTATTTGGTTGGTTGTTGTTGTTTTGTTTTCCTCTGGAAGATATAAACAGGAAGCGGGAGAAGGAAAAAAATAACATTGTTTATTTATTCAAACACAGGCCTTGATCCTATAACTGCCCCCTTGTGTGTAGAGTGTGTCCAAAAGGAAGCAGTGCCTAAAATAAAGTGTGTTCAACTGTTTGGGTTGATTGTGTTCAGTGTTCACTGTTTTGTGTGACCTAATCCATTGTAAAATTAAACACCTGAATAAATGCTGGTATAAGTGGACACTTCTCACAAGGAGGCTGCTGCAGCTGAGCATTGAATTTTAACACCCCTTCCCCCATAATTTCTTAACCAAAGGTTTCCCCAGTGGTTCATCACTAAACAGGATAATGTAATCTCCGTTTTTAAGACAATTTGGGCATCAGTCATACCAATGCTTATATTTACTTTAATTCACCACCAAGGTATCACAATAGGAGCAATTTCAGCTTTACCTCTTGCCAGTAACACTGACACTACTCTACAAGAGTAGGATCTCATACTGTTGCTTGCTGGTAGTTCAAATGCAGTCATGAAGCCATGATGCTATGATGCTACAGGTTCCCCTCTAAATTGCTGCTGGTTTTTTTTTTTTCCTTCCCTAAAACTATTTAAATCTGACCTAGGCTGCATTACGTTTGCTTCCTGTTTCTACCTGCCTTGCACTCCTCCATTTCACCAACACAAAAAGTGTCACGAGCCAGAAAAGAAGCTGAAACAATAGGTCTTGCATTTTTTCCTAAACACTGAGCAACAATTCTCATTCCTTCAAACCTTCCCCCTAGTTTGTGCCAGCGCAGTGACTGCAGTCATGCAGTGAAGTGGATCAGATGACTGATTTGGACCAAAACTAACAAAGGAAATAAAAAAACCCCCATTAATTAACCAGGATCATCTCACCAACCCAATAGCACATGTATTGGTGTCTTCACTGGAACAGGAATAAATTGCCAGAAACTAAGGGCTGGTAGAATTAATTCTTTCAACATCAATGCTGGCTGATGTTGGCTTAAAGTACCAAACTATGGCCTCACCTTAACACGGATAAAAATAATATTCAGGCATTGAACATCTAAGAAGCGTGCAACCTTCTGTAGCTATTATTATACATGTAAAATTATTAAAAGTTACTTGCAGTAACTATAAATTTAAGTAAGAATGCTAATGCAAAACCTCATTGATAACTCAGAGAGCTTCTGTAGAGTTAAGCCATTCTCAAAGTCTAGCCTTTCCTTTTTTAAACTGCTCACTGAAAAGTACCTTGACAAAAAAGTTTCTTTCCACACTCTGGAATATTGAAGTTGAGGGGCCCATGAATCACAGATTTTTGCTGGCAAACTGTTGTAATTCCTTTGCACAAATACCAGTGGATACAGTTTTCAGCAAAGATCGAAATGGTATGTATCACTTGATGACATTTCCAGCATATATATTCTTGGATGTCAATGCAATGTCACTCTTGATAAATTTCACGCTGATAACAGGACAGCTGAGACACCCAAGAATATGTGCCAGCTGGAAAATTGCAGTGCTCAAGAGAAAGGAAATTTAAAAAAAAAAGATGGTAAAAAGGAGACAATTTCCTGATTGCAATTTATTTCCACGGCTTGTGAAATAACTTCTCATGAAGTTTTCTATTTTGTCTATTTCAAAAAAGAAACTCATGCTTATTGTTTCTGTAAAGGCAATGGATGAGTTATGCCACAGCAGCCTACAGAGGAAAGCAGGAAGGCAAATGAAGGATCCTCATGCTCTTTGACCACAAAGTGAGATTATGAGTGATCAGAGATGAAGGTTCTGATATAAAGTAGGATGGAAGATTTTTTTTTCTCTTGATATGCACTGAATTAACTTGATATGTTATTGAATCATCATTTTTAAAATAAACACAACTGATCAGTTCTTACTTCCCTGAGAACATCTGTAATGCATGTTGCATTTTAGGAGCTTGGTGGAGATGAGACTGATCAATTTTAAGGGCGTATTTTTGACACTTTCGGCAGTAACAAGGCATTAGTGAGGAAAAAAGCATCCTTCAATTAAATGTGCTGTGTTTCAAACTAATATACCAACATGGTATAATTGCTAGCTTTGCTTTGCAGTTCTTTTCTTCAGAATGCACAAGTGGATCCAGTTAGTAATTGCCTGAGCTCAGATTAATTTTGGCCATCAGATCTCATAGTCCCATAGTACTCGTTCTCATCCTCCCCCTTAAACAGTGGAATGGGAGTGGAGAGCTTTAATTTTGACTAAGTGATTCCACTTACACATTCCACGCTTGCAGACCTTTTATCTCCTCATTCCCATCCTCACTGCAGTCAGCTCGCTTCCAGGCTCACTGCAGCACTGAGACCACGTGCTGAACTGGATCACTGGGGTGATACAGGCTCATGTCTGAAGTGCATTCACATCACAGAATCAAACGAGAACAGGACTTTTATTCCACTGTACAGCAGTATGATTCCAGCAAACAGTGTAAGCATTATGTATTTCAGCTAATCTCAAGTACTAAAGTGTTTAGCAGGGCCAACTCTGAATTGATTTTTAAATTAATCCTCCCCCTGTACTGAATTCAATTAAGTCTAGTGCTCTCATCATCAGCTTTGCCAAGTTCCACATATATCACCATGTCTATAAGGCATTCAATGCATTCTTATTTCCTGCGCATCACTACTGGAAAACACCTTAAAGGAACAGACCTTACTGAACCAGTCTGGGTTCTTCTTTTTTGTCATTGCAAGCGTGGTGCCAAAACCTGCTATCATTCCCGCTGTAGCAACAGTACCTAGAAAAATTCCACCTGCCAAGAAAAGTCAAAGAAATAAAAATCAACACTTTGTTACTGAAGGGGAAGGAAAAAAACAACCAACGTGTTTAGACAATAAAAAACATGAAAAATTAAGATCTGTCAGCACATGCTGAAGGGAAAGTCTCAGTTGTCTATATTTTTTATGTTAACTCAATATGACAAAATAGCAAGACAAAGAATTAGTTCTATAAAATAGAGCATTTTGAAAATAATGGCATGTGTATATATTTTCAAGCCACACACAAAAATTCAAATTCTAGGATGCTTTTTCACAGTACTTTGAAATTTCTCTCAGTCCAGAGCCAGGCTACTAAAGTCATCTTGTTCTTTGGTTATGCCTCACTCTTCCCCAAAAGGGAAATGTAATTGGTTTTGTTGCATCACTTGTTATTTCAAATGATCACCTAAAAATGGTCACCACCAGCTCCTCTGAAGACCACTACATAAGCAACGCTTGTTCTTTGGCTTTATGTTCTAATGCTTTAATTAAAATTCTGAAAAAAATTTAATTTTTTTTTTTAATTTGAAACAATTTTTTAAAAAGAAAGAAAATTACACTAGCAGGACAGAAAGCATCCCTTGTTTTTCAGTCCTTTCAGTGTTTCCAAAGTCATTTGGGGTACCTGGATCCCTTCTAGCTCTTGCACCGAAGTCGCATGTGGCCATACCTGCCCACTTCTAAGAAAAAAGCTTGTTAAAAAGACTTACTGCACTGTAGAAACCAATCTGATTGATACTAAAATTTTAACATTTCAGGGGGTTACATGTTCTTCCTTTGCAGGTATTGATACCCACCCTGTTTTCCCTTTCCTAATACCAGTGAGGTAATTAAAAAATGGTCTGAATAGGAAGTAAGAAGCAAAATACAGTTAAGTTAGATCTTTTAAAAAGTTTTTATCTGATTACTGTGATGAAGAAGTTTCCTGTAATCGTGTCAATGAAATCTGTAAGGTACCTCCTCTGCCTGGGAGCATAAAAACCTCGCATCCTGACCGAATTATGCAGCCCACTAGGTTTTACATTTCCAGGTCTGGTAACCAACATTTCCCCGATTTCAGGCACAATAATTGGTGTGGGTACGTCCATCCTCTGGACGGGCGTGTCCCGGGATGTCCCGGCTGGCGGCGCTGGGACGGGGCCGCCTAAGTCCCGGCCTCCGCTCCGCCGGGGGGCGCGGGGAGACCGAGCAGGCACCGGGAGCAGCCCGGAGATACGTATAAAATCACAATATAATATAAACATAAAGCCGCACAGCGCCGCCAGCCCGCCGGACGTGCGCCCGCTGCTCTGCAGCTGTGGGCGGCTGCGGAGACTCGGGCTCTGCCCTGGCCGCGGTTCTCCCGGCTCGCTCCCTTAGGGAATGCGCAGCGCTGCGGGTCGCCCGCAGGAGCCGCCTCTTCCCCGAGCGCTGCTGCCCCCTCGGGCCCGGCAGCGCCGAGCGCGGACCCCGCAGCGCTGCGATCCCTCCCGGGAGGGAGGCGGCTCCGCTCAGCGCCCGTCCCTCATCCCGCATCCCGCATGCCGCGTCCCGCCCGGCTGCCCGCGCCGTGCCGGGCCCGGTGCCCCGGGGGAGGGCGGCTGAAGGGTGACCGGCGCCGCCGCTGCCAAGGGCGAGAGAAAAGGCGGCCGGCGCTGCAGGGGCTTTCTCGCTGTGTCCAGAAGCCTCCGCGAGGGCATTCCCAAATGTCTCGCCTTCTGCCCGGGGGCGGGAGAGTGGGGCAAGACCTGGGGCTACGGCAAGGGGAGCACGGCTGGGGACGGTGTCAGAGCTGCCGCACACGCTGCCGCTCGTCCGTGACCCGTGCAGGAGCTGGAGGGGAGGAGAGTGGAGGAGAGGAAGGCTGTCTGCACCTTTGATTAAGAAGAGCTTGTCCTGGGATGCCGCAGAGCTCCCAGCCCCGCGGGGCAGGGACAGCCCGCGGCCGGGGTCCAGCGGCGCTGCGGCCACTGCCCCATCACGGGCGGCCCCGCCGGCAGCCACCCCCATGGCCCAGGGCACGGCAGTAGGAGGCGGCGGCAGCTGCAACCCGGAAGGAAAGGGAGTGGGGCTGGCACACGCAGCCGCCTTTCCTCCTTGTCCCCGTCCTCGGCCGCGCAGCCGGGCGGGGATCCCGCGGCAGCGCCGGGCGCGGGGGGAGCTGCAGCTCCTCTAGGAACGGCCTCCTGTCGTTGGGGCGCGTTCAGCGTCCCCGGAGCACAAATCGCGCAGAGGGAAAATGGGAAAAGGTTGTCAAAGCCTCTTTTAAATCAAGTCTTTTGTAGCAGCCTCAAAAGGGTTTTGTTTCGGTTTGTTTTGGGGTTTTTTTATGTCCGTGGGACAGATCGCGTAGTGGACTTCACCAAATAAAACTGGGAGACCAAATAAAACTTAATTCCCATGAATTCTAGTAAGCTGTACCTTGACGAATGGCGTTGCTTTAAAGTACGTATTTTTGTTCCAAATCCTCATTCTTTCAAGTTATGTAAATAGTTTTTCACGCTACGAGAACATACATTTGGGGTTTTTTCATCTCTCTGCCACCCTAATTCTCAGCTGCTGATGAATATAAATTGATGTGCTATCTAATTTTATCACTTTGCCAAACAGTGTACTAATTGAAGATTCTGTGTGGACAGGTAAAGTGTATTTTTAGTTGTAACAGTCTACTTCAACAGTAAACAATGAATGTAAATAAATCCAAACCAAGCGCTTTTCCCCCAGCTTCCTTCTCTGTATCTTTTAACATAATTTATAGCATGTATCTAAGGGTCTAATTATAGGGACTCGGTTGCTAGGCAAAAATTTAGTATTTTGGGAAACTTCCTGTTCATGGTACTTCTAAAAACCAATCCAAAGCTGTTTCCTAATAGTCCATGTGCTGTGTAAATTAAACAATATTTTACACAGAGAGCCTATCACTAACTCTTTTTTTTCTAATCTGGACAATGACTCCTAATCTTCTTTTCTCTAGTCTTCTTTTTCCCATGAAAAAGTACCCCAAAATCTTGTGTGTGCTTTGGAATAGAATTAGACTTTGCCACAAATAATAACAAAACCTCCTGGAAAAGCTTAGAGAAGGGCGTCTTAGAAGAACTGCAGAGTGACAATGTGAAAAGAAGAAGTTACTTTTTATATAAAGTATTTAAATTTATTAGAATGCATAAAAATAAAACAGCAGCATGCATGTCATTTTGATTGTAATTGGTGTCAAGATCATCACTGCATCTGATAGAGGAATCGTTGAACTGTGAGAGGCAATTAGGTTATTGTGTCTGTTGTATTTTTTTGTCTTTGCTGATAACAATCCTATATTTTCTTCTCAGGATAGTTTTTCGAGTTCACATCAATCAAGATATCACTTTCTTTCCAATTTTTCCAGAACCAGGAAAAAAGAGAAGAGAAAGGTATAATGATGTTATTTAATCCTGGTTTGAACAATGCCAAGAATCTATATTTGAGAGTTAGATAAGATCTGTCTCTATTAATCATTCACAGAGACTTAAAGTAGGGCATAAAGACCATGAAATCCACTCTGAATAACTTAAAATTCTTAGTGTTGTAAATTTTACTTGCTTTAAAAAACCCAAGAAATACTCAGCAGAATTGTGTTCATTTAGGTTACAATATTAATCTCTTCTTGCTGTATAATTGAATACAATATAATGCTGTCTTTCCTTTTTATTACAAAAAACTTGGTGAGCCAAAAGCAGACAGTGAGAGGGAAGCAAAGTTTTCCACTTCAAAGGATGTGTAAATCTCCACTTGTGATTCTGATGTTATGGTTAGGAATTTTATATCAACCCCTGGGTTTTAATGAAAAATTGGTAACATGGTGCCTCTCCCATGGGAGTTCATATTATTGTACAGTATTGATTGGCAAGAGAGGAGTGTGGAGAGTAAGCGAGAGCACAAGGAAGGAAATAAATTTTAAAATAAAACCAAAGAAACAAGTTAGCATGAATATATTCCCTAAGAGATTTTTATAACCCTTGCAAACACGTGGTATTGCTGCCAATAAGCAGCTCTATCACGAAACAGAACCCCAGTGTGCAAACTTCTGAACGTAATGCTGTGGGATATTTCAGTCCTGGCCTGTGTATCTCCTGCCCTCCTTCCTCTCTGGTGCAGGACTGCACAGGGATACCTGGCCTTCTCCACTGAGTTCCACTTGAGCACCAAGCTTGCAGTTTAGGTATTGAGAAGCAAAGAAGCTAGCTGATAAACTGGCTTATCAACTATAATACAGGCAGTAAATCAATATATTCACTAAGTTATCTGTCTGATTATATACCCAAAAATCTTGAGTGCCGCTGCAAAAAATGTTGGCACCTGAGACACAGAATCCTGTTTGGAGTCTGAAAATCCAATTCAAAACATAGGGGAGGTTGATTTGAATACTGGTTAAACTGACATGTTCAGTAACTGAGCTGGATTATGGAAAAGAACTTGGGAAAGAGCCAAACACTGGTTTTGGAAAGAGAGAAAATGCAGCAGTTGAGCTACCCTTTGGCTCTCAGGAGAGCTGAGCTTTATTCTCTGCCTGACTCACTGGGGTCATTTCCTCAATTTATGGCAGCTTTGATATTCCTGCAAGCACCATGCAGCATCAGCACTGTGCACAGGCAGGGGCATGAAGAAACCAGTTACATATTTCCAAACAATTTTCTGGTTGATTGGACAAGAAATTAAAGTGTTCTGAAGCTGTGATTGGGGTTCTGCAGAAACCTCTGTTTTTTTACAATTAGCTGGTTACTGTTGTGCATCTCCTAAGGATCTGGTGGCTGAAATTCCCACGTTGAGAGTCTGTCCTCAGGTCTCTTGTTTCATACTGCAGCAAAAATCTGGTCACCGAACAGTGATGTGTAGACTTCAATCACAGAAAAGCTGACAAAAGGCAGTGCTCATTTGTGAAAGGTATGCACAGTTGTGAAGAGCTTTGCACTGGAGAATCAAAAGACATAAAAAATACTGGTTGAGCTGCCTTCACACACTTATGGAGGGGTGTTTTTGGTTTTGGAGGTGATGGGGAAATTCATCATTTTGCGCAAGGTTCTGCTGTGGTTCTGCGGCAAAGGCAGGAGCCGAGAGGCCGGATCTCCAGATTCCCGTCCACCTACCCCAGCCCCAGAGGTGCTTTTCTAAACTGCAGCTTGCTTCTACAGAATATGCAACCCTCTTCTTTAAGTTCCCTTCTCCATGTGATTATTCAGCAGTGCATGTGAAGCACGACGTTGGACAAGACTGGGTGTGCCAGCATGCTGCACAGACACCACAGTGGCATTGTTTGTTATGGCCACAGCCTGGCCACGTTTCAGTAAATGGCAAAAGTCCCATTTGGCAATCTGGCCTGGGTTTCAGTTATACATCCCAAATTAGCATTTGTGGATGATGACACTATGGCTGGTCAGAGGTGCACTACAGGTTTCAGAGCTGTTGATAACATATCAAGGCTGTCACATGTCGTGGACAGAATTCAGGTGAGGCTGCAGAGATGAGAAAACTTACAGAGGTCTTCTTTTATATGCCTGCATCTACTTGTTTTCTGTTCTTATCCTTTACTAAATTACCTGTTTTGTTACCTGCTCAGTGTTTATAATACTGTCTTTTGGCAAGTAAAATATGCCTATATCTGTTTGGCTTTGCCCACATTTACTAGAGAGGAAAATCACAGATCCCTTCCCAATTCCTGTGATATTCCTACTATCTTTAGAAACCTAGCAAATATGTTTACAAATTATTTTTTGATTTCACTAGGTACCACATCTTAAGTGGTCTCAGTATGTGTTTCATTATAGAACTTTTAATAGTTACTTTGCTGTACCATATTGGAAAAACCTCTACCACTGTCCAGAAAAAGAAAAAAAAGTATTGCTGACTGAATTAAAAAAAAAAGAAACAGCAAAAATTAATTATTATTTCCATGGTGTCACTAGAGCATGGCCTGGTACTTGTGTCTCAGCCACTCTTACTGGGTGCTGCAACCTGAGCTAGCAGCAGGAATCCTGAACCACCAGACCAGCTGACTGGGTTCTGCTGGGTGACAGCCTGGGAGCAGGATTTTCTACAGAGAAAATCTGCTCCTGGCCCACGTGGCCAGAACTGGAAACTTCCAAAATTATGGTTGGCAAGACAAAGGAGGCCTCTGAGTGACAGTCCAGTCCATAGAGTCGTCCATCCTGTGTTTTACCTGCTGTGGCTCTGGGAGATTACTTTGTTGGCAACTCAAACAGATTCCTACAAGGACAGTCAGGGTCAGATCACACTGCCTGGAGAGGTTTTACAGTTTCCTTTCGAGGAAGATTTCATGAGGATAAAGCTGTGAGTGAGCTGCTCTGAGCACAGAGCTTGAGCCTGCTTTGGGAAGGAGGTTGGACTGAGACCTGAGTGTCTGGTTTGACTCCTCCACGAATATGTTCATGGGCAAGGGTAACTTCAAGCTTGGCTCTGATGTAAGACCCCACACCATGGTGGCTGCAGGGTGGGAGGGATGTGCTGCTGGCATGCACCCCTGGGCAGCAGAGGGTCCCTCAGTTGCCATGTTCAGAAGCTGCTGCATGGCATGTGCCTGTGGGAGAGCTGCTGTGCCCGCCCCATGCCACTCGCCATGCTCATATGGCCAGAGACACCAGTGTGGGGACCCTCAACAGTGGTATGTGCTGCAGAGGAAGAAATTGGACTGGCATTTCATTTATTGTGAGGAGGTGGCCAGTATGAAGTCGACTCATGAATGCTCGTAGTACGTCACCTGCTGAGAAAGCCAACTGTAAAATTAATTGTCAGGAATACGAGATGTATATTTTTCCTAATTGGCTTCAGTGCAATTATATCCAAAGGCCCTTTTCACAGGCATTCATAGAGCTTAATTGCTATAGTTTAATATTGCAATTTAAAAAGGCCTGGAAGAAGACCTGATATTAGGCTAGGCTCCTGATGAATTATAATTATCACTTTGTGTAGACGGGTGGAAAACATTTCTAATTAAATTAGTCTTGTTACGTAAAATAATATTGTGATCTGGATAAAGCACTTCTGATTTCACATCTAAAATATTTTTAAGAGCACCAAGTTTGTGCCAGAATTTCACTTGGCAGGTCAAATTGTCTTTTAAAATTACTTGACTTTTCAGTAGCATCTTATCATAGGTTTCTGCATTGAAGATGTTTGGCAATGATAGAATGATTCAAGGGTTGGACAGCAAATAAAGTAAAATATAATAAAATAAAATGATGGAACTAGCATAATTTCCTAGTTCTATGAGCATGGGGGATTCACAGTCTGAATGACAGGTATTCATAGCATGACTGTCACACATTTTCTTCCTGTATTAATTTCATCTCCGTCTGAGGGTGTTTGCAAGACATGAACCGCTAATCTAATACTTTGAAAACAGGAAAGCTCATTAGCAGCTCTAGGGAAGGGAGTGAGATGGGTGAGGAAGGTGCAGGTCATTAAAGGTTTAAAAGTAAATGAAGTGTGAAAGTTTTAAGAAGGATTACTCCACACGCAATCTGTCTGCACTCTGTAAAAACCCAATGATTTTTGTGTATCTTGCATTTCTTTCCCATTAATGAGACCTGCAGTGAATAAAGTAAACAGGCAAATGGAAAGGTGTCAGCTGAAGGTGTCAGGCTGCATTTCAAGGAGTGGGTTACAGTCAGTCATTCCCAGATGACCGGCAGCTTCATGGCCCGGTATGTGTAGCTGACGCGTCACGTGTTGAACGCGGCCCTTTCCAGCAGGCCTCATCAGACATTCAGTGTAAGTTGTCAGAGCAGCTGGAGTCTGACTCCAACAGGGTATTTTTGAAGGGCACAAAGTGGGAGATAGGTGGCCACTTTCTGGCAGAAGATAGTGGGAATATTGTGTCAAGACACCCTGTGCATATGGAAGACTGTCCCTGAAATTTTCTGCATGCATGTCCTCTTGTGTATGCAGTACATTACAGCTTACCATATATATCAAAATTTGGCACTACTGTATCTCCCTAAACATCGCATTAATCCATCTGTCTGTCACCATGGTAACAAGGCTCCCTATTGATGACTGAAGAAGAGCTGAACCATTAAAACTAAATGTACACTGTAAAAAAAAAAACAGTAAGCTCACTTGGTATAGCTTACAGAGACACAAATGGTCAAAAATAGGCTAACTAATATATTCTATGCATTATTTTTATAGATTATTTATATTATGGATCTGAAATAAAGCCTGTTATTAAAATTATCCTTAAAT
This sequence comes from Ifrita kowaldi, assembly GCA_013398055.1. Taxonomy (NCBI): domain Eukaryota; kingdom Metazoa; phylum Chordata; class Aves; order Passeriformes; family Cinclosomatidae; genus Ifrita; species Ifrita kowaldi. The sequence continues at coordinate 677,428 of VZRS01011721.1, read as the reverse complement.
CTGATCTTTGCTTCTTCATATCTATTTTTTACATAATCTGCTGAACTCAATACTAAAAATTGTGCATTTTTTCAGAAATTTACATGTTCCATAGTCATTCATCCCAGAGGACGGAAAGATGAAATTAATATCTTAAAAACACCACATACAAAGCAGATTAGAAATATTGCTGCATGTTTTACTGCACATTTTCTTTCGCTCTCTTTCGCTCTTGCTTCCATACTTGTAACTTTGCCAAAATAAAAGCAGTAAAGTGCAGGCATTCATTAAAGGATCAGTGTCTAACTGAGCACTGTTAGTTAGTTGGATCTGAGATTTTTTGAGAATCACAGCGTTGTGGAAACTCTGACATGAATTACTGGACTTCATAAATCATTCTTGGACAATGAATTTCCATTTTTTATTACACTGGCGCCATGCATGCTATTAATGGTAGACTTGAGTCTATAATTCTATTAGGCTTTAAAGAGGCCTTTGATTTTAGAGCCGAAATAGAACTTAAAGCTAACAGCTGACTTCTCATCTACTTCTGGGTTCATTGGATGGTGCTTTTGGTTCTCTAGAAATGAGAGGACCAGAGAAAGAAATGGGAATACTGCATTTAAGAACACTTTGTCACATTCATTGATCTGAAGGTATGATTATTCTTGCTTATGTCAGAATTGATACCTGGTTTAAACTATGGCTCTGATCTTATAATAAGCCCTTGGGTCAGGAGGTAGCTCACAAGGGTGCTTTATGAGTCCCATGGAATGTTGACAGGTTGGAAGGTCAGATGGGGTCATTGCTCTGTCTGTGCACAGGGGTGTGGAGTTTGTACACGTACACATGTTGCATGGGTGTATATCACACAGATTTTATTAAATCTAATGTCCCAGTGGGCAAACATTGCCCTGTTATAGGATATATGAGCCGTGGAGGACATGGAAGACCAACTGAACCTGGAAGATCAACCTGGAAGAGAACCAGGAGACACAGAAGCTACTAAGCAGCCTAGAGTTTCTGATTCACATCTGACATTTAAAATGCTTTCAGCTCAGAAGAAGCCAGAGAAACTTACAGGTGTGGAGGAAAGCTACCTCCCTCCCTCCTTTGTTTCCTCCCTTCCTTTTCAGGTGGGTGAAGAAATGTGATCCCTTGAACTGATAGAAAAGAGTATGCCTGTCTGATATGAAGCAGACAACAAAGTAGCAACTGAAGAAGAGTCTGCCTAGTTTCATCTCTGATAGAAAATGAAAGTATAATTCTGAACTTTATAAATGCCAAGGTCATGGCATGTATTGCTCTGGGTGGACAAAGACATGACAAAATGATCAAATGCTTTTGGAGGGCATAAAAGTGGCACATGGCCATGCAGATGATGGGCCCCTGTGATGTATGTTGTGATCTAATTTGTCTTTGTTCCAAGCAGTACATCGCTACTACTGGATCCAGCAGGCCTTCCAAAACAGTGGCAGCTACAAGCACAATTTCTCAGTGTTCTTCTAGTGAGCTAAGCTGTCTCAGATTTTAAGGAGATCTTTGTTGGTCAATACAATTTATTTTGCTTTCCCAAATGTTAAAACAACAATCTACTATGTTCCCCTGATACAATTAATTTCAAGTAGTTTATTGTATAAAGAATAATACAATGCAATAGCATTCCTAAGGATGGAAGGAACTTTGCTTCTTTACTTACAAAATTATAAATTGTAGCAACTTTTTAATTAAAGCTCAAAAGATTGTGTTAATATTCAAAATTCAAAAGTCTTACCTATTAGAAATTAGTATTCCCATTCTAATTATTACTGAAAAAAGAGTATTCTCTATCAAAGAGTGTATTGTTATTTTCATAGTTTTTAGAAATCACAACATTTCTCTTTGATTTCTTTTATTTTAATTGCATTTTGCAAGACCTGGACAACATTTTTTGTCACTCCAGTGAATTCCTTCCTCTCTTGAAAACTCAATGTCGTGAAAATTTCCTTTTCTTCAAAACATGCCGCTGTAATAAAAGCTTGGTTTGAATCCTCAGCTAGCATGGGGGAGTTGTTTCCCCACCAGCTGTATTGTATTTCTGTTCTCTCACTCCGCTGTAAGAAATTTGAGTGTCTATAGAGGGCGTGCTTCCGCACCGCCGGCGGCTTTGGCTGCTAGCCCGATACGATGGAGTGTTTCTTCAAAAGCTGTTTTGACACCTTCCCCTTCTAACAGGGACTTTCACCCTGTTAAAACCCCATCCAAGGAGGAGCCACATGGGTTCTCTCAGCCCATCAAGCAAGGAACCGGCCCAAGCAGCTTCCAGCGTGAGCATCCCTTATCCATGGTGGCCAAATCCAGTGTTCCTTTTCTGAAGTGGTCTCTGCATAGCAACAGTAGATGGAGGCTTAACACGTAAGTACTTAGGTTTATTTAATTGAAGGGGGTTAATTATGGTGAACTCTTCTACTTGTGAAAAATACTTAGATCTACATGTATTGTACAGCATGCTTTTATTTAAAGTTTTCTGTTTGCCATCCATTTTGAGGTGTTCAAAGGCAGGTATTTTCTTCCTTGATCTCAGCTCCACGGCTGGCCTCCTGGAGAGGGATAGTAGGGAATGTGGGCTGCCCCCATCTGGTTGGGGATATGGAGCAGGAGCAAAGCAGTGAGATACGGTTTATCTGCCCAAAAGAGCTTGGGTTTTGTTCTTGTGTGAGCCTTTCATGACACAGGCCTGACCACTGACCTTTGAAAAGAGCATTGCAACTTCTCAGAGACAGGGGAGAAGCTGCTCTTAAGAAGTGTGAGAAGATGGAAAGCTGTATCCTTTGGGTAGGTTGGTGGAGAGAAGAGATAAACTGGTGCTTTTCATGAATTTGGAAGGAGGTGGGAAAGGAAGTGGGAGGATTGAGTTTTTTTGGTCTTTTTGAATAGAGAGGAAACTTGTATTTGTCTTCTTGAGGAGGTGCAGAGGAAGGAAGGAAATCAGTGCTTTTTTTTTTTTTTGGGATATGTATGAAGAGAACTATTATGGCCTGGTTGGAATGAACATTCATTAAAGTAATGCCTTTCTTGCCCTACAGCCCCAAGTGGTGCTTGTGAGGCTGTGTTGTTGCTAACACATACTTGTCTACCATCCCAGGGCTCAGAATTGCTCAGAGGCAGCAGCAGTGCTGAGACAGATATAGACAGACTGAAAGACACAAATTTACTGGGCTATTCCATGTTGAAGGGTTCACCAAACCCTGCATACCGAGATGGTGTGGGATGTATCCGGTCATAGGAATTGTCCCAGAACATGGAAAATTGACATTCCATGAATCCTGGCAGTCCATGTAGTCAACAAGCTGAGTGCACAGTCCCTCACAACACAGCATGTGTGCAGCTTGGCTGGGTATAGACACTTCATCCAAGATAAAAAAACAGCAATGCCTGAAATAAACACAAGTTCTCCAGCTTTGCAGAAGCCAAGGTTCTGCAGTGGAGGAGAGAGTGCCAGCTACCCACTCTGGAAGAGTAGAGAGTTGACAATGACTGATATTTTTTCTCTTCAGTGTAGTTGTAAGAACTGCATACGTACATCCCGTGGGAATGTGACTCCTCTCTTTTGTTTCCGGCAGTGGGGGAGTTTCCTGCAATGGGCAAAGACCTATCAATATTTTCAGTGTTGCTGAAGATTATGTGGGGATACAAGCTGTGGAGAATGGCTTTGAAGATCTTGAAAACAGACTCACCTTGGATTTGCTGAAGCTCATCTGTACTAGACGCCTCCTGAATATGCATGGCTGCCCAGAATGCCAGTTTGTGCTGAATGGCAGGTGCTAACTCTGAGACAGGCATCTGGCATGCAGAGAGTTTTTGATTATCTGCTGCTTGTTCCAAGTACAGACCATAACATGGTGCCACAGGGAATGTTAGTCTTCAATATGCAAAACCTCCTATGTTATGAAGTTATTGACAAAATATATATATTTTGCATAAGTCTAGAAATTCTTGCAAGGTATTGAGATGTGATATCTGGAGTTGGCTTATCTGGCTCAGGCAGGCTCAGGAGAGGCCTGAGATGGTGTCATGATTTCTTGAGCTGTTGCACAAGGAGCAGGTAGAGTGGGAGCCAGCAAGCAAAGCAAAATACCAGGGGGTGGGGCTGGTTTGTAGCGTAGGCTGCACAAAGGTTATGGATGTGTGCAAGGCTTACTCTGAGCAACACGCTGTGGTTAGGGACTGCGGTTAGAGCAGACAATTGCTGAGCGTTGTGCATAATGCATGACAGGCAGGGCTGTGGTATGCAGATAAAAGCAGCGTGGGATGGATTTTGCACTAAATTGTGCTCTGTGAGTGTGAAGAAAGGATGAAACCAGTCCGCTAGGAAAGCCCTAGCTTTGACCTGTGTGCCAAAAGCTAGTCTGCACCAGATGGCCTGGATGAGAATCACAAAAAAAGGGAAGTTAAATTGGGTTCTCATAAATCCCCGTGAGCTGCCCCTTCCATGCCACCGGTAGTTTGCTTTTTGTTAGAATTTCTCTGTGCAATCTTCCTAATTGCACTTACCTTCCGAAGTGGAAAGAAAATGTGAGTTTTTACAGATTATTTCCTCTTACAAGATGTTCCTTCTGAGTACGGTGTACCTAAAAATCCACCTGCAGTTTCTCCCATGGGCAGTGAGTGCCAGACTTTTCCCCTCTTGATGTCCTCTGTCTTTAGTCCTCAGCTCTGAGTAGCCACCTGCTAGGTGAAGCTTCAGCCATCAACTTTACCAAGTAGTCATCATCTCTGAGGCATCAAGGGCTGATGCTGTTTGCATGAAGGACTCACACTCCTCATGGGTGTTTGGAGACTTCATTTTTCTACGTGTAACCCCACTTTATACATTTTTGCATGAAAATATTTACGTTTGTATCTCAGAGTTTAGAATTTTTTTCCTATTTTATTCCCTCTGGTATTCTGTACCGACACTCCTTTTAATCAAATAAAACATACCAATTCAGAATGCCTTCAAGACTAATCTTTGCATATTATTTATTGCATGAATAATTTTCTGTAGAATTCTGAATCATTTTCCTGGATTTGCTGGTTACAGTTTTATTGGTTTAAGACGTGATTGTACTCCAGACTGCCACTTGCTCATCAGAATTCATTTATATGAATGCTAGTAGATTAGCACTAGAGTTAGATTAAACTAACTCTACAAAAAAATCAGATTTATAAACTCATTCTCTTATTGTGGTGTAAAAAGCATATGTTCTAGAGTATTTACCAGTCATTCTCAGAACCTTGGCCAAAACCTTCTCTTGACCATACAAATAATCCCTTAGCTTTTCTTAAAAGAAATTCTTGAATTTTTTAAAAGAATAATTATTGGTTAAAATAATTAAGGTTAATAATCTTACAGGAAAAATAGAAATAAGTCTAATGACACCCATGTGGACATATTTGATGAAGACAAACTTCTGAGAACACTTAAAAGCGAGCCATCATGTTGATTTTAATATGGAATATGCGTTTATTAAGTGAAAATCTGATTTCCATCAGAAGATGTTGCACTGGTAGCAGAAGTAATTGCTAAAACTCTGCTGCCATAAACATACCTAGTTGGGCACACGCTTCTGAGCAAAGTCCATCCACTTAAGTGTTCACAGAAATATCAGAATGATCATGATAGTAAACACATGAACAAAAATAGCAGAAAAAATGTTTTTGTTTTATGCCTCTGACCACATTTGTGTATGATCAGTATCACATTTCTGTTGATTGTCAGACTTCCTTTCTCTACCGCAGTGTTGTCAGCCGTATGATTCATGAGTCATATCTAGTCCTTTGTATACAGAGCTCATTGAATATTCAGATTCCACAGAGTATAAATTACCAAGTAAATGAACTATTTTTTTATCCTGTTTGCTGAGGGGGAAGGGAAGGAACCCAGGCTTTCCAAATTAATTCAGTCATTGCAGTGCTGTACCCCTGAGCAGCACTCCTGGCTCATTGTCCTGAAAACAATAGCTCTGAGAGGTGTAAAATGACCTGTTCTCCCTTATTCTTTTCACTCATTGCTTTATGTCAGGAAGGTGGGAAAGAAGGGTAGGTATGAAACCCAAGGCCAACATTGCTGCTTGCTGAAATAACCTATATGCAGTGAGGGAGGGCAGGTCTAGAATGGACACAAAACCAAGTGGAAGGCAGGGAAAGAAAAAAAAGGATCAAGAGAAAAGCAATGATATAATACTAAGTCTTCCCTGTTAATGATGCTGAATGTGACAATGAAGAGATTTTCAAAAGCAGTTAGCTCCATTTTGAGGTGGCCTAGTTAAGTGTTTAATGATGCAGGTAGCCCCACTCTGGGGTTTACAGAAGTCTCTAATTGCCCAATTCCTCCAGGAAAACTATTATGTATTTTGTGTTAATCCGTATAAGCCCACATCATAGATGTGATGTGTTCCACTGACAGCAATGGATGGTTCTTCTGTAAATGCTAAAAATGTGTAGTGCAAAACAGTGAAACAGCCCACAACTATATTATGAAGAAGGCTTTTCTCAAAATGAGTGTCATGCTCCCACATAAGCTGGATGGAGTCACTTTCTTGCACTCCACAGCAAAGCATAAGTTCCTACTTTCCCACAGTACCGTGAGTGGGTGTTTACTGAGGCAGCAGAGAAGAGAAGGAAGAGGCACAGGGAAATATACACTGAGGGGGGCAAAAAAGGTTGTATATGAGATAAAACGGAGCACATTTGCAATTGTTGTTTTGTCAACCGAGGTACAGCCTCAAGCAGGAAACAGGAGGGAAAAAGAAAACCTGTTAAAGCTATATTCTTTTACACAGGAGATACTAGTTAAAGAACAGTATCAAAACATTTTTACTATGTTAATTGGTTAATTAAAATAATTGTAGTTGACAGCATCCCTTTAATTGCATGACCCTTTGTAGGTGTGTGTTTTATTATTCTTTGTTTTGTTTTCTATGGGAACAGACGTAGGCAATTGTTTAAAGTGTCAGTCGGACTTCACAGAGAAGAATTTGAAACTTGCTCAGCTGAATGGGAAAGAGAGTAGAAACTTCGAGTTTAATTATATTTTTTAAGTTTCTAGAAAATCAATGAAACAAAGACAAATTGATGCCAACACTTTTTAAAGTACTTGGGCATGCTGTACTACCACCCCGAGCAAGTGATGATGACCTGGCTTATCTAGCAGCCCATCACTACGGGGTGTGAAGGTCATGCTCTCCCTTCCTTTTCTGCCTTTAAGCTGCATCTTGTGTCCTCTCATGTTTTGCCAGCTCTTGGCATCCTATGGAATGCCTCCATGAGCACACCTGATTGAGCCTGAAATTCGGTGGCAGCCTAGGTCAATCTAACTGCTGTCCACAGTCCTACTCTCTGCTCCTTTATTTTATATATATTCAAATTTATGTAATAGATACTTTATATAGAGGAAAGCTCTTTCACTTCCCTTTCCCTGGGCAATGTGTTCCTGTCCCTCCCTTGTGCAGTCTTTTGTCATGCTTTGTCATGTCCTTCGCCAAGTCATTCCAGCATGATACAGCAGCAGAAAATTAACTTGCTGAAAAAGAAAAAAGTGAATAGTTTTTTATTTCTGCTGATATTCTTGTACCAAGACAGCTCTGCAAAACATCCAATAAGTTGTGGTGAGACTGCAAGGGAGAAAGTGGAAGGATCTGAGGACAGGGCAACTGCCACCCTTCACTGCTGGTTCAGGTGCAAGGAAATGTGGAGTGAGAGAGGCCTTCCTCCCTTGGTGCTGGTGAGCTTCGAGCTCTGCTCAGCACTCGCCCATCTTATGTCACTTCACTTTTGGTCATGAGGTGGCAGCCAGCTGGCCCCTGGTCAGCCTGAGTGCAGGCTCCCATTAGCCACAGCTCGTGGTGCTGGCATCACATGGGGAGCGTCATGAGGATCACGGGGCAGAGGGAGGTGGGTGTGATGGGGAGAGGAACTCCAGCTTGCTTCACCCACTGCTCACACTGACACTTGTCTTTATATTTATTGTGCAGAACTAGGGAGTTTTGCCATGAAAACACCTAGAAACTGAAGAGCAGGTGTGTGGTAAAGAGTAGAGATAGGTATGACCCATTTGTTTATTCAATTTAGTTCAATTTGTTTATTCATCGTTTGTTTATTTCTCTGAAGTGCTAAGTTCATTTCCCATGCATATTCCTAAAAAAAAAAAAAAATTAAAAAAAATGGTTTTAAAGAGGAAGTCCACTGAAGGAAAACAACTGGCTTGGTGAAGTGGGATTAGGGTATTAGAATTTTCTGTATAGTACTGACTGATTAAATGATGCTGTTCTGCTTTAAGCAATGATCAGTACAAGGCTCTTCATGGGGAAGCAAAGCATCAAACAAACTGTAATTCATTCCACTCTTTGTGCAGTGTAGTCTACTAATACATCCTGGAAGACTAAGGAAAATTATTTCCTGGCTTCAGTGAGGGAACTTTCAATGTGATTGGTAACACTGGAAAATTTGGGGGTTTTCCTCATGTAAGTGTACTTTATTGGCCCTTTCTTTTGGCTGGCTCATGTCTGTGTCAGCTTCCCAGAATGAAAGACGTTTTTCTTTCCTTCAGTCAATTTAGAGCAAGACAAAATATTCAATAGGCTTAAAATAGCACACTGATAACTTCATACAATGCTCATCTTTATTTTTTTCAGTTGAAATTGTAAGATTTTGATGCAGTCTCCCTTCATCTTTGGAAACAGCCATTGATCAAGGAAGCATGGCCAGTTCCAAAAACTTCTGGATTTTAATTGCATTTTAAGGAGAATTCTCAATTTATTCTGCTGGAATAAATTAAAATATCCATAAATTCTGATTTCTATCCAAAGCAATGAAGTTATATGGTAGGAAGCCAAAGTTAGAAGTTGAAAAACTACCAAAATATTCCAGACTCTATATGATTAGGCAATTTCAGATTTTTAAATTACAAACAACTGTGTTTCTAATGCTTCAAAACAGAAAAAAAAAAAGCCACCCCCATCAAGAGATATGGTTTCAACATGCATTAGATAAATGTAAATACAAAATTGATTCTGGTCTCCAGAACTTGCCATGAAAAAGCTCTCTTACCTCATCATGCCTTCTAAACTCCCCCACTGCAGAGAAACACTCTGTTAGAAAGCTGTACAATAAATGACTAGTCATCTTGGTCTTTCAAAAGCAAGACTTTAGAGACACTTAAAAGCTTTTTGGACCTGCTTAAGTTGATCACGTTGTTGTAGTAAAAAACCCTACTTTTTTATTCTCTAGAGAGTGATTCTGATGAGCATTCTCACTCTCTGTTCCTGCCAACTCCTATGTAATATTTCTAGTTTGCACAAAACCTGTTTTAAGGAAATTAAGTATTTTCACAAAATGAATAGCTTGTAAGGCTCTAAAATCATGACAGGGAGAGGTAACTTCTGAAAAACAGCATAGAAAAAGGAGAAAAATATCTGGTCAGAAAAACAGGTATATTGTAGAAAACTCTTAGGATTATGTGCTTTTAACATTGTAAACTGGCATGTATAATGTACTGTAGCATTCAGCAGGTATGGAATGGGCAAGACACTGTCAGTGTCTTGCATGGCAATGGCATTATCGCTACTTTGTTTGAATTTTTTTCATTTATTTTTCAAAATTAATGGCAAAAGATGTGTAAAATGTGCCTAGAAAACATGTCCACAGCAGTGCCTAACTTACTTTCCATCTGTAAGAACAGCAGGACTTTCAGTTCAATATTTGACACTTCAAGTATTTTAGGTATTTGTTTATGTAATCCCCCTTTTTTGATTGGAAGCAAAAAAAGCAATTTGGCAGTGTTGGATATATGGTGTACAGAGATCTTATGTCCAAAATGCTACAGTTTGCTAGTTTGTGTTTTTTTAATCATTTAAATACTTTCCCTGATACTGCTTCCAACACATTGAAGCAGATTCTGCCATGAAGCACGGTAACAGATGTTCCAAATACGTAAGGTGACGTGTCATCAGAGCAAATCAGCTTCCCTGTTGTTTTAAGACTTGCCCTTATGACACCTCCACACTGCAGACAGGGTAAGAGACAACAATTTTCAGCAGCAACAGCTTTTTCATTAGCATTTGCCTAACAGAAAGATAGTCTTGGTTTCTTTTAAGCCAGGTAACATTGCTGCATCACATTCATCTTTTGCATGAGATCAACCTGAGTCACGACAAAGAAATCAGAAGAATACATACTGCAACACATGATCCTACAAAGTTTTATGAAGGGAGAATATTTGTCATACCTACTGTAAGATATCAACTATTTAGTGCCTCAAACCAATTTTCATTAATGCGAATAATAATAAATGCTTTGAGGAATAATGTTGAATCGTGTGAAATATTACTATATTTAGTGCTTTTTGTAGGGGAGTTTTCAAATTGTTTTCAAAAAAACTTCAAAGAGGTATTGACATAAAAGATATGATTAATACTTTTTAGTTCCAATGCAATACTAATACTGATTAGGGACTAAAACAGGCTATCATGTGAAAAGTACAATGTGTAGGACTGGATGATCCTATTAGAATCAAAGTAGATTCACTATTGAAAATAGTTGAAATATTGAAATTGTTCTCTGAGTTTGACTTTTAGAATTATTTTTCCCGGCACTCCTCAAATTCCTTTATGTATTTCTCTCAGTTAATATGCCTGAGGTTCACTTCTCAACTATAACGTCTTAAAACCCAAGGGAAAGACTGTGGCATGAGACAGCAGCTTGAATGAGGTGCTGGTTTTGTTTACAAGTGTTTCTCTTTTGAAGAGTGTTTCTGAAATTAGCCAGAGTGCTACCTGTGAAGATAAGCCAACAATGACATTTTTGCATAAACCATTTGCTCTATTTGTGAATGTCTAAAATATTCCGTAATCTCAGGAGAGAACAGTGCCATTTGACATGATACAGTCATTAATATTGTCAAAGCACTGAAGATAGAGCTCCAGCAATATGCTAATAAAAACCCAATGAAGACTAAAAATGCTTGTCAGTGAACCAAAAAAACTCTGTCAGCAGTGTTCTGAATACACTGTAGCTGTATTCATTAAGAAAGAAAGAAAAGTGATTAGCTGTTTATAAAGACCATTTCAAAGAATAAAAAATGCTGTGATATCTAAGTTATGAGATTGCAGGCAAACTGTTGACAACAGGCACTACAAGAGGAGGAGGAGATGGGAAGGAATAATGCAGCAGCATCTATTACGTGTGTGGAAAAAGGATGCCAATGCATTTTCATGAGAGATGATATCAGAAACTATTTTTACATCCTGCTGCCAAAGGACTACTTCTTTACACCTTGCAGAGGAAGACACCCCTCCATATTTTTCCCATGTGTCATTAATTATTTCTGTGTATCAATAAAATGGATTGTAGAATCACCAAGAGAGTGTCTACCAGGCTACTCTGTGTAATTTAGTTACCAAAGTAATTCATTTCCTCCAAGGAAAGGGAAGTTATCCAGTGCTGGTCAGTCCGTTGCACAGTCCCTTTGTTATCAGGCACTGTTTATGGATAAAGAATTAGCTTGTTGTATTAAAAGGATAAACATTCCATTTCAAAATTCAAAATGAAATTATGAAAACAGAAAACACATTGCCTGAGAACTCAGCTGCAACCTCACGTGTTTTTGCTATCTCTCCTAGGACAACATTCAGCCATGAGAGATGCAGGCTGATTGTACTCAACTTTTTTTCTCAACTGTTTACTAAAGTTTTCTCCATGTGCTTTTGGCTTTTCTGAGCAGTGTTCATTCCTACCACATGTCCCAAACTGGTCCATTCTCTATAGCTTACACAGCTCTGCTAGTAAATTGCAAAACTTTAAAAGATGAATCAAAATGAATCTTTGTTAGCACTGTTTATGCCTGCTTATCCCTACCAGATCATAAAATTATAGAATGATTTCATTTGGAAAAGACCTTTAAGATCATTGCGTTCAGCTGTAAACCTGGCACTGCCAAATCCACCATGTCCCTAAGCACCACAGCTACAGTCTTTTAAATACCTGCAGGGATGGTGATTCCACCACTTCCCTGGGCAGCCTGTTCCAATGCTTGACTGTACTTCTAGTGTAGAAATTTTTCCTAATATCCAATCTAAACCTTCCCTGGCACAACTTGAGGCCATTTCCTTTTGTCCTGTGGCTTGTTATTTAGGAGAAGAGACCAACCCCCACAACCCCCACCTGGCTACAACCTCCTTTCAGGTAGTTATAGAGAGAAGTGAGCTCTCCCCAAGCCTTCTTTTTTCCAGGCTAAACAACCCTTGCTCCTTCAATTGCACGTCATAAGGTGCTCCAGACCCGTCACCAGCTTCGTAGCTCTTCTTTGGATGCATATGAAGAACATACGAGGCAGAAACAACAGCAAGCAGCTTTGAGAGTGGTTCTGCCTTGACTGTGGGAAGCCTCCCTGGGCTTTTCCGGCCACCAGTGCCAGTGTGAGAAGGGCTTGGTGTAGGATTGCTTGGTGTATGGAAAGCGTTTCCTTCATGGCTCATATCTTTCTGGGATGTGAAGTCAGGACACAGTGAGGGTCTGTACAAACATGTCAGTGTTGGCAGACAAGCCTTGTACTTCCAGCAGTGTGCCCACGTGGAAAAGAAGGCCAGTGGCCACCCTGGTCTGTATTAGGAATAGTGTGGCCAGCAGCACCAGGGAAGTCATTCTTCCCCTGTACTTGACACTGGTGAGGCTGCACCTTGAGTACTGTGTCCAGTTCTGGGCCTCTCAGTTTAGGAGGGATGTTGAGATTCTGGAGGGTGTCTGGAGAAGGGCAACAAGGCTGGTGAAGGGTCTGGAACACAAGTCCTATGAGAAGTGGCTAAGGGAGCTACAGTTGTTTAGCCTGGAGAACAGGAGGCTCAGGGAAGACCTTATCACCCTCTACAACAACCTGAAAGGAGGTTCTAGCCAGGTGTGGGTTGGTCTCTTCTCTCAGACAACCAGCAATAGGACAAGAGGACACAGTCTTACGCATCCCCAGGGGATGTTTAGTTTAAACACTCGGAAGAAGTTCTTACCAGAAGTGATTGAACATTGGAATGGACTGTCTAAAGAGGTGGTGGAGTCACCATCCCTATAACTGTTTTTACGAAAAGACTGGATATGGCACTTAGTGCCATGGTCTAGTTGACAAGAGGGTGTTACATCACAGGTTGGACACGATGATCTCAACCGTCTTTTCTAACCTAGCTGACTCTGTGGTTCCAGCAGCATAATGGAGCATGTGGATGCCGCCGGTGGAGCAGTGAAGCATTGGCACGCAGGAGAAGCAGGGACACGCTGGCCCAGCAGCGGTGCAGTCGAGCACTTTGGGCAGGTGGGACAGGAACCACCTCTAGTTATGCCGGGTGACCCGCAATGCGGGGGGCGCCGCGCGGCTCCCGACGGAACGATCAGGGGTTCCAGCGCCGGCCCTCGGGCCTGACTGAAAGACAAGCCCGGACATAGATCCCCGCCTATGGGGAGGGCACGTGGGGCTGCCCGGGCAAAAGCGGGGCCGTGCATGGGGCGACGGATGCGGGGCACGGCCAGGCCGGGCCGGGCCGGGCAGAGTCTCCGCCCACCGAGAGCCGCTGGGGCAGCCCG
>VZRS01011721.1:527959-663460 GCA_013398055.1 Ifrita kowaldi | reverse complement strand
CGGGGCGGGGTGCGAGCGGCCGCGGCGGCGCTGAGCCGGGCGGCGAGGATGGTGCGGGGAGGGAGAAGTCCTGGCAGAGATCTAGCGGCGGCCAAGGCTCCCTCTGCCCTGCCTCCCAACCTCCCTGCCGCGGGGCCGAGGCGCTGGGGAGCATGAGGCGGCGGCGGGGACCTGTTGTGTAGGGGGAGGCGCGGGCTGAGCGGCGCGGCGGGCAGGGAGGATGAGGAGGACCTGCTCCCGAGGTGTCTGTCGGCGACCGGCCGTGCCCCGGGCTGCCACGGGCTCGGGAGAATCCCTTCCTGTGGAGTGGTGACAGGGGAGCTCTGCGCCCCTAGGTCTGCGCGGAGCGGCGGCCGCTTCCCGCTGGACTGCGGCTTCAGGAAGAGGAGAGCTTGAAGTGTTCTTCGGAAGCTGGAGTTGAAGCCTGGTTCCTTACTTGCCTTTTTCTTTCTTTTTTTTTTTTCTTTTTTTAATCCCCTCCCCCTTAATGATTTGTTTCGCGTGTCTCTCGAGGGAACGTCTTAGGAATGGTCATTTTTAGCAGTGGAATCTGCTGCGCAAAGGAGGATTATAACAAATCTCTATGAATGATAGACTCGATTGCTAAACTTTGCCTTGACCAACCTTCTGACCCTCGGAGAAAACTCTCAGGGTGTGCGTGGGAAGGAAAAAAACCTTCCCATTTGAAAATAAACTTGATAAAAAAAGACTGATTTTTTTTTTTTGAGAGCCTAACTGATTTATAATTACTTTTTTTTTTTCTTTTTGTCCTGTTTTGTGATAAGTTGTTTTTAAAAGGATTGTCCTACGTGGTTGTTTTGTAACTGGTGGAGGAAGGAAGGATCCCTCAAGCGTTTCTGATATGACAGCTTTGGTTTCTGAAGAGTTAAGTGGTGTTTGCATGATACACCTATTGCTAGTCTGGTAGCAGACTTTTCATCGTTTTATTTGCTTTTTTATTAACTGGGGCTGGTGGAGAGGGCTCTCTTGGTCAGAAGAATATTTGCACATATATATTTGTATATATTTTTGGTGGGGTTTTCCCCACATTTTACTCTTTCTTGATGACTCCTGGAGGTGGTAGTGGGCCCATGAAAGACTGTGAATACAGTCAGATCAGCACACACAGCTCTTCGTCTCCCATGGAGTCTCCCCATAAGAAAAAGAAATCAGTTCCCAAGAGAAAATGGGAGGTTTTTCCTGGAAGAAACAAATTCTTCTGCAATGGGAGGATCATGATGGCTCGACAGACTGGAGTCTTCTACCTGACTCTTGTTCTCATCTTGGTCACCAGTGGACTCTTCTTTGCATTTGAGTAAGTGACTTTAAAGTCTTTGTATATTCCTTCTCCTCCTCTAGTTACTTATTTTCTGGCTGGAAGCAAAATTAACATTTTTATTTAGGAGAGAATGCTGACTGAATTCTGCTAATATTGGTTTATATAATTGAAAATATAATCTGATAAGATGCTGAGGGGTGCACAATACAGTTCGGGTTATCATACTCTGTGGAAAACTAATGAGGATTAAGGTTGAAGTGCATTTATACCACAGGTTTCCAGCTCTTGCTGGTGGTGTTGCAAGAGGAGTGTAAAACAGCAGGTTTGGGATGACCGAGAAATGGTGAAGCTGCTTGTCTGTCAATTATTCTGAGAATCAAAACTGGCACATGCAAAAATACTGACCCTCTGTCACAGAACTGAATGCAAGAATGAGTCAGGCATGTTTGGTTTTTTTCCTCTTGACATCGTTTAATAGCTTGTAGATGGGAATTTGAAGTGAGAAGAAAAAAAAGAGCTGTACAATTTTGCATGTACCTAGCTTTCCACCACTAGGTAACAGCATTACTTTCTCTTTGCAATGATAACTTGTATGTGAGTTTAGTCTTAGTTTAAGCTCCATTTGCTTTGGAGGTTTGGACTCTATATTTTCTAAGCAAGCTTCTGGTGTCCTTCTAGGGCTTTTTTTTCTCTGTTGCTCTGGAGTCCTTTTCATCTATATAAAGTGAACACAAAGTGACAGCAAATCAAATATACTGATTTTTGCTCTTATGTTGTAGTAGTTAAATTAACTACAAATAGCAGTAAAGAATTAGGCACTTGATATGGGCAATATACTGTGGTTTTATTTACTTATTTTTATTTAGGAACCAAGTACAAAGAAGTTCACACTGCTAAAACACTTCCTATAAGAATAATTGAGTTATCTTAAAGAGTTAGTGCTACTTTACCTGCTTTAAATTATTGTACTTGTGGCAGGATAATTTGTTCAAATTACTTTTTTTCTGCGAGAAGAACTATTATTTATAACTAAGGTTCAGTGCTGCCTCCAGAAATTGTTTATTTTGCTAAGCAGTACAGTTGAAAAACAAAGGTCATTCGTTACTTGGTGTCTTCAAGCAAGAAGATAAAGACATTAACAAACCCTAAATTGTACCTGTTAAATGCAGATCGTCTTAATAGAAGTAGCAGTAAAGAAGATAGGAATGCTCAGCAGGTAACCAGTGGCTAAATGTATATGTGAGTTCAGCAGATGAATTGTCCTTAGTGGGCTCCAGACTACTTTAGAGGGATTTATTAAATGTAAATCTTCTGCAGACATTATGAAGCTGCTTGAATATCATGCAAGTAGTTGAAATAACACAGTCAGTGATGGTATCCACACTGCAAGTGTGTTTACTTTCCTGGTTTTAAAGGGGTATTAAAGGTGTAACCTGATAGTATTGCATCAGGACTGAGTGCTACTCTATTCTGTTTGCCACGATTAAGCTTTTTTTCTATGTGGGCTGACACTTCTGTATGTGTGCAGTCTCATCACCTTCAGCACAGCCTCTGAAGCCTGCTGGACTTCCTGCAGATACTAGAACATAAATGTAGGATTGAAAGTATAATGTCTTACAATCAAGATTGTAAAACTGATTTATTAAGCCACCATTTGCAATTTATTTGTATGTTTTAACATTTTGGTCTTTCAGAGATAAATTTTCTTTGCAGCTGCATGATTCAGAACTGTTAAAGCAGGATGAGCTGCTAGCTGTTCATCACCTGATTTCATCACTACTGCGAGCTAGCTGCATACTCTACCAGAGTTGAATTCTGCAACTTCCATCATGCCTTTGAGAATATTTGCAGTGTAACCATATGTGATTGATGGGATTTTTAGTCAAGCATTTTCATATATAGTTGGTGCTTGTTCTAACTGGCAGTCTTGAAGCAGGGAGGACTGTTAGACTTTATATAATATAACCATAAATTCTCTGTGTGTGTACTGGTCTTGAGTCATTCTTGTATCACTTGCACCCTCCTAAGGAAAATCAAAGTAGAGGATGAAAATGGTATTTCATTTTTATAATGATAAGGTAGATTTTGGTCTTTAGAAAGCACTTGCATTGAAAAATTACTACTCATCCTCTGAAGGCTAATTAAAACCCAAATATAAAGACTGAGAATGGTGTTGAGTATGTTTGTGATGTTTAAGCTGCAGAGGATTGTCAATGTTAGAAAAAGAGGGGAGTCTCTTATTGAAGAGTGTTACTTTCAAGCAATTTCTACTTGTGTCTATTCCGGGTAGTGTGAAGTTACTATTTATTGATCAGTGATAACATCCTGAGTGTTAAGTGTCACTGCCATTATCGGCTGATTTGGTAATGGTGTTCCTCATTAACCAGCCATTTATTGAATATGACAGACATGTCTTTCAGTCCTTCATGTACCTGTGGAGCAAAGTGATTTTTAAATGGAATGTGCCTGAAATATAAGGTCAAACTGCCATTGAAGAGGAAGGTACCCTGTGTGTTCTTGGAAATGTTTGCTCTTTTTTGCTACAGTGGAAATAAATTATTTTGTTCTGTTTGGTTTTGGAAACTTGAAAATAGGTACTCATGGTTCAAGTCATTCCCTGGTTACAGGCAGGGAAGGGCGGAAGTAGGAAAGAGATTACTTTGACAGCTGATTCCTTGGAAAGCAGCATACTAACATAAACAGTTGTCCTTTATACTTTGGCTTCGTTTTTTCCTTCAGTGTGATTTCCCTCCCTTCCTTCTATTTTACTCTTGACATCCATACATCCAGAGCTGTATCTCATGTGCTTTGGAATACTCTGCAGGGAAGAAATATGTTTCTCTCAGTCAACAAATCCTACATCTCCAAAAGCAAGCCTATGTCATACAGCTTGACCTGTATAGCTTTTGACATTAAGTGATGCCTTTGTAATTTTTGTTTCTTCATATTTATGCTTTTGTGCCTTTTTTCTGCCTACTTTCTCCAGCTCCTGCTTTCAGTTGGTTTTATTCCTTTCTCTCTGTTGACTTTTATCTCTCGTATACTCAAAGTGCATCGCCACTTCTTCCTTTTATCATTTCACTGTTCTTTTTCATTTTCAAAGAGATAAGCCAGAATTTGCTTAAAAGAAAAACAACAAACCATGAGCTTTCAAGCAGGTAAAATATTTATAAGTCCTGCTTCCCTTCCAAAGGAAGAGAATGCAACTAACAAGCAATTTTATGTCTGTAACTTGTTTATTAAATGTAAAATGAATGATTGCAAGCACTTTTGGGTCCTAAAAGGGATGCTGTGCTGAGTTGTTCTTAAAAATTATGCCTATTTTAAATTGCTCAAGATGAGACACCACAAATTACTGAATTTGTCTTTAAAATTTGGATATGTTATTTTACCTTGAAACTTTTTCCTAACTCTAACCTTGAGTTATTTAGCTGTTTTTTCTTTCTTCTAGTAAATTTGGCCTTGTATTGCATTTTGGTTTTTTCCTTTGCCATGCACCAGTACTAGACATGTATATTTTTCTAAATTATTTAGCACTCATTTATCAAGGTAGCTGCATGTAAAGCTTAGAAAACAACTTCCTCTCCCCAGAGCAAAGATAGCATCTGTAACTGAAGGGCAGATCTGTTGCTGTATGTAGCCAGTTCAACCACTGTATTTACATGTATGTAAAGTCCTTTGTTTGTGCAATAGAGGCAGAACTAACATACTTACTGCATTTAGCTAGGTATACATATTCAAAAGAAGTAAGAGTCCTTTATGCTTATGGTTGTTTGGGGTAGTGTTTCTGTAGGTTACAAGAAAGCAAAATGGAGGCTGAATGACATATTTAGCACAGTAAGATTTGTGAAACAAACATATATTGTTGTTAAATGGCAAATCTTGTGTGGATGCACAAGATCAGGAGTTCCAGAGCTGTGGCAGATGACCTTGGCTATGTTGCTACTGTGAGTTCATGCTGCCTCTGAGCGCTCCTTTTCCTCTTGGGCCTCGCTGGGCAGGTAGCAGGAAGGAACATGTCTGCACCTGAGCTGCTTCAGCTCAGGCAGGCAAATTAAACTTCCCATGAAACGGGGGTTTAAGTGAAGATGCCGACTGAACTGAATTGACTCGGGCACAGTCATGTTTTCTTCTGTCAACTTATTTGCAGGGTGAGTGGCTCTGGAAGAAGGTTGAAGCAGATGGTAGGATGCTGGAAGGGCTGAAGCAGTGCAGCTTTTTTCTCTGTAAATGTGAATCAGAGCCCTATCGCTTCTGATACCATTTGACGCTTGCACTGATTCAACAAGCTGGAGGGTTTTTTAGTTTGTTTGTTTTGAGCTAATTAACACTTGATTTTTTTTTTTTTTGTGAGCATTTGTGTGATTGCATTTTCNAGGAAGGAACATGTCTGCACCTGAGCTGCTTCAGCTCAGGCAGGCAAATTAAACTTCCCATGAAACGGGGGTTTAAGTGAAGATGCCGACTGAACTGAATTGACTCGGGCACAGTCATGTTTTCTTCTGTCAACTTATTTGCAGGGTGAGTGGCTCTGGAAGAAGGTTGAAGCAGATGGTAGGATGCTGGAAGGGCTGAAGCAGTGCAGCTTTTTTCTCTGTAAATGTGAATCAGAGCCCTATCGCTTCTGATACCATTTGACGCTTGCACTGATTCAACAAGCTGGAGGGTTTTTTAGTTTGTTTGTTTTGAGCTAATTAACACTTGATTTTTTTTTTTTGGTGAGCATTTGTGTGATTGCATTTTCTTGCAAAAGGTGGATGCTGGAAAATTATTTAAGCTGAGGCTGTTTATGTGCATACGTGTGTACAAACCATTGATTTCTATGCTCTCAGAGTTGCTGGCAACCTGCTCCATGCCTCCCACTTTGAACACTAATGTGACTGGAGGACATTCACGAGTCACACTTTCTGATGCTGTGTGTGGATTGTTCAATATTGAACTTCTGTGGCAAAGTGGTGTAACTTGCTGCTCACTGCGAGAAACCTTTATGTGTAAACGCTGAGGTCAGTAAGCTGAGCATTTTTCACTGTGGTATCAACAACCCTTCTCATCTTATGGCAAGTGTTTTCTGGTCTTGCAAGAGGTGGTTTCTTAGTATGAGGTTGTATTCCAAGTAGATGGAATGTTCTTCATCTAATAACCTCCTTTATCTTTGTTCTTTTAAGCCAAGTAAGTTACTTGTGTCTCTTGATGACCATGTCCTTAAATTACAAGTTCCTTAGAAGAAAGTGCTACCTATCCAACTTCAATCCAACTGTTAAAGGCTGCTCTAAACTTACAGGGCATTTCCTGTTGAAGACATCAAAATGGATTTTAAAGCAAAAATCGTAGTATATAAACTAAAATTATTGTTCAGCAAGAGAACTGCATCTACGTGGAAGGAAGAATGCATTTTCTACATGGAAGGCAGTCTCTGCCTAGTTGTGCATAGTGACATAGGCGAGTGCAGTGTTGAGTAGGTGTTATTTCCTCCCAGTTTTCTTTGGTTTGTTTTGTTTTTTTAAGACCTGTCATTAAAATTAAACCCCAGGAATATTTCTGTTCCTCATTTAGTCATATTATGCATCTCTGATAACTTAGTGAAAAAGACATGGAATACAGTAAGTCTAATCTTTAGAGTTTGCATTTTGTATTGAGCAAATGATACTGTCAATTTCTAAGGGACTGTATGCATTCCAAGCAGATGTTGTTTAGTCTTTGCACTTAATTTTTCTGAAAATGTATCTCACGTACTGAGTATCTCTCATACTTTTTTCTTGACAAGGGAATTTTCTTTCCTTCATTACAAAAGAGTTTGCTTAATCTCCTGAGTTTCTCGGTGATCTGAGCAAGTGTGTCTGCTGAGGTTTCTCCCTGGCCAAAAGAGAGTAGTTTTGTCCTATCATATCTCAAAAATAGCACGTCACGGAGCAGGTATGTCAGTATAAACTTGTAAACCTGCTTTGAATGAATTATATGATATAAATTGAAATCCTTTCACCCAGAAATGGACTAATGTCATTTGATATTAGGTCATGCATTTCTGTTTTTCAAGGCAAGGTCTATTTATGTGGAAATGGACAATGATTAAATGCCTCATTTTTCAGAGTAAAATTCTGTGAGGATAACAGAAGGAAGGATAAACTGTCATGTTTTTAGAAGTTGTGTCTTCTTTACTTCCCCTGAAACTGCAGAAACTTTTAATGGTTTTGTAACACTAACCCACTTTTCAAAATAGCTGTTAAACAGCCTTTTTTGTTTCTTTATGAGGTGTTTGGTTTGTTGTTTTTTGGTGGTTTGGTTTGATTTTGTTTTGGTTTTGTTGGTTGGGTTTTTGGGTTTTTTTTGTATTTGGTTTAGTTGATGGCCTTTATCTGCTGCTTCATGGAGAAGAGAAGTTTTGAACGCTTTTTTGTTTTTTTCTTTTTCTACTTATATTTCCATCATTTCTTTGTGGAGGTGCAGGGAAATAATTGTGTAGCTTTGGATCATCAATACACATGCGTCTTCAGAGTGAAATGTGACTATTAGTGGTCATCTTTGCCTGATGCCACTCAAACCATTTCTTGAGAAATGGGGAATTCCATCACTGCTGGCTGGTGGGTGGTTTCTAGGCTCACCATAAGTGTTGTAGATAGGTGTAAATTCTTACCTGGAATATTTTATATTCATTCCAGAGAAGGGGGAAAAAAGGTAATTTTAATAGTTTAGTTATTCTTACCTATTTATATATACATATATATGTGTATGTATCTTCAAATGTTTGCAAATGCTGATGGATAATATTTCTCTGTATCTTAAATCTCCAGAATATGAGTTTTGACTTGTAATCTTGTGATGGTGTTTGATAAAAGGTATCTTAATTTATCACTCAAAAGTCTGAGGCTTCTATTGTTGATATCTGCATAGTATGCCTGTTTTATGTTGTCCTTCCCTGAGTAGGTACTGTTGCCCCTTTGTTGGAATGAGTGTGTGTTAAAGATATATTTTTTATCTTTTGGAGACTAGTGTAGGGAGAATCATGTTAAATAAATTTACACTATTGAAATCTCTGTCTGTTCCTCTTGGAAGACTGGTGTTGTCGTGGCTATCTGGAAGTCTTCTCATACCAACTCTGCAGAAATTTTCATTTGTGTTTTAAAGGAAGGACGGTCTTTTTCAGGTGCTTTTTCCAGTTAGTTTCTCAGGAATCATGTTAGATGTTTAGGTTCATGTAAAGTATTCTTTTCATTCATGTTGAAAATTGGACTAATTATGCAGAAAATACCATTGTTGCTACATGATTTAATTTCTGTCATAGCTGCCATGTTGCTTTATTATTTTGTAAATGGCATTTCATACAAAACAAAGTATCTCAGTGGATCTGGATGACCAAGAAATTATCTTCTGGGGGGGCGGGGGCCTGGAAAAATATCGTATTAAAAAAAATCTGTGGCTTTTTGTAGATTTTAACACCTACGTTTTACTTTTTAGGTAAAAACCCTGTGAAAGTAAGTTTCTATTGGAAATGGTCTCTCCGTTGTTGTGCAGCATTAAACTGTTGACTGTAGCACTCAAACACGAACTAATTAATGAGAAAGTGAAAATTGCTGCAGAAGAGGAGAAATCTGAGAATATTTTTAACTTTCTAAGCTGCATGCTTGTTTCAAAATGGCCCAGTCAAAAACCCCTACAACACTAGCTTAAAATACTGGACCATTTTGAAAAATTGCTTAAGAAGTTGAACAGCTTTATCTAGGAAATTTTTCTTACTGTGATAGATGATTCTTCCAAGTGAGGCTGCAGTAGCTGATGATCACTTCAAGTCCAGGCTGCCAGTAAAGGTTTGCACACAGCAGTGCCGTTCATCTTTCATGTGACAAGCTGATGGAGAAAGGGGGGAAATCCCCTGAAGTCAGCTGGAACTACCAAAAGTTTATTAAACTTAATGTAATTACAGCCTATTTCCTGAAAAACAGGACCTGTTTTTCAGAACTTAATACAAAACTGTAAAGCGGATAGAATTTTTACAAATCAAAGAAGGAGACAAATTGAGAAATCAAGATGAAGCCTAGGTGTAATCGCCCCAAATAAAATTCTGTTCATATTTCTCATGTTGCAGAAGTACTAAATGATACTAACATAAAACATACTTACGGAAGGATGCTGAAGTTGTTTTGAAGTTTCAGTTTTGGGCAGCACGTGCCCTGTCCCTTACTCTGTTGTTTCTGGTTGTGTTTGAGCTCCTGCTCGTACTGCAGTGACGAGGCAAAGGGGGCTTTGTGTTTGCAAAGCCTGACTGTGGGCTTTCTGCAGTGCACATTAGGGGAGCTCATACCCAAATGCATCCTAGAACTTCAGCTGCTAAGTTGACAGTGTGCTGTAATGCTGTATGATTATACAGTTCTGTATATGATCACTTCCATTTCATCAGTGTCCATAGGGTTTATTCACATTATTGTGGGATGGTGGCTAATGAGGTCTTACATAATGAGCTTGGCTAATGAGATCACAGCTGGTTTTGTTTTATGTTTTTCCACCCCTGCTGTCCCCTGAAGTTGCTTTCTGCAATAAATACTGGCAGTGTGCATTTGTTGTGGTAAATATGCAGTCAGTTCAGCTGCTTCTATAAATTTTACTCTTACTTAAAAAAAAATTAATTATGAAACAAATCAAATAGAATACTGAAAGTCAAATTGAGAGCTGAGAACCTGAACTCAGAAGCTGATGTACATAAAATCTGAAATTTGTGAATTTCATGTTATAGTTTAAGTGCAAGATTAACATTTTTACATTGTCTGTGTTGAATGAATCTATGAAATTAGTTTGAAGGCTTTAGTATATGTTTCTTGTACATTTATATATATCAACTCTCAAGAGCAAGGAACAGATATGTTAGAATTTGTTAGTATTTTAACATAAACACTCAGCATAATATTAAAAGTTATGAATGTAGATTAAAAACGTGGTCAGGAGTTGGAAGCTTCCTCTTCCCCCCACCTCGCAGAAGTAGTACCAATACAAAATTTGTCTGATTTTGATTAATTTTGTCTACCTTCTTTTTTGAACTATATATCACTGTCTGTATATCAGGAACTTGCAGTCCTGATCTTGCATGTCCATTGCACTTGTGAGATACCCCACTGGTTATGAATGCCATGATTAAGGGCAGAGAAGCAAGTGTCAGACCAGCCTGTACTTAAATTTTGCAGGCATGCCTGTTTGTGCACATGGTGTGGGTTTTCATGGCACATCTATGCATATTCCTTAGTAAACACTTTGATTGGCAAAATGGGTTTTCTAGTGTTCAGTTAGTTTATGGAAGAGTTATGATTGTTTCTTATTTGGAACTGTGTAGAGCAGTTAGAAGTACTGTGAGGAAAAGTAAAAGCTAGAATAGCTGTGACTTGTCTCTTGTCAGCATTGCAACTCGTTAATAAACTTGCTTCTTGTGAGTGTGGTTTCCTTAGAGCTGAAGCTCATAATGCTTCTATATGAGGAAAAAATACAATTTTGAAGATACTTTTATCATCTAACATGATTTGAACTCTTTCTGGGGCTGAGAGGCATTGGTGTTGGAACAGCAAATAAACTCTATCATTAGTCAGAGTAAATGGGTGCATGAAGTGTGCTGCATGGTGTGATTCCAAAGATTGGAGTGCACTGTTAAAAGAGCATATTCACTTCTGATTTGCTTTGGTGCATTAGTTAGGAGAAGAGAAAGCTTGTGGGGGGAATCATATTTAATAAGTACCTGACTGGGGAGGGGGAATGGAAAAAAACCTTTGGACCTTTCTCAGTTGTGCTCAATGACAAGACACAAAATGAGTTACCATTAAAACAGAAGAAAGAAAGGTGGGGTTTGTTTGGTTTTTTTCTTTTTTTTAGTCTGCTTGCCTGTTGTTCTGATTTGTGGGGTTTTTTTTTTGCTGTGAGGATGATTTGACATGGGCACAGGTTGCCTAGTGAGACTATGGACATACTGAAAACCAACCAGATACAGACCTGAGCAGTCTCCTCTAGCTGACCCTGCTTTGATCTAGAGTAGTTAGACTGAATTTTCAGAGATTCTATCATACCTCAGCTATTCTGTGTTATCTGTGAAAATCAGAGAATTTAACATAACACAGTGAAGCAAGATGTTTTAAATCTGGCAAGATAATTTTAATCTTGTTTTGATGACTCATTTATCACCTGCATACTTTGTGAGAACTTCAGTTTTATCTAGTCATAAAATCTTAACCTGAAGTCTCAGTCTAACAAAACTTAAAATTTCCAAGTGAAAGTCATAGCTGTTCTTTCTATCCCTTCTCTTTTCTCACATTTGAATGTGGCTTTCTCAGTTCAAAGTGCGTTTTCCAACACTTTTTGGAGGTTCTTTTCCTGGTTTTTTCTGCTGTTCCTCACCAAGCACCCTGTACTATTCATCTGTCTTTTGCTGAATTACACTTAATGCTGTTATTTATAAGAAAAGAAAATATTAAGTTTTAGTAAATTTCATACAGAATGTCTCTGTATACTGTTGTTCCAGCAGTGTTATATGTTCATCTGGGTGTCTTTGTCTTGCTTTCGTGAACTTTTCTCTCCTTCCATCTAATATTCCTAGACACTTGTTCACTTTTAATAGGCTAAGATCACTGTTGCTGTAGAAGGGATGTGAAGGCAGTAAAGTGAAGTTGAAAGACTTAATTTTTCCCTTTATAGTCATCAAAAATGAACGTACCATTTTTTTCCTGTAAGCTGCATTGTTTGCCTGTATCATTATGCAGTTGTGTGAAATCATGGGATCTGTCTCCTAGTGCTTGAGCCAGGTCAAAAAGTCATTTGAATCCTGCAGGTTCAGCTTCCTCCTTGAGCCTTGACAAAACCAGCTTCAGTGCAGCTTCTGATAGTGTGTTCCAGCTTCTAAACTCCTAGATATAAAGGATGAAATGGCTTGTTTGAAAAGCTGCTAAAGCTGGATTAGTTATCTTTGGGGAACGGAAAACACCCTAGATATGTCAGATTAGTCCAAGCTCCCTTTAAAGGGTGATTTGCTTAAAAAAATTAAATGTGTAAATAATTCCAGTAAGGCAGGTGTCCAGTTCTGGATTAAAAACTGGAAATAAAATGGTAAGAGAAGAAAGCTTAAATGAAACAGGGTGTATTTTATTGAAGCAAAAAATATATATGAATCTCTGTGTCCCATAGCAGCTATCAGAATTAAGTTTCTCCAAGGCTGGTGAAAGCCAAGGGGGACATCTTCCCATACCATATATCCAAAGCACTGTTTTTTAGAGTAAAGTTCATGTCTGTAGACCTGTGTGCTTTGTTTGAGAGGCCAGGAGTTGACATTCTGCTCAAGAATTCAAACAAAACTTGGGAGTACTTTATAGGAGCATGCCGGTTTCCTGTCTGTTTACAAGTCTCCATCACAGCAAGATTAATCTGGTGGTTGTAGACTGCTGAAAAGGATGGACCCACCTCTTCCCTTCTCCAGGCCTCAGATGTCACTTCTTTTGTCTTGCTCTGCTGTTTTCCCCACCCAATGGTGAGCCACTTCAGGGAGTTCCCTTCCTGCATAAAGCCTATCCTTCCCTTCTGCCCACGCAAAGAAAAACTTTCTGCTGCTTTAGATCACTGAGCTGAATCCCTAAAAAGTCAAGAAAAAACCTTACTACTAGTGAGAGGCAGGAGATTGTCACATCATCTTAGCTGTGATTTGGAACTGTATCCCAGCTTGAGGAAACTTGTTAAATAGTCTCAGCTCTTTGGCATCTGTGAGGGTGAAAACAGGACATCTTAGTTGCTTAATGCAAATCTACAGAGTTCTGACTTTTTAACCATACTTTATTTCTGAAGTAACTGGGTTCTACTTTGTAGAACTTCAGCTGCAGCATCTTTCAAATAGCACCTCTTAGATGCTCATGTCTTACGGATTGTCTGATTTTTTTTTTTTTTTAAAGACATTACACCCAATTTGTAACAACACAGGCAGTTTCTTCCTGCATCACTTCTTGAGTAGTCTGTGTTCCCTTTTTCCAGACTGCAGAGCCAATGTATTGTATTGCATTTGATAGCAGAGCCTACAGAAAGCTCCATGAATGCTCTTTGACTTTTGTCTGTAAAAAACCAGCTGTGTTAGCTCAAAATATGCTAAACTGAACCAGGAAGGGAGTATTGTCAATCCTTGCCATTTCTCCCAGCTTCAGCTGAGATAGCAAACAACATAGGGAAATAGCTTGTTTCTTCACAGTCCCATTTAGTTGCCTACTGGGGTGGGGTTTTTTTTTTCTGTTTTGTTGGTTTGTTTCCTATTGTAAATGTTGAAACTTTCAGCTTAGGAGGATGAAGGAAGGATGATAAAGCAGTTAATGGAAATTTGAACAGCCTGCATACAAGAGACTATTGGAGTGTATGTCTCTATTCACAGTGCGATTAAAAAATGGCCTTTAAAATGATTTTGTTAAATAAGTCACCTAAAGCTAATTAGAGCAGAAGGAATTGTCTGTAGAGCAGAAGATGGGGAAGAAGTTGTGGACTGAAATCTGACAGAGATTAATCTCATTCAATATAAGACCTTGAAAGGGTAATCATTCTTTCACAAGACACAAAGCTCAGAAGGCTGTCTTCACCTTGGGGTGTGGAGGTTTTGAGACTTCTCATCACTGATGAGATATGAGTGTTTTTCTTTAGGGTAGAATGTGGGTTTTTTTCCTTCACAGACTCTTTTAGGATCAGGCTGCACTGTGCATTGTTTTTTAATGCTAGTCTCTGAAAGCTGGAATCTCATTTCCAGTACTTGAGTATATCAAAAGTAGTGTGCTGGGGGGCAGAGACATTACAGAGGAAAGCCTATAGGGACTGGGTGGAGTAAAATAATTTTGCTTTTTTACTCAGCTCATACTCGAGAAGAGTTTCGGAAGCAGGCAATTGACTATGAATGTGAAAATCAAAACAGTCTGATATGTGAAAAACAACTGACATACTTGAGTCCCAGTAAGTGAAACTCTTATGGGCTGATATCCAGCTCGATTGAAAGGTAAACATGCCCTTCCCAATGTGCATACCTTTCTATTATTGCATCCTAGAAAACTTTAACCAAAAGTTCAAGTTGCTAAATGATAGTCTGAAGGTGCAATTACCCAATGGTTGACTGTTCTTGGTGAAAGTAAGTTTATTTTCTGTTCTGAAACTTTTATAAATAGTTGTTTGCACTAGTTCTTGCTGTTGCAACAAAGAAATGGCATTTACGAAAGGAGATCAAAAGTTTGTTGCTTCTTAGTTCAATACAAAAGAAGTGACATTTTATTGAAATAATGCTGTCACATAAATAATATTTTAATTTCAGCTTTATTGTAAGTATTATTTCTGACTGCACAGTAAAGGTCAAAGATGTAGGGAGTGTATAATTTGTTACTGAAGTTGATCCTACAGATAAGAGTTGCATAGTTATGTTATTCATTCAGAATGAGTGCATCCCTAGGCCAGCTATGCTTGTCCTCATATTCTGAATGATGAAAAGACAGTTTTTGAAGATTGTTCGATACATGCAGAAGAGGTGGGGGTTGCAGGGGGGAACAAGGAGTGGAGAAGAGCTGAAGTATTTGCTGTAGTATTTCCTTCTGGAAATAAGTTTCATTTACTCAAGGGAAAGTTGTTTTGTTTCCATATTTAGTTAGTACCTATAGGTAAGCCAGTACTAATTTTGGATATGCATGCTGGATTTTTCAGTTGTTACTACATTCAGTACTGTAGACAGAGTTGGACTGTACTCTTAAATTGCTTATGCATGTTATGTCCTATCAACGTCCCTCTTACTCCAGAGCCTGAAAGTAAGAAATAAGCATATGAAAAATAGGTGTGAATAGATAGGAAATGTTGACAAGACTTGTGATGAAACATTGACAGTCCTGCTTCATTAGTGCAGAGTTAAGAATGCTGGGAATGAATGCATGGGACATAGAACTTTGTTACTTGACTCCTTTGGAGTTTGGTTATTTATATATTTGTTTTAAGAGCGGGTCAGGAAAGAGAGCTGTTAAGGACAGTTATCCCGGTAGTGCTTTAAGGTTTCAAATTCTTTTTGTGGGGTTTTTTTTCAGTCCAGAAATACTTTTCCTTTTTTTTACTGTTCTTGGTTTCTCTTGTGCTAATCTTTCATGACAGGGAAGCTCTGTAGCTCTGACCAGTGTTGTTCTTTTTTTGACTTCTGGTACGATAATGGTTAGGGAAAGACCTAGGAGACTGGCTTGCAGGTTGCATATAGAGGAGACAGTGGGGTATTCTGACTCTTGGTTATACATAGGCAGTAGTCTGCAAGTGTGGCAGTCTCTCAAGGGTGTGTGTTGCGTTGTCTTCATAAAAATACTGACATTTGCCGAGAACTTGATTTTTAACAAGTAAAATCTGATACCTGTGCCTATGCTGGACATACCTCTCTGAGGGCAAGGCAGAGCTCCTTCACTGAAATTGCAGTTTTGAGCAACGCCAGCCTAGCCATGAGTTTGGTAGCTCAGCTGGTTTTGGGAATTAAGCTCTACTCTGTGGGGCTGCTTTCACCTGTGGCTGTAGGCAGCATAAATGAAACTCTTTAAAATTGCTTCATTCACCACTTGTCTTCCAATTTCTGCAATCTCGAGTTCTGTGTAGTATTGTTATTGTGCAGAGGTCATTTTGCTTAAACTCCAGTTCATCTCCAGAACTGTCCCACCTAATGCTTTAAGGGAAGCAGGACTCTCTAGGGGAATTTGGGGTGGAGGTCTTAAAACTAAAAGGCTTATGACAGAGGAAGGAGAGCCTGGCAGGAGAGTATCAAATTTAACTTCTACAGGTATGCTGGCATTTTATTTCATTTTGGCAGTCTTCAATGTAGCAATCTTGCAGTTTGTTTTAGAATAGCTTTTCTATGTGTAATTATTAGACCAGTAAGTTCCCAAACAGGCACTATTTCTGTTCTTTTCCACATACTCCCTCCCAAATAATTATCTTCCCTTCTCTTCTCTTGTAGTACTAATACCTTGCATGTATTTGCTCTTTACTGTTTTGTTCTGTGGATTGATGCTTCTTCCTCCAGGTCTTTTCAGAGAGCCATCAAAGGGGCAGCACTGCCTCTTCTGCTAGTCTTCAAGACAGCTTTTGAACCTGTTTCAGTGATGGGAAAGGTAGAGGCAAGGGCTTCATTAATTTTGTAGTGATGTTGTAGTCTTGAATATTTTTACCTCATTTTTGCAAGTCTTCCAAATAAGTCAAAGTTCCTTTTGTTTTTCAGTGTTCCTCTAAGTGAGGAGGGAAACACTAGATAATGAGAGTACTAGAAAAGAGGAGTTGCTGTGCTATGTAGTTTGGAGGCATTTGTCTGTTCAGGTGGCACTTACTTGGCACTGTTACCTTTCATAGTTCTCACAGTGTAGTTACTGGAAGAAACTGGGGGAGGTTTGGAGATGCTCTTTGCAGGCAACAAAGTACATTTGTGAATGAATAGAACTGGGTGTTCTGCACAGGAGGCTACTGCTCTGCTGTTTGAAACAAGGTGGCTTGATGCTTCACCTGTTTCTAACATGGTACCTGTTCATTCATTGCACAGAATACTTGATCAAGTGTGGCTAAATGCTGCTTGTATAGGAATAAAAATACAAACCCCACTTTGTAGCCCAAAATACTGATACTGCTTTTCAGTCAAAGTTCTAAGCAAGTTGCATAAGTGCAGCTATTTGATTTGAGTACATGTCAGTAGTGAAACATGTGGTATACCAAAGTGACCAGTGAAACTGCCTGGGTCTGGATGACATGAAATTCGTAGTGAATTTAGGTTAGCAAAGTACATGACATAATGGTTTTTAGTGGATACCCTTTCCATTTTGTGACCATTTTGTGTGCTTAAGACACTATTCTCCACAAGGTAATGTAATGCAGATAGTTTGTTAATTAGACACACCAGCCCTATATTGACTGGTTTTGATTTTCATATTTTCAGAACCTTCTTGTTTGCTATCATTTTTTTGTCATTACTTCCAACATAATTCTTGTGTTCTCATTCTGACAATCAGCTTTCATTTGTACTTTTTATGTATCAGCATTAAATATTAATTTTTTTTTTTGTTTTGAAGGTGCAGAAAACTTACTGCTTCAGCTTTGGTCATATATCATAGTTCTAAATTTATTTTCAGTTTGTAAGATGACTCTATCTTTTGATAGCTTGTGTTGACTGAAGTGGACTAAAGTTCATTTACCAGTGGAGGAAGCTAAGGAGATCAGCTTGGTTCTCCAGTGACAGCATTGGTCTAGAATGCATGCAAAAAGAATAAATACATCAAAATAGTGTTTAGTAGTTACTAGAGGGTCAGGTGTTGATCAGACTACAGGCAACTCAGAGGTGTGGGCATGTGTGTGACAGACATGCTGGATGAAAATTTTTGCTCCAGTAGAGATTTTTCTCAGCTGTTGATCAGCAGGCACAAAACCTAGTTAATACTAAACAGCTGTCAGGATGGAGAAGCAAAACTACTTTTGCTTTGCTGTTTGTTATTATTTATTATTCCACTATGACTTGGAGTAGGTTTTTTTGCAGTAAGATTGGCACTGGCTGCTTCCTCAGCTAGTTATCAAGGCTCCCTGCCTTTTTGAGTTTATTTTTCTTGCACAAAGCCTGGGAAAAAAAGATGAACCTTGTTCTGAAGGTCACTATGTCCAGCTGTCTTTATGAGCAATGGGAGTGAATGCATTTCAGAACTACTGACTCTTGATATATAGTATTGTGCCATTGACTGCTCTCATTTAAAGCAAGGACCCACAGGACACTGAAGGGGTTTCAGCAGTTGTGAAAATGAATGAGGAGCATATCCTGTTAAGGTAGCTGAATGCAATGGATTCTTGTATTGGCAGGTTCCACTGGAATTCTGGAATTCTCTTTAAGCAAAAATCCATCCACAAACAAGCCTTTTTCTTTATTTGATGACAGCAGAGTTTTGAAGGGGATGTCTTTTCCTTATGATAAGACATCAACTAACTTTTAGTACTGTTTGTGACTTTGATACATGAGGCTGTCTGCTGGGAGAGCTTGAGTCCAGTAATCTGCATCTGTCTCTTGATCTCATGTTTGTGAACACAGCTGTGTCATCAGTTTAATATACGTATTTCTGTAGGGTGGAGTTCGACACGTGGTGGAATCTTTGGAAAGGAGAAAATGGCCACTGACAGATGCAGATGCAATATTTGCTTTTTGCCCTTTTTTTTTCTTTTTTTCTTTTTTTTGTTTTTTTTTGTTTTTGACTGGAGACAAACTATATCATTTCCTAAGAAGTACTTGACATGCAGTTGTGTTCTAGAAGTGTGGTGTTTAGCACAATTCATGCTACAAATTGAAGGCCTGCTCTAAGGTTTCGTTTATTACAACCAGAAATATCTTTTGGAAGGCACGGTATTTTAAAATGGTATCTTCCCAGGCTTTTTTCTACAGCCTTCTTTTTTTTTCATATGCTTATACTTAAAATTGCTCTTCAGAATCTCTGTTTTCAGTTTGTATTCTGCCAGTAGGACTAACATAGTCAAGTGAAACCCTTCAGAACGGTACATTTCTGCTTGCAGCGTTGCTTGGTTAGATGCAGGATAGCAACTCAACAAATTGTGTGCTTTGTGTTGTGCAAAACAACAATGCAAAACTCTGTAAAAAGAAACCTGTTGTGAATGAAGGGCACTGAACTATGATAAATAAGGCTTTAAGAATCCATTCAGAAACCAGATTAGATCAGATTATTCTTCTCAGATTTGAATGATGATTTCTGTGAAGTGATATCTTCACATATTTGGAAGACATCAGAGGCAATACTTATGATGTGTACAAAAATTGTTAAATTCTGTTAGTGTAAACTGTTACTGTACATCAGAAGTGGCATGTGTTTAATTACTTGAGCATGTTGCTTTTACTGGAGAACTCACTCTTCTCCCTAATAGTCCTGATGGTGCCTGGAGTGATATAGGCAATATAATGAAAGATGCTGTACTCCCTTGGGTATTGCTTTCCTAACAACAAATAGGTTAGGTTGTTAAATAGAGAAATGTTTTGAATATTTTTGTTTCGATTTCCTGAATGTTTTGAATATTTTTGTTTCGATTTCCTGAATGTCTTCCCTTTTATTTCACTCAAGAATAGAGAACCCATCACTAAAACTGGCAGTTTTCTTCATCACAAGAATTTCTTCCTTCTCTTCCCCTTCCCTCTCACCACCCCCGATACCTTAAAAAAGGTTGGGGTTTATTTTAGTCAGAGGGGGTGATGCTGAGAGAGTTGCGTTTATTGCCTTTGGATATGTAGAAGGATGATCAAAAGACGGTTCTCCACATTGGTTAGGATGTGACAGGACATTATGACTTTTAAGTTGCAGGAGCAAGAACTCAGGTTCGAGCTTAGTAGACATTAGGAGAAAAGAACCTTTTCCAAGAACATGTATGGATGAGGACCGTAATAAATTTCCTAGGAAGATTGCGGAATTGTCATCGCTAGAAGTTGTTTGCAAGACGTGTTAAATCTGAAGTGATTAATGATCTTTTCTTGAAGAAGAGTAACTTCCAAAGATGGCTCCACTGCCATTATTCATGAATATATCTATGAGATACTAGAAGGGTTTTAGCTGAAACTGTTGTTTTTCATGTCTTTATTAATAATGCAGCACAGCTGGGGATTGGGAGGAGTGTGCTGTATATTGAGGAGAACATAATTATGTCAGTTACTTAATGCATTGTAACTATTACCACACAGAGGTGATATTAGAAAGGACTTCTGAGCTTTCAAAAACAGGGATGTTATTGTGACCCACAAGTTTTAAAAGGAACCTACAATCTAGAGTTTAGAGTAATCATAGTAGACTATTAATGTCTGCAGAAATCAATATAAATATCCACTGATGTCTTAGGTGATTAATGAAGTATGACATTAAAAATGTCATAGGTTACCAAATTGATTAGATGGTATTTTCCAGTCTTTCTACTTTAAAAAAAACCCCTCATTTTATGGTAAAGCATGATCTTTTTGTCTGTTCATATTACTCAGCTAGTTGTAAATGTATTTGCCTGTTAGTAGGAAAAATCACACCCCACCTAGTAAACATACAACTTGCTTATTGCCCACTAAGGTGATTCATAAGTCCATCTCTTGGAAAGCCCATGGGGTTTGTGAAACAAATGGGTACTGTACTCCTGGACATATTTTTTGCAGATGTCACCTATGATATGTATTTTGTTGTAATAGGGAAGAGTTGAGCCCCTTTATTCCGCCTGGAACAATAATGGCGGGTGAGAACAGCTTGGTGATGCCCACAGCTTCTTTGATGGCTAGAGGTAGGGCTGAACCAAGTAATTAGGAGTGGTGTTTAGCTCTTGCCTGCCTGATTTCTTGAATAGTGTATGCATAGTTTCTGGGAAGCCCTGGAGCTGTAGTATGTACACTTATCAGCTGTCTTGACCTGTAACATGGAAAGGGCAAGTGCCTGCAGCCATGTTCTGCCACTGGAGAAGCTTATACAGTTACCTTATTAGAAACTGTGTGTGGTCCAGTATCTTAAATTTGTTGAACCAAGATCAAAGGTAGGATGAAACTTGCAAAACTTCCAAAGGGCTTCCATGTGATTTATTGAGCTCTAAGTATGTGAATTTCTAAATTACAGTACGTGTTATGATCTTCCAGTGAGTTTCAGTAGCACTGATGAGGGATATAGTAAAAATCAATAGTGTGTGGAAGTATGTTTGGTTTGGCCTAAATAAAATAAATGCTGATGAAATCTGTTCTTACTGTTTGCATTACTAAACATCTGAATTTTAATGAACTAGTTAGTACTTAGGATCATCTTAGCAGGTTTACCTGACCAGTGTTAGCTTTGGAATCAAAATGAGTGATGAAAACCTCAATTTAACAAGGTAACTTAGAGATAGACAAAGATAGGTGATGAAAACATAGGCAAACAAATTGCAGGACCAATCCTGAATTGACTGGCAGGACAACAGACTGGCCCACGATGGCAAGTGGAGGGTAGTTTGCTTCTCTTAACTGTTGAAGTATGTCTAGGACAAGTAGTCAGGCTTTTTATGGAAATAATCTCTTAAATACATGTGAGAGCAATTTGGAGCTTGCAGCATGGCTGTAATTACTATGCTTAATTTGAATGTTCAGATAAGTGATTTGAATAGGTTACAACCACCTCTGGGCCGGTTGTTTTGCAGATCTTTGACATCTGGTTTGTGTGCTGTAGCTAGGTGTTCTCACTCACTGCTGCTGATAGTCTCTACAGCACTCAACAAGCAAACAGCTAACCTGATCTGTTGATTAGAGGTAACTTGTTCCCTAACGTGGAATCCTGCCCTCCTGCTCCTCTTATCTGTGACCACAGCTGTGATGGTGCATTAAAAAAGGAGAGAGAAGAGGTGCCTGTTACCAGTAGATGCCAAACTATTTTACTTAGTGTGCTTCTGTTATTTTGTGGCTGTAATGCTTTATGTTATAAAAAAAATAGTTAATGTTAAAGTAACTATATGGAAGCTGTAAAGCTTTCACAGTCGAATGTTATAAATTTGTGGAATAGGAATGGATCATAATTGCCTGGTATCATATTAATTGTGCATCTGTCTGAGGAGGTAAAAAGGCTATCTGTAGATTGAAAGTTCAGATATATTCCTCCCCCTCCCCACTGCATGCCTGTTAAAAATACTGCTTTTGAGGCATCCTCTTCACTGTATGAAAACTCTAAATGTAGGCCTGCCTTGTTTCCTGATGGTGGGACTTTGCAATTAATTTCATCTTTGTCCTGTTTCGTTGGGGTTTTTTCCTTTTTTTTTTATCTAAGGTCTAATGTACTGTGGCAAAGACAAATTTAAGGTAAATAGTGTTACCTATTTTCTGTTTCCAGATATGGTAGTTTAATTGATTGTAGACTTTACTGAGGTAATGTGTAGAAATAGGAACATATTGCTGTGGGTGATGCTAGACAAATCAATTAAGGCTTGGTGTTGCCCTAACCCATTTCAGCTGGGTCCTTCCGAGAAGTTCATAATGTTTTCTGAGAAATGGAAACGAAATTGGTACTGCAATTGCTACTTGGCTATGTTTGAGAATTAGCAAATGGAAGGGATAGGGCCATAGTGCTCCGGCCACCTTTCTTCTGCTTCCATTGATTGATAAATATACATTTTTTAAACCTTTAATACTAGCTGACAAAGAATGATTTGTATCTCAAAGATTAGAAAATAATGTAACATGCAGAATAAGGATAAAATACTTGCAATAGTTTGTTTCTAAATTCATGGTTATGCTTGCATTAAGTTTGTGTGTGCTTATCAAGAACATAATGTTCTATTTTTTCTATTAACTACTTGAATATATTTTATTGTGTTGAATTTTTGACAGAAAGCACTTCAATTTTCTTGAATCTGGGAATATTTAGTCATAGATTAAAAAAATTAATCTACTTGTAAATATTAGGAATATTTGAAAAAAATTACATATTAAATAAATTAAAACCTCCCTTATTTATAATCTGTCATTTTGATCAACCCAAAATTACGCAGTAGTCTTTATTCTTAGTGGGTGTTTTCAGGTGTGTAACTTCAGATTAGATGAAAACTTTCTGTGTTAAAAGAGACCTAGGTATCTCAGTGCCTTTAAACCAGTAGGCAGTTTCTTCATATATTTTTTTTTTTTTTTGCAATGCACGATGTAAATAGCCATCATAGCTGGGACTGGCATGTGACTTAGAGCACTTTCTATAGGGTACACTTCAAGTCTGCTTTATATACTCTACTTGGTTGATTTTTTTTTTCTGACACTAACTTATGATAGATTTGGGCCCCATTTTGAGGTGCGTACAGTGTAATTGGTAAAATTAATTGGAAAGTCTGCTGCTTCTATGTAATTTCATAATGACAGAATTATGTCTTTGTTATTTTAGATCAAAAATGTAGCTACCAGAGTACTTATCTTCCTGGTTTGGTAGCTTTAACATACTTGGATTTTGTATGTGAGGTTTACCAACATCACAGTTTGATTCTGGAAAGGGAGTAGATTAGGTTGTTTTGTGTTTCCAAAAGCATTGATTTTGAAAAATTCTTTTAATTATACTTCTTGGGAAAGAGAAAGTAGGGCATTACTTGAAAAATAGCCAGTTTCATTACAATTGAAAGATACTAAATATTTCCATGAGTACTATCAATTCCAGAATTTTGCAAAGAGACAATGGCAAATTCCTTTGATATAAGACAAAAGGTCACAAAACTAATGATACGTGGGAGTTAGTTTTTTTATAATTTACCATTGCATCTTTTGAGGTTTTCATTAGGTTTACACTGAGTAATTGCTGGCATAGTCAAGGCAGAAACATAAACTTTTTGATGAGCAAGTTCATTATTTATCCCATGCTGCCTGTTCCTGCCTTTTGTTGAAATCTTATGTGGATCTTTTCTAACTTTAAATATTTTGCTTTATTCTACACTTCCGTATGTTATAAAAGTTTTCTTTCAATGCAAAATTTTTTTTTCTGATTTTTGTCTGTGGTACAGTCCTCTCTCAATATCTGAAAAATGCATATTGAAATTACCTTCTGATCATTTCTCTAACTTAATAAAATGCTACTGCAGAGTCCATGAATTTTCTTTCTCTGCTTTTCCTAAGTTAAGGAATGCAAGTCTGAAGTAAAGCTTTCTTCCAGGTTTTTCTTTGGAGTTTGTTGTCTACTAATTTGTTGCTGATTTAATGCAGCAACATGCCAGACAGTTCAATTAATTTCTTTTGTATGACTCTGTTTTCTTTTATACACTTAAGAGTGATCTTAAAGACTTTGAAATTAATCAGAATGGGTGTCTGCAAGGTATTCTGGAAATCTAAATTGAAGTTTGCTTTGGGTATCTTTTGTAACATGGGTTGTTATCGTGTCTTATATGTGCTGTAGTTGGGTTTTGAGTTGATCCTGTACTTTGGCTAGCTGAACCAAGATTATGTTGTATGGATTTTGTTTAAATAGATCTAGGTCTTCTTTTCTAGCAGATAATGAAGATTATATTAAATCAGCTGTAAAATCTCCTTTGCAAATGAGCCAGTGTCTGACTTCTTCTCAGTGGAAAAATAGGTTGAATTCTCACAGTGATTTATTTTTTGGTGCAAACTATTTACCATATAAGCAGTATACATGGATATATTGTTTCATTTCTGCCATGCCTCTCTTAAAAAAGTTTCTGAAAAGAGGCCAGGCTGTTTTCAGCGGTTTTTCATGCATAAGATTATCCAAAGATAAGGGCAGGGAGGGACAGGACTACGAGGGCAGTTCATTTCTAAACCTCGACAGAACAACCAAGGTGCCTTGATGAGTTGGAGACGAGTGGAAACAAATATAATCATGGAAGACACAGAATAGCATAAAGTCCATTGCCATCTTTGTGTTGGCAATTTGTGTACATCTGACTGTGCAAGTCTTGATCTCTCAGCCTCTTTCAGTGACATTTTGTTGCAAGTATATGGCAACTCAGGTTTAGGATGACTAAAACAAAACAGCCTCCTCTTTCCACATCTTGTT
The DNA here is from genome assembly GCA_013398055.1 of Ifrita kowaldi. NCBI lineage: Eukaryota > Metazoa > Chordata > Aves > Passeriformes > Cinclosomatidae > Ifrita > Ifrita kowaldi. The sequence goes on along the minus strand of VZRS01011721.1, from coordinate 638,692 downwards.
TCATCAGTAGTAGCAGTAAATGTACTTCCTATAGATTTTTGGCTTGTTAGCATTGAGTGATGGCCACTGGACATGCGATGATGCAAATGGATTTCTCTAACTTGCCTTTTCTCATCTGTGATGGCAGTAACAGCAGGAGGTTTTGGTCTTGTGTGTAGGCAGTGGGAAATACTCTATTACTCAAGTACTTTGTATGTGTAGCCCCCAGCTTTCTCGCTGCTTGCACAGGGCTTTACTTTTGGTGTCCTGCCAGATGTTTGCTGGGATTAAGACATTTGCAGAGAAGGAAGGATTTGTAAAATGTCTGCTGTAAACTCATGGAAAAGTATACAGGACATACTGTTATAGATGACATGCTTTATATTTGTAGAAATGTTTATGGAAGATACTGTGGTTTTCGGAGTTTGGCTGAAAGGGTGTAAAGCCTACCTTTGAAAATGAAGGAAAACTATTTTGGGGCTATTTTATTTCATGGCTGTCTGTAGATCCTGACATCTGGTTGTGGAGTCCTGTCTTGAATTAATCAGTAATGCATAGTCAGGAGACTGAAGGATGTTAAAGCAAGTCTACTTAAAGATGAAGAAGTGGTAAGAGCAATTTTGTGGTCCAGTTGTAGTTTTTATAAACTGAGCATATTTTAGTGCTGCTTTTCAGAGAGCAGGAGTCCAAATCCAGGGATTCTTCTGAATACTGTAATTAGTAAAAATCTGCTCTTGGATAGTTGCTTACAGGGGAAAGCAAAAGTTTTCTTTGTTACAGTCAGCAGAAATGTGAGCAACTCCCGTCAAGGTAAGAATTACTCCAAATTACTATTTTGGGTGTGTCAGTCATTCTATGACGTAAGTAAAGAGTGGCCTGTTTTGATACAGTTTCTTACTTCATAAATTTAGCCTTGTTATCAAAATAGGTTTCCTCCCTCCTTCTAGGCAAGGAATTACGTTACATCGTACTTAACAGAAAGGCCGCAGAAAATACAATCTTATTTTTCCAGTTTCACAATAACCACAATTATTTTTCCCTTATATATTTAATAAACTCTTCTTTTTTAACTTGTCAACCTGTGTTTTCATTGCCCCTAACATACATACTCAGAATAAGGCATTTTTGTTTAACAAGTGTATCTTTATAAGGGAAAAGTAGTGAAGCTGCTTTTTAAATCTTCTGTAAAATCCTTTTAAAATAACTTAATCTCCTCTTCATGGAAATGCCATGGAAAACCCTCAGATGTAATACCTGCTCCCAGCGCTCTCTTACCCTCCTCCCACAGTATCTCCGATATAAAAGATATTTAGTGGAGTACTAATTTCTTTGTCACCTCTACATTTCAATTTTAATTAGAACAAGCACATTGTTAGATATTCTTTAGTTCTTTGGACTTTCTCAAAAATGTGTGGAAAGTTTGTCCTGGTCTTTTGGAAGTTATGGAAAAAAAGCTGGAAAAGAGAGAGTAGATGGACAGCATGACTGTGCACTCTGGTCCTTAGAGTGTTTAAGATGAAAATAAAATGGTTAAACTTCATTTCAGCTCTTCACCTTCCTTGTGTGGTGGAATGGCCACCAGAGAATTTCAAGTGCTCTTTGTATACATGAACACTCTGTACAGGGCGTTTTAGAGTGAGGTGGAAATACTCCAGTGATACTTACTGTAAAATGCAACTAATGTGCCTTTGTATGTTTCCCCTACTTTGTCTCTCTTGAATTCTTTTAATCAGAGGCAGATAAACAGTTGAAACTTAAAAATTTTTTTGAAAAGTGGGAACTGAGGTGGCACGCTCCCACAGTTCAGGCCTGTGATCACAGCCTGAATGGAAGGAGAATGTGCATAAAATCCTAGAAGTGCAGATCATGCTCAATGAAATGTAGTACAAGTGAAAGAGTGATACTGTCTTGGATATACTCTAGTTTTCTCTTATGAAAACAACATGCCAAATGCAACATTTTGGGGTTTTCGTCATGTCTTTGTTCCCAAAATCATGGGGGTTTTTTTTCACTCAGATACTTTGAGGCTGTTGATTAAAGTCTCAGCAGTAAGCCATATAATAGTTTATGTGTGCCTCTTTCTTAAAAATATCGATGTATGCTTTTGGATGTTCTTTTGTATATACTCTAAATCATTAGAAAATGTGTGAGAGAATTCTATGATTGTTTGCCCTGCTTGGCAAAGGGATTCTATGGCAGTTGCAAAGGCTGAATCTGCAACTAGAGAGAGTAACTACTGCAGCTGATTGGCACAGAACGTTTGTTTGGAATTTATACTGTTACCTGTTTTTTCTTTTCTTTTCCTTGTATAGGAGTTCAGATGCTTTGTCTGCATCGTGTGCTTTTGTGTGTGTCTGACTGAGACACATGCCTCTCAACTGCCACATTTTTAGTTTGAGAACCCTCTGAACTTGCATGCTTAACATGTAGTTAAAATTTGATTTAAATGTTTGCTAAGCCATATAGATTTTTCTGCTTGTTTTTCACTGCTGCTTAGGTTTAATGGTATTGAGCTCTGTAGAGGACAGAGGAATTGGCAAGTTTGTTTTCAGCAAATACAAGTCATCCACTTGATCTAAACAGGATTCTTGTATGTATTTTTAGCATAATTGACTGTCTTTCTGGTAACTTCAAATATGTAAACTCCTGGTTGTGATGTAATAATGAGGTTTTTTTATTTTAAATAAATAGTCTCTTAAATCATGCTACTATTTATTTTGCTTTTATATAACAGCAAAAATAAATTGTGATATCTTTCTCATAATAAAGTTGATTTATATGGGATTAGTGTACAAGTGTACTCAGGTACACAGAGATGTTCAGATACCTGACTTCCTCATGGAATCAGTAGAAGTTCAGAGAGATACCTTAAATGTATATTTGAACCTGGCCACAAGTACTTTTAAAGCTTTTTAGACCTAGTGATAACTATTAAAAGTCATCACTAGGTGAACTCTGCTTTAAAGGGATCACTTTATTGTTTAGAACTGTAAGTTTCTCCTGCAAGAGATATTAATATAACTATGTATGACAGAGAATTACTGGCAAGAATAACCATATTTTAAAAATTTTATGTAGACATACATCTACAAGCAAAGTTTTTTTTGCTTGCTGCCAAAGTGCTGTACAGTTCTGTCCTTTAAGGGTAGCTTGACTTTGCTTTAGGAGCTGTGAGAGGCAGTTGCTGTTTTGGTAAATAGCCATGGTTTGAATATTATATTAAGCTGCCTGCTGGCAGAAATTATTTTAATTGAGAATGTAATTAAAAAGAAAAAAACAAGACAACAGCAACCCAAAGCTGCTCTCCTAATTTATTTAACCTTCTTTAAAAAAGAACATCAGTGCATATGAGGGAAACTAAGATGGAGGGGTAAATATGTTTTGAGTACATAGCAAATTGAATTTGAATATAAGGAAGGAGGATGTGTAGCGGATTCATTTTGCTATTCTACCTTGTGGATAACACCTCCAAAAGAGATCTTTACCTCTGGCAAAGAGGATAGTGATGGACTTTTAGGTTAGTGAGTGTGGGCTTGATTTAATGGGTTGTAATAATGTATTTATTACATGGTTTCCTTTGGGAGAGTTCTTCATGGAGTTTGTGGCTAGAAGGGACCATTAAATTGCCACATCTGGCATTCTTTACATACTACAAGTCTTTATCTTTCATTCAGTTTTCCTGATAATGAACCTTTTGACTTAACTGACCAAAATGCAGTTTCAGTGTGTGCCTAGCTAAAGTGCATTTGCCAGAAGTATATACATCCTTCATTTAAAGCTGTAAAGGGATTGAGAAGACAGTACTTTTTGTGCTAGTTTTGTTCTCATGGTTGCTTCACTTCCTTGTTTGTAGGAAAAAAAATGTACTTCTGCGTTGTGGCAGTGGTTTAAAATTGGTCCTGACTTTTCAGGTTGATAACATGTTTAACAGCTGTAGCTGTATAATAAAAATGCATATATGCACATAGTATATACATAGGTCCATATGCTCTGTCTTAATTCCATTTAATAAATGTTTTGGTTTGGAAATTCTGCTATGCCCTTTGTCTTTTATGTGTGATATATGAATATAGTACAAAAATGACAAATTGATTTGAACACAAATGTTTTTATTGTAGTTTTATCTAGTACAAATATTTTGATACAATTCTGTAAATTAATTAATAGTAACACAATTATCTCAGCTTTTTATTAATTATCTTTGCTCTGAATTTGTGGTACAGAGCTTTCATTAAACACCATCATTAGAACAGAGTTGCACAAACATCTGCCATTAGGCTTTAATAACTTCTGATATTTATTTTTGAGCATGTGCTAGTTGGTTCTTCTAGCTTCTAGATTCTTCTAGCTTCTTTTTTCACAATATTCTGCAGAAGTTTTTTTTTTAATATTTATTTTTTTTGTCTCAGGTATTCATGTCCCTAGTATTCATCAATTCCCACACTGTATGGGGACTGGAAAAGCATTTTGGCAGTGGACAAAATCCCTAATGGCTTTGCAGACTCTTATGAGAGTGTTCTTTTCAGACAGGTTTTGGGTTATTAGAATTTGACCCACATCGTACTAATAGACCTTCAAATATGGTGTTATTTTCCATTCCCTTCGTTATGTTGCTGTCTGGCATGCTATTTCATTGAAGTGCAAAATTGCTTTCAGTATGTATGTTTTGGTAGACATTAGTGTAGTTTTCTGTCTTGTGTGGTTTGCTTTTGGTCATGTTGTGTGTCCTCCCGCTACCCCATAACAAAATTTTGGCCTTTCGTAGGTAATCCTCTTATTTTCAGTATGGTGACCTACATTTTTTGGCCAAGTATATATATTTGAGAAGCTTTGGACTACCAGCCACGTTGTTGACTTTGTTTTAGAATTTAGTGATAGAGTAGAGCTCAGTGTTGTGTTGAGATCTGGGCAGTATTCCTAACTTTCCCAGGTTTCTTTTGGTGATTCACATAAAATCAGAATTTCTGTAGTCACTACTCGTGGGATTTTTTGGTTTGACTTAAGAATCTAGAATTTAACTTAGAAAATCTAAATCTAATTGCTCTAATCTCTCATGTGCAATTGAATTAATGGCAATTTTGTGTTAAGTAAATACAAAATTCTACTTTCATATATAATAAAAATACTATGCAAGTATACCTAGTTTGGAAGATATGCTGCTGAATGTTTCAGTTGGACACCCAAATCTTGAATGTTTGTTTGCCCTTCTGTGCCTGAATTTTTCCATCTCAAATTTTGAGGTAATGCTTTATAGGTTTTAGGGATGTATTTTCAGGACAGTGTTTTGTAAGATGTGCTTAGTTGATATAATTATGAGCCTTGTTGAATACCACACCAGGAAACTGAGGAGTCCACCTTTGTAGGAAAACTTGAGCAATGCTCAGTAGAGAAGGTCTCAAGCTGTATTTCAAATGCTGAGAAGAAAACAGAGTACTGAGCAGTTAGTTGCTCAGTAAGTGGGTGTTGTTTCTTCTTTTTAACTGAATCAGGGAGCAGCCTTGTGGGCGATGGTAGGATGTAATTCTATAAATAAAAACTGACCATAATGCATGCACACAGGGCAAGGGCAGATCAAGGCTCCCAGGCATCTTGCCCATTGCTTCTGGCAATGACTTTGACATTTGCTGACTTCAGAGTGCTTGATTTTGCAGCTTGATTTGTCTCTAGGCCTGGTGTCTGTTCCTAACTGTATAACTAGTAATAGCCTGCTGAACCTATGACATGAGTGAGATACGGTACGGAACAGCTTTTAAAAGTTGATTTTGACAAGGGCCATTGTAAGGTTGAAAAGAAAAATGTCATGCCAGAAAAAAGGTCAGGCGTTTCGGGAGTAAGAACAAATGACTGATATGCCAGTGTATTTGTAAACTGTGCTTAATCATTGCTGTGGACAATCCATAATTTATCTGCTGCTAAGGGAAAGGAACATGAAATTTTCTTCTCAGAATGAGCAATCTAGTGTGGGAGCTATTCATCAAAGTTTGAATGTCAGAAAGGTCATGGGAAGAGATTTGTAAAATTTTCATAATTCCAGAAATAACTCCTTCGGCATCCAAAAAGAAACTTGAGTATTTAGGAAGGAACCTAGTGTATCTGATACCATCCTGCAGCAGGGTGGGTCAGCTCTGTGTGATGGATGTTCTGTTCAGCAGGGCTGTATGTTTTCTCATACCTCTCCCTTCCACCCTGTGGGAAGGAAGGGGAAAATAACACATACATTTTGTGAGACAAACAGAATTCATTCCCTTTGCTGCTTATGTCTGTCTTGTTTTGATTTTGCTATTCTGTATGAAAACCAACAGTATACTTCAGAGAGCCTATATTAAACTTGCTGTTAATTAAGTTCTTCAGATAAAAATCTCCCAGCAGGAGATTTTTGAATTGGGAGGATTTAAACTGGAGCTCTCATAGAGGGCCTCCTGCTGTAACATGCTGTGCTCTCTGTGAAGGCTCCACATAACAAAAATGTCAGGATATGCAATGTATTTATCAGCCTGTTAGTTAATATCTTTTTCTATTCAAATATTTTCTACGTCTCTTGAGTTCTGTCATGTCTCTTTATTGTCCTTTTTTTTAAACACATTCTATGTCAGAATGGTTTTCCTAGTATTTGTTTTTCAAGTTCCAGCTCTTAAACTGTTAACTCTTAAACCTATCTTGTGATTGCAGATAGGAAAAGGAAACAGATTTCAGAGGTTTTTCTTCCTGGATTAGGTATGTCAAGATGCAGAATATTTGGTTGTATATTGTAAATGTCTGTGAAGTACTCTCAGAAAATACTATTTTCAAAGAGACTAGTATGAGGAATCAACATTATTCCCTTTTTGCTCGGTCTTTTCTCCACTCCCCCAGGAGTTTAATTAATCTCTGATCAGTATTGATGCAGGTAGTAGCAGAGAATATGTTCTTTCTAAAGGAAAAATAACAGGAATAACTTTATTTTCTTTAAAATTTTCTTTTTAATACATAGATCACAAAATCATTGAATTGTTTGGGCTGGAAGAGAGCTTAAAGATCATCTATTCCCAGCCCTGTTCCAGTAGAGCAGGTTGCTCAAAGCTCCGTGCAACCTGGCCAGGAACACTTCTGGGGATGGAGCATCAGCCATGGAGTAATGAGTGTGCATTGCCAGATAAAGGAGCACTTGCTACATGATTGGTAGGCAAATATAAATCTTGCAGGGCAGTATTTGATTGCAACAGGCAATGCTGCCATAAATTTAAAAAAAATCTCTAAAATTAGTTGCCTCTAAAAAAATCCAGACTGGCATTTGTGCACGTTTCTTCCTTCCTGCAAGTGTTTTTAATTAGCATTTTGAGTAAGACCTTGTTTATTGGTGATGTAGCAAGTTAGGCAGAGAGTGGAGGCCATTCAGGAGCATCTTAGCTTCTTCCATTAGTGTTTACACTGTTGGAGTAGAACCAGCATGTTACAAGGTTTTTAAAATGTTTCTTTCATCCCTGATCTAAGGCTATTGATACAGTTCATACAAAAATGTGAAGCTTCAGAAAAGAGTGTGGTTTTAAGAGTAAAAAATTTAGTTTCAAGAATTTTGAGGATAATGATCACAAAGAAGAAAAATTCCATTTTTTGATACAGATTAAAGTGTGGGTTCTGTTTTGTTTTTTTTTTAATAATGCCTAGTGTTGCATTAATGTTTTAAGTTTTGCCTGTTTTGTCAACCATTTCATCTGTCTGCATCTAGTTTCATCTTCTCTGTGGTATTCTGTGCCATTTTTTCCTTTCTGTTTTTCATAATCTAGAGTGCAGCCTGGCAATTTTGTTCTTCCTGTATAGTGCTGATTCTTGTAGTAAAAGATTGGCACAAATTTAGCGAAGCCTTTTCTTGAAAATTGCTTTACAGAGGAGTTGTGAATTTACAGTCATATGCTACTGCTGTATAAGTATATACAGAGGACAGGTTTAATTGTAATGATGTTTTGAAGTGCCTTGACTCTACTGAAAGTGGCTCCAGAAAGGATGAAAACTGCAGTTCTTTGTCTGAAAGGAATTACCAGAGCTCAGGAAGTGCTGTGTAATGGTTTTCTTGATGATTCGTAGCACATTTATTTTTAGCCAAGGAAAAAAATTGCTTCACAACCTGGTGATGTTTTGAAAAAGTGTGAAAGAAATCAGAAAGTTTGTTCTGGTATGTATCACCACTATTGCAAAGATAAAATGGGTTTAAGTGCACTAACCAGAACTTATATGTTTGGTTTTTTTAATAATTCTAAATCTCTTCTTTTTTTGTTTTTTCTTGTTTTTGAAGATGGACTTACTTTATGGTAGAACATTTTCTTTTTGATGAATTTTTTTAGGCCAAAGAATAATATGGCTGTCAGGACTTGTGGAGTCGCACTGTCAGTTTTACCTCCTCTTACCTGTATTAGTGTGTCTCTGCAACACACTTACTGGTTTTAAATGAGTTGCTGAATTGGAATAGTTAGTTCTGATGAGAGAAAACAATTTCAGAAGTATTTCTTCTGAGCTTGCTTTATCAGATGTCCTGGGAGAGAAGAGAATTTCCAGCTTTGCTCAGGCCAAATACATGTTTTTATTCCTTAGAATACCATATGGATTATGATTAGTAGTACCATAGTGTGAAGATATGGCTGTAACGCTCTCTTATCAGAATGGACTCCCACTGATGTTCAGACTTACAGCTAGCAAATGTCAAAAGTGGCAAGGTTTTTTATATTGACTTTTCATATATTATTTTTTAGTGTATTGTCAGATTCCCCCTTGTAGAGGTTTAGGTCAGCTTTTTACAGCTGGTTTAAAAAAAGCGTGACTCTGGCACTGCTGCTGCCAAGCCTTTGCTTTGAACCTTTTTTCATTTTCCTTCCTCAGATTTCTCAAATTCCCCTGCACCTAGCTAATACCTGAGTCACCTTTGTTCTTCAGAGATAAAACTTCAAATCAGATTTTGGATTTCTCTATAACTAGATATAGTTACACTGGAAGCACTTTAAAGTTCCTTGGGGCCATGAGGGTCAGAATACACGTGTATGTATGTGTGTGTGCACTCATGTATGTATAAGGATGTATGCACATGTATGCATATGGAATTGTATATGATATTAGATTCTTATTTTTGTTTAGGGCATGTGAAGACAACGAAGTCTAGAAAATTCCTAGGAACTTGTGAGATTTACACATGCAGCTACTTCAGAAGAGTTTAGAGATTGTATAAATTCTATGACTCTGCATGAGGGGATGGATTTTAGTGCAAAGCATCTTTAATTCCCTGTTTTGCCAAGGAAGCCACCTATTATGGTGAGCAATCAAGATGCTTGTAATTTCATATACACAATTCAGGTATCTAATCTCAGGTGGTAGTCCTGTAACCTTGGCCATCACCTTTGGAAGCTTTAATAGAAGACTAATCTTAAAGTTTCTGTAGCTAAAAAGCTCTTCGAGTTTGGATGATGTGTTGTGGAGTATTTGATGTATCCTGTTACTGTATCTGGTATGCGATTGCCAGCTTTTCTGATTGCTTTGGTAGCAGCATGATGTAATGTTGTGCTGAGAGTGAAATTAGTGTTATTTATGATGAGCATTTTTTCTAAGCTTTTAGTAGTTGTATTTAGCAATACCATGAGTAAAAATAACATTTTGAAGTGGTTTTGAGGAAGCAAAATGAAATACTGAAGCAAAATGATGACTTAATGGCTTTACAACAGTGGCTGCTATTACAGCAGGATTTTTTCAAATAGGAGTGAGACAGCAAATGTAGTACTAGAAAAAAAGACCTTAAATGCTGTTTGTGTTGGCTGTCTACTGGGGATGAATTTCATGCTCAGCGAGAGAATATCGAAATGAGTGGCTGTAAAAACTCTTGCAAAGCCTTGGGAAAGGTTGAATATGAAAATAGGTATCAAAAGAGTAGTAAACTTAGTAAGTTTTGGGTAAATACAAGTCTTTGTTTCAGAGTGAGGCAGCAGTTTCTTCAGCTGAGACAATCTGATGTTAGGTTACTGTTATCAGAAGAGAGCGACGAACTCTCTAATCCGCTGCGGCAGCTGTGGGTATGGCCCTTTGCTCTCCCGTTCTCCCGTTCCGATGCTTCATGGGCTGCTCTGTGATTTCCTGCAGTTGCTAATGCAGCTGGAAGCGCCCTTTGCCAGCCCTTCTGCTGGGAGAGGGAGCTGGGCCGGCTCCCAGGGAGGCTGGCACGGGTAGGCAGTAGCACTGTGCAGTGCTGGGTGTGTGGGCAGAGCAGGACTAATTGACTCCTTCTGTCACGTGGAGCCCTACCTTTGTCTGTAATCTCTGCTTTTTCGTATTACAGAGTAGTCATTTTCCAAATACACCCTAAAGTTCTAATTTTGCACGTTTCAAAACCATATTGCTGATCTGTCCTACCAAAGCTGCTCTGCAAGAGATCAGTTTTCCTTGATCCTCATGGGCTTTTTTTTAGGACTTGAAGATTTTAGACCTCGCCTTTTAAACATATCTTTTCCCACTTGCACGTTTCAGTGACATAAAATTCTTTTTACTGAACTTGGACTTCTTAGCCTTCATATTTGCATCATATCTTATCAATATGCTTATTGTAACTTATAAATACTCTGAATGAGTTTCTTACAAGCTGCACAAATCCTTACTTATGAAGCTTTCAGTACAAAGTGTTAACATAATTTTCTGCCTCAGCTCCTGGTTGATCTTTTTTTTTAATCATATGCCTCTCTTAATCTAGGGATTAGTATTGGTTTCCTATAAATTAAACAATTTAGATGAGAATAATTCTTTTGGCTGAAAGTCTTTAAATGTGCAGCTTTAACATTATTATTAAAAGTTTCTTACAGCCAGAATTTTACTATTTTTATACAAGTTAATCATTATTAAGAAGATTATTATTTAATATGAGTGAGCTTTTCCCAGGTTTTCAGGAGTACATCAAGAATGTATTTTTATCTCTTAGCAAAAAAGTGTTAAATAACTGTAATCAAGTCTAGACTTCCCCTAAGTCACTTTATTTGCTATATATCAAAGATACAGACTTTTATAGTTGTTCGCTTTGGGGTAATTTACAGGATCCATCAGTTTCTGTAGTCTGTAGATTGGTTTACTATATGTGTGCCTTGGTTTACTTTGTGTATGACTTAATTTATGTTTGCCTTCTGTATAAAATTAGATTTAAACAGCTGTTTTCAGCGAAGTTAATTTGTATGTCTGCTTAAAACAAAGTTGCTTTGTAACAGCCCTTTTAATAAATTAGGGTTTTTTAGTGTATTAGCAATCTAGGATCAGTAATCTGCCTTTAAAAAGTTTACTAATTTGAGAAAAAAATCATTGAAGCAGGCTGTCAAATAGAGGGTCTGCATTTTATGCTTACTTTTTGACTTACATGTGGAAAATCTAAATTGCCAAAGCAACTATGGTAAACATGCGATGGATTATGTTCTTCAGAAATTCCTGTCTATTCTCTGTCTTCTATATTAATGAGTTATTCTGCTTTTCTGAGCTCCTGTTACGATTTAGGTGAGATAGAGGTTTTTGGCAATCCAGAGTAGAATAAGGGTTTGGGACACTGTGCAAGTGTTTTTGCAAGGAGTGTGGGGCCTTGAATTAGGCAATGTGAGTTGTGTGTCTGGACAGGACAAGAAAAAGGGATTTCTTTGTAAGTGTCACTAGTTTACCTCAGTTGATGAGTAAATATGTAAAGAATGACAATGGGACATAAGACTTTCATTGTAGTTTGCCTTTGCTTACTTTGTGTTTCCTCAGTTTGGTTTTTCAAAGTGAGTTCTAAAGCACTTTTTATCGCCCTTAAGGCAAAATCAGAGTTCTTTATTTGTCAGAATTGGTTTCACAAATGCAATTACTTGTTGCTTGTTATTAATATGGTAACATATTAATAAGTAAGTAGTAGTTACTTTCTTAGACTTGTTAGAAAAACTTGCTACCTAATTTCTGGTTTAATATGCTGGTTTTTTGAGTTTTCTGGATTATCATTACCATTATTTCTAATTTTTCACATTGTATCTTTCAGGGTTTGTATATTCAAATGCAAATGTCTGTTATTGCTCTTCTAACCTCTCCTGAAAGAGTCAGTTCAGGTTCAGTTCTTTCATGAATTTTCCTATAGTGACTACAGTTCCCATCCATAGTGGTTCTTCTGCTGTCCTTGTAGCTGGAGAATTCTTTAACCCTGTGCTGTGTCTGTGTATCCAGCTTCACATGGGTGTGGAAACCAAAACTCCGTTATTGCTCTTGAGAACTCCAAGATCCAAAATCAGGATACTGACTTCATGTAAAAACAAGTTTAAGTTAAATCTTGTACACACAGGGAGTTTCTGTATTTCCTTCCTAATGCCTCTGTTAGACATTTCTGCTTTGGTGAGTAGAATTACACGTAAATTAACCTAAAGTGGATTGGGTGATTTACCTATAAGGTATAAAGCTGTTCAAACTGCTCGAAGTCCTGCCTTTAATTAAGATGATGCTGAGTGCAAATGAGACCCAAAGTGCAGTTGATAGTGTCTTTCTCTTCTGCTTTGCTAGACCAAGTGAAAAAAGAGTGCCAGAAGAAGTGTTGCTGGTTGAAATAATATACAAATCTAGTCTGAGTGTCACCTGTATAACATATAAAAGCCTGACTATATGAGGATTTTTATGAAGTGTATTTTTGTACACTTTGTCAACAAGAGGGCACTTGCTGGTCATTGCCATTGTCTTGACCCAATTTACTCAATATCATGTCCTGTAACAAAACAGTAGTGGTGGTGTGCAGATAGTACGAATACTTCAGAGGAAAAACGTTGTTAACTAAGGATTGTCTGTCCTTGGATGTTTGCATTTCTTTAGGGATCTTACTTTTCTTCTCTAAAGCTAGAGGCCATACAAGGACATATATTTTTGTATGGCATTTATCATTCACTGCACTGTTGGGTTTTGGTGGGTTTCTTTTTTCTCATTTCAGACTTTGCCATTGATTGCACAGTCAGAGAGTGAGCTGCAGGGCAGAGAGGGAAATGTACTTTTCTGTCGCTCAGAATTTGCTTTTGTTGGAAAGGAAGCAGTGCTGAAAGGAACAAAAATGAAGCATTCAGTCAGTGCTGCATTGAAAATGCCTTTCCCCCCAAAATTATTTTTTTCTCTTTTGTTATAGGTTTATAACACTGGAATATAGTTCCTTCCTGCCAGTTTGAGATAATTGAAACCACCAAGTTACAACATCCTTCTGTATAAAGAGGCTCTCAGGTGTAGTCTCCGTAGTTGTTTCACTGCTGAGCAGAGGGAATTGTCCTCTGTCTGGAGTCTGCCGTGTTGGAGCACTGAAGTATTTATCAGGTGCTGAGATAGTCTTGTTACCTACCTAGGAATAAAAGAATTGTTTACATTTTCATTTGTAAGAACTGTTTAGCAGGATGCTTCCCTGGACAGGTGTCTTCTAAAAGTTGAATTTCACTGTGAACGCAAGGTGCTGTTTTTATGGCTGCTATCCATGTCTCATGGCTAATGTGCATGGTGGGTGGAAGGACAACCAACACTCAAGACTCTTCAGTACTGACCATGGGGATTGATCTACTCACAGGGAAGGGCTGTGAACTGAGGAAAGCTATTAAGTTTTGAAGGAAGGTGTTTTGGTGCTTCCCAGCTCAAATGGTCAGTAAGCCTCACTACTTACTCCATTTGTAGTCCTGCTCCAGTGTTAATCCTTTCCCAATTTAGAGGTGTTTGTGTCATCTTAAAGATGGCACTGAGCATTTGGCTTTTGGATTAGGCTCATGTGATTCATTCTGTGTTTGCTGGAGTTGATTTAATCGACTCATACAGGCATTGGGAACAAATACAGATTTGCCCAGTTTCTTAAGTAGAGATTTCTAACAGTAAATGCCAGAGAGACTGATGTGGAGATGTTCTTTTCTTGCAAGTAGAAGGTGCAAAACACTTGATGTCTGTATTCAGGATTTAAAGAAAGTGAAAAATAAGGGAAGTTTAACAATATAGGAATTTTTTTACCCATGGAATCATAGAATTATTTTATAATTTACTTAAGCCTAGAAATCATATAGTTATTGAAGTATTATCAATAATTATATGTTGTGGTATGGAGAATATATATCAATACTAACAATTTAACTGTTGTTCTATGCCAAGAAGATTCCAGTCCTACTAAGTAAAATCATACAGCAAATATTTTTGCTTGACACAAGTAGAAATTGTAAATTAAACAAATCTTACGTTAAGTAGCAATAACTCTCATATAACACCAACACGTTTTTCATTATCCAGGATTCAGAGAACTGCTGTATAGCAAAATCAATAACAAAAGACAAACTTCCCTTGTCATTATGATGGTAATGGTAGAATTTGCTTTGGAAATGTAGTTCATATCTCTGCAGATGATGACCTATTTTAACTTAGATAACTGTTTTGAAGAGGCTGAGTGAAATCGGGATTTCTGTTTGAAAAAGTTTTGTCTGTAAAATTCTGTGGAGTTCGAGACTAAAATGTTAAAAGGGCCAGGGATTTTTATGTGCTTTGGCTTGTTTCTTTAATCAGTCATCTCAATTATAACGGGCTGCAAGAATTGCTGAATAACACCTATTCATATTATCTATGAATATCTGTTGCTTTCTTTTAAAGTTCAGTGTTACTACATAGTACTTACTGTGCTGGATTCAATCCTGTGCTGTGCCTCAGATTAAATGGAGGTGTCTGATTTTTTCCTAAAAAGATTTCAAAGCTTTTTCTCTCTTGTAGCTGTGTTTACAGTTTAACTGAATATTATTTCACATCTTTGAAAGCTGGTGATCAACTGTTTATTAACAATCAACAATAAGAGAGAAATCTAAACAATGAAAACCAGCAATTTTTAAAACAAACAACCAACCATGTCACTTCTCACTCTAGCACTTACTCCCTGGAACATTTGTGTCAGCACAAAGCAGGAGTGGAAATGACTAAGCTGGCTGAGAGGAAGAGGAGCTTCATTTGGACTTTAAACAAAAAGTTACTCTCAGCATGTTGGTGATGGAGGAAATCGCTTTGGTCTGTATGGACTACTGTTATTCCTCACAGTAGCAAATAGATAATATCTGATTGCTTCAAGGCTCAGATACTGAAATTTAGAAAGTCTAGGGCTTTTTTTGAACAAAATTACTTTCTTGGAACATGCGTGTTTCGCAATATCATTCACTTTACAGAAAAAAAGGAGAATTCAGGTATGTCTAGAAACTTTTTACCCACCAGAACTTTGAAGTAATTTCCTTAGAGTTATTGTCTAAAACATTGACAAACATGTGCTGACTATACTTGGGAAGAAGTTATTGCTAATGTGTCTGTCAGCATCAGGTTCCTATTAAATATATTTGAAAACCAGTTAAGTTCTTGTTTGAAGCTGAATTGTATCATTTTATAAAGCAAGATTAAAACATATAAAGGACAAACACCTTGTCTCTTTAGGAGAAGCTGGAACATTTCTGTTTTGATAAATTTTCTTTATTTTTTGTAGCCATAGTATTTTTTAAATGAGACAACTAATAATCAGCTTAGTAACATATGGAGTTACTATTTTAGGTCCTCCTCCTTTTTCTTCCCCTATTGTATTGTGTAAGCCAGCAGTGTTTCCTGTTAGTAATTATTTGTATTTCAGTATTACCTAGAGATTCCAGCTGACTCGCTTGCTGCTTAGATAGTGTTTCCTTACAGTAGTGTCCAAGACCATCACCAGTGTTCACTGACAGCAAAAAAATCCCCAATAAAAATAAATAATCTGGGGAATTTTTAGTCATACAGGATTTGGCACATAATTTTGTCTTGAATGTATCCTGGATAGGTGTATGCTGCAAAAAAGAGGAGGGATAATAGTGTGGTGAATTGCCTTTGCACAAGGTCATGCGACAGAATGCTGGCTGATCCAGGAAGCCAGCTTTACTGATTCCTGGTCTCCTGCCTCATCCACTGAACTGTTTCTGACCTGTATTGTAATGGGCCTCTTAGGTTGATCTGCCTCCTTTTCGAAAGGGAAGAAAATAAAATATTATTTCGTCAACCAAAAATGAAGTCCAATGCACACATTCAGTGTCCTTCAAAAGAAACAAAAATGGATTTTGTGTTTAGCAACAGTTGGAGGATACAGTACTGTTTGTGCAATACTCTTCAGGTCTCCAGAGATTCTTTCCTAAGGATAGAAAGGCTGAGGAAGTGAAGGCATTGGCATGGTGTCGAAGCAGCTGCAGAGGGTTGGCTAAGCTACAAACATCTGAGTGCAGAGTAGTTCAAAAAATAAGGAATGTTTCTTTGTTGTTTTGAAAGCATATATAGTTTGAAAGCTAATTATAGTATGAACATTATAACATCATATACAAAATAGAGATGATTGCATTGTAGGGTTGTAGTGTAGCACATTAACAGCTGGGGGATTTACACCGTATGTTTCCGAAATATTTTCAGTGCTTCTTTTGTAGTCCTATACCCGTTTGTCTGTAACAGAGCACCTCTGGCCAGTAATGCTGCCGGGGCCTTCATTTGCACTTTGCTTACTTTTGGTGGTTTCCTTGACATAGAGATTTAATGTTTAATTTAGCTCTTCAGTACCATAAGAGAAGTACTTTGAGAGGTTTTTGTCAAGAGCAGTGTGCCTACAGATATTTTAATTATTTCTGTCAGTTGTATGTATGTTTCCAGAAACAAGGGAGAAGGGGTTAATAAAGTATGAATTAATAAAACTCTCTGAAAGATTGGATTCATATTGGCACTAGGTTCTATTACAATCAGTGTTCATCGTGTTCCTAAATGCTGTCTTTTTCCTGGGACCTTACCATAGAGTAGGACAGGCTTTCAGAACAAGTGTTTACATTTTTTTTTTTAGGTTACAGAACAAAATGCAGCTGAAGATGCTATCACTGCTGTTGAGAAGCAGCAGAGTGTGTTCATGTTTAAAGAGGGAGATTTGTGCTGTCCTGAGGATGCTCACAGTGAGTTGATGATACCCTCTGCATAATGCCTGGGCCTGAAACACAAGCCTGGCAATCGTTCCGCGTTGGCAGATGTGGACTGTTACATTTTAATGGCTCTTCACTGTTCTAACAGACTGAAAAATTGCAGAGAGCTCTTATCTTAGTATTTCTCAGTGTCAGTGAGGAGTCAGACGCCAGTAATAGGGCTCATATGCATTGATGGCTATGAATTTTAATTCAAGAGTAGTTGCACTAAAAATCTTTTGGGAGAATGAATACAGCTGTACTGGCGACTTGGTATTTGCCATGCTGCTTGCTATTTTAAGGTTTGTAGCTTTTCTGAATAGAATAATTGCACTCTTAGCTCTTGCATGTTTACTTCTATTTCCCTGCAGCCCTAGTATTTTCTGCATGTTTTAAGCAAGATCGTTTGTATGTATTTGGGACATAGAGGATATTAATGTTGTATTGCAATTCAGGACAAAAATGTAATGTTTAGCATTTTAATTATCATAAATTTGAAATAGAAGTTTCTCTCTAGATTAGAGTGTGGTTTAGGATAATGTCTGTTTTTTATAAGACGTGTAGTCTTCAGTCCTTTGTTCATCCATTCAGCAAAATCTCATTAGAATCTTCTGTATCCTTGTAAGCTTTGACTTCATGGACGGAATAGAAATGCATCTGACAAAGTGTCAAATATGAGAAAGGAATGGAAGTGGTCTAGTAAAAAGGGGTTTTGTATACCTGTGAAGAAACAGAAGCTTGTGCTCCTGGTCTGTCCTTTATTTGTAAATAGAAATTGCTTACTCTGCTGCAGTGTTGGATGTACACTTTGCTTTGTCACTTATCCACTGCAAGCTTTAGTGTAATTTTTAGAATTAGGAGCAAGATGCACCGAGTTCGCTCCTTTCTGAACGCTTGCAGACAGAAAATGCTATAAATCCCCTTTATGTTGCACCTTTCTATAGAAAAACTCTTCAGAAATCAGGCACAAACCTGGCAACTCCTGAACTTTGTTGTCATGTAAGGGACCCAGAAAGGAAGGAGGAGCAGCACATTGGACATTTATCCTTTCGTTTAGTGCTGCTATTTGAAGTGACATAATCAGCATGCTTCTTAGGTATATGTAGCTCATCTCTTTGGTTGTAGTATGTTCT
Organism: Ifrita kowaldi; assembly: GCA_013398055.1. Classification (NCBI taxonomy): domain Eukaryota; kingdom Metazoa; phylum Chordata; class Aves; order Passeriformes; family Cinclosomatidae; genus Ifrita; species Ifrita kowaldi. The sequence continues at coordinate 620,646 of VZRS01011721.1, read as the reverse complement.
GCCAACCTGAAAGGCAAGCTTTTCCATGGAGAAGAGGTGTAATCAGAAGACAGGTTAGAAGGCTGCAGAAGGTTACCAAACTCTGGATCTTCCTCCTGATTATGGTCTGTTTGTGTTGCTGTGTATAAAGCCACTGATTAACCCAGGGTAGCAGCTTCTCTTAAAATTCAAGTCGCGAATATCCTCAGATAAATTGGGGTGTTGTAAAATCTGCAGCTCCCCTCTGATACTGTAGCATGGGGATCATGTGCATTTGGAGCTTGCAGAAGGGCCCGGGCAGCCTCTGTCCTCTGGTGACCAGAGTTCAGACAGGAGAGAGTCTGAGGGACTGGCCAAAGACTGCAGCAAAACTGGTTAAGGACAGAAGCACCAGGGCAAAAGGTGGAGCACATGATATCCATGCTTGAAATAGGTGAAATAGGTTGCCCATCACTGATTTCCATTTAGGGATGGTGCACTACAGAGATATAGGCTATAATGTGATGTCATTTTGTGTAGTCAATTGCAGTCTTTGTTTTGTTTTAGCTTCTGTGCAATTGTTTTAGGTATTCAGAAGATTTCCATTTCTGTTTGGCTTCATGCCCTGCTGGTTTCCTGTTTATGTAAAACTGCCAAAGTGAAGACCAAGAGTTGGTGTGGTATTTGCATGGTTGAGAGTGTCTGAGAATTGTTTTTATGTCAGCATCTGAAACTGGAAGGTGGACAGCAGAACATGTTTGACAATGGAAAGATGGAGAATAAATCTTGTGTTGCAATTCCAGAGAGTATATTCTGGGAACAGTGAAGTAACTGAGCTTTCCTCGGATTTTCATGGCGGGTTTGCCTTAGGGAGAGAGAGTTCACATCATTAGACTTGCAAAGCTGTCTACTGATGTCTGTATAAATACTGGCAAAAAAAGTATTCTTTCAGTGTGGCTGGGGATCATGTCATATACAAGCTGCATAATTTAAATGTTAGAAGAAGAAAAGAATTTGAAATTTATAGTCACAGTGGCTGTAACAAAGACCTTTGCTTCACCTTCTTGTGACTGTTTTTAGGAGTTTTGGCAGTCTGACAAAAATAGACAAATGTTAAATTGAAAAAAAAAATTACACTTTCAAAGAAGGATAGCAGTAACACCTTGTGTTTGTTAATCTTCCCTACCTGAAATCCTGTTTCGGTTTACATTAAAATTACGGGTTGTGCTGGACAAAATTGCATGTTAGTTGGGGAAAGGCTTGAAAATCTCAATGAAACAGTAGAAAGGGAAATTTGCATATGATAAAAAATTAAAACTGAATGGGAATGTTGAATAAAATATTTGTAAGAAACTAAACTCTGGGCATTTCTTTGCTTGTCTAACATTCAGGTCTGGTTTATGCATTAGCAGTCCAAATATTTGGTTACTGTACAGCAGATAACTGTAAAGTAACTGTAGTTCTTAAGTGACTGGCGTTTGTGTGAAGAACATAATTTTTTTAAATGTGGACTTTTTTTTGTTATTGAGCTTGCTACAGAACCTTCTGTGATACTGTCAGTTTCCAACCATTAACTGGGATGAGTTTCATCCTTAGTTTTTAATTTTTGAAGTAACATTTTTGTGATAACTTTCATTGTATTTTTCTGTAATATGTATTTCTTGATGCAGCTGACTTAAGCGAAAATATGCTGGGATATGTTTTTTCTTATTTAAACAGGTGATTTAAATCACAGAATTGATGTATGGTAGAAATAACTTCTGGTGAATTAAAGAAGTGTGCAGGAAGAGAATATGAATTTAATAATTTCCGTCAGTGGCCTTTCCCAAGAGGAAAGTGCCTCTTGGTGATGTGTTTGTGGAAGTAGAGAGAAAAGTATAATATGATAAAGCCATTGATTTTCAATTTGAGCATGTTTATCTAGGTTTGATAAGTATTTAACATAGAAGTCTATAAAGAGCATTTAAATGTCTTCCAAAAAAAGGAAATACTGAGACAAAAGTGTTGCATTACTCAAACAGTGCAGTCTTTTCTTCACACATCCCTGAAGGTTATTAAATGCTACGACATTGCTAAACTGTGGTGATTCAGAAGCAATCTTTCATTGTAGGGTATTTTTTAAACTTTTCATGCCTGGACTTCTGTGACTTGCACCCAAATCTCAGTTCTAATGCAGAACAGTAAAAGGCTATTTCTAGCTGTTTCAATTATATTGCTAATCCAAATATTTGTAGTGGTATTTAATGCTTTCTGTGTAGAGGAAGCACTGTGTGCTTTATTTTTTCTATGAAATAAATTATTTGCCTCAAGCTGGTCTTTGCAAGTTGATATATTTAAACTGACCCATTTTTAGATATGGAGATGTGGCACTGCTTTGGAATCATGAGTGCAAATTAGTTGTTGGGGTTTTTTTAATCTGAAGTAGCCTGCAGTATGCCAGTCTGCCTCTGCAGTGAGTGGTTAGTGTGGGATAAGAGAATTCACATGATACTGTGAGGAGGCAGTAGGAGAAAGCAAAGGATGCCATTTCAGGTAAAACTCCCCAGCACTTGTGGAGACTCATGGCTGTGAAGTTACTACAAACAAGCCTCTTGAGTCTTTGTATGATCAAGTTGCTGAATTGCTCAGCTCTGCTTCTTTCGGGGGAAGAGGAGGTTAAGCTCCCTTGGTTTTATCCTCCTTCTCGCTTTGTGTTTCCAGTTGCTTTATTTATAACAATGTGATATATACTTTTCATATGTGGGGTGGGTAGGATTATCAGTTCTCTATTTTTATGAGTAAAGGAGCCCTAGGAAGTGCTGTATCTGCTTTTCAATGAATATTCAAAGGCTTTTATTATAGTGGCTTTCCCTGAGAAGTTAAGATGTAAATATTTTTTCCCTGTATTTCAGATGAATGTTCATTTGTGTGTGCTATACAAAAGACTTGTGATACGGAGAACTGCAGAGGAAAGAAGAGGGAAAAAAAAAATCCAGGGTAAATGAGCAGCTATGTGGTGTTTAGATACCTGCCGGGTTAAAGCATGACAATAAGACATCAGATCCATTATTCCTGAGATTATATGAGTATGGGTGGGATTTCCTCATAGCAGCTGAGTGGATCTAGAAATCACAGTTGAACTTCATCCTGCTTTCTATGTGTTCCTCTACATGTTCTCTGGCACTCATTAATTGTACAGTGAATGAAATTGTTTAAGGAAATTGATCAAACGGAAAATAAATGTTTTTGGGAGATTTTTGGGTTTAGTGGGTTTGGGTTGGTTTTTTGGGGGGTTTTTTTCAGAAAAGGGAACAGATGAAGAACAATTCCTCTGTTTTAACTCAGTGTTAGCCAGCTCATTTGTGCGATACAGGGTAACAGTGGAGCTTGGCCAGAGGTACAGATTGCATTGACAGGCCTTTGCCCTTTAGCAAGAGCTAGGCTTTACATCTAGCCTTTAGACCTTATAGATTGGGGAGGGTGAAAACAAACTGTGGTTCATTGAAAGCTCAGAGTCCAATAACTGGCAGCAGCTTATTTGTGTGTGCTTCAGTTTCCAGAGGATCCCATGAAAAATCATCTAGAAGCTTAGACTCCTTTAGGGAGTTAGTGGCATAAGGCATTTCCGCTTGTTTTGTCCCAGTTTTCATTTTGGTTCATTAGTACTTGGGATTAACCTGATGGTTTAGTTATAAAATCACATAACAGGAAATAGTAAGAAATAATAAGGAAGCAATATGAAGCACAACAGGAAAGAAAGTGTTCTGTATGGGCTGTTTAAAAGAAATTACAAGTTTATGTATTTAGTGGAATTCCTTGAGTCTTACACTATGAAAACCGGACCTTGCACTGTATGCAAAACTGGAAAATTTAAGTACAAATGTATTTTTAGATTTTTGAGTAAGTAATTAGTCAGGGAACGGAAATAGCAATAAAGCAAGGCTTCAATTTGCTGCATGGTTGGAAGCCATGCCTTTTCTGAGTTTGTCTTTTGAGGATATGTCATACTTCCATTGACCTTTCACAAGAGTCAGGCACTTGATGTATGTACCAGTTTGGTAGATACTCCCCATTTTCTTACTACCTTGCTTGGAAATTTCTGGCCAACACTTGGTGTAATCAATGTTTTAAAATTGGTGCTTTGTTAAACAAAAATGTTCCTTATCTCTAGAGCAAAGTAAAATTTAACTGCCCTTGCAGGAGCTTCAGTAACCACATCTGTTTTGCAGACAGGTTCATTTTGCATTATGCATTTTATCTATTCCAACTTTGAAGCTCGACAGCAGATCATTAGAGTTAATTCATGTAGCAATAAAAATTGGGAAGTCACTCAAGGCTGTTACTTTGATTGTTGTGTGTCTGCTGCATTAAACCCTTAAGATCTTTATTTTTAGGGGAGAGTTTGTGGTTATCTTCTACAATGTCATAGTCAACAGTGCTTGCTTTGCTTCATCTAGACTCCTGCATCCAAATCCAACCCTTATTTTAATGGTAATGCATTACAATTTAACAGTCAGTGCTGCAAGGAGTTCCATTCAACACTTGCAGGTTTGAACCAGAGAAGAGTGGTCCCTGCAGTCTCTCTTTCTTAGTAATTGCTCTTTGGTTTGAACATCTTTAAAGATCAAACTGGGTACAGTTTCCACATGAAACTTTGAAGACCAATTGTTAAGCTTTTGCTGTTCAGGGTAATGTTAAGCTAATTTTATTTTGTAATAGGTTGGAGAGAACCTATAAAGTACTTACCTTATTGAGTTTAAGGATCATGATGGTTCAGTAATCTGTGTGATTTCATCATATTAGTCGTCTTTGTTTTAAGCAATCATTTCTGTGTGCTGGTAGAGGCTAGGATACTTAGTTACACACTAGAATTACTGTTCGTTTATATGTGTTTCTACTTAAAAATTATTTTCAATTAGAATTAATTTTAAATGGAGTTAGGCCCAAGAAATATAGCAAGTATAGAAAAAATAAGATGCATCTAGTACTGTACAATAGAGAATGAACTGGTAAAGCATTTCAGCAAGGTTAAATGGTATTTTTAAATGCCTCTTGTCTCAATCCATTCAATAAATACACCTTTCTGATTAGGGTGTAATATTTTAGATTATTAAGATGATGAGGAGATAGTATTCTGGCTATTGCTTCTGTTTCTGTTGTCATTCTGCGTTTTGTTTGACAACTGTTCTGTTTTCCATAGTCTTTGCATGCTTGCAGCATTCAAAATTTCCTGGATTTGAAATGAAGCAAGTTGTCAGAAAAGTGGGTTTTGTCTTGTATTTTACCAAGTAAGTTTTTGAAACTGCTTTACCATTCTGAAATGAGGAAGGGTACGATTTAGAAAGAATGTTCAAAACAAACAAATGAAAAAGAAATAAATTAATTTTTAAAAGTACATTTCAAATCCTATTGAAATTAGTCTGTGTGTTCCTTAGTATCACTTAAAACAATTCTATAGGGTTTTTAGAAGCTGTACAAAAGAATGAGGCAGATGTAGGAAACTAATGCATAACTTCCTTAGCTAATCTTCTAATTCTTAGGAATTTCATGTAACATTACTTGGACTAATCTATACTCAAATTGTACCACATTTTTTGTATGCCGGCAGCATGCTTCTGAAAAAAAACAAGTAAAAAGAAGGAACCCTCCAAATGCCACAACAATGAAATTATTTCACAGTGATCAGGCTTTATCCTGTTTATATATTCTGTATCAGGCAGCAGCCTCCAAGGTTCTTGCTGTGCCCTCATGTTTTGCTCATCTTTACGTCTTCCTCTTGTCTGTGTTGCTCTTCATGCATGTCCTTGGCTGCTTTCTTTGAACTGGCAACTTATCATTGGAAAAGTAAGTTATGAGCTATTTTTGTTCATCTAGCCCAGAGTCTTGCTTTGCCTTTAATCTGTCTATATATGGGTATTCTGTTGCCATGTCTAAATTGGAAGAGGTCAAGGTTAGAACATGGTTTCACAAGAGGCTGTGGTCTGAATGAAAACCTTATTGACAGCTGCTGAAACAGAGGTCTCCTCCCACTGTCTGAATTTCCCTCTCCCTGTAGTTCTGTGTGTGCTGCTTTCTCCCTTACTTTGTGTCAATATCCTTTTCAAGTGTATGTTTGGTTTGTTAGAGAGGCAGAAACAGAAGTCAACAAAATGGTGTCATTTTCGTACATTTTAGTAAACTAACTTTGCTCACAAAAGAGCCTGACAAAGATTTGTGTTGGCATAAGGGCAGAAGTTTGGGACAGTGGCTTGGAGCAATGATGCAGTGGAGTTGAAAGGAAGGGTAAGCTGCAAGGAGCCTTAAATGAGAGTGGAAGGAGAAACAACAAACCCTTTGGGCTGGTTTAAAGAAAGCAGCACAGTCTCATTCAGACTCAGATGTTAACTTGTAACATGTGGAACTGAACCCAGGGTTCACAGTGCCAGCCTTCTCTCTTCTGTTGGGTATCACCTGCATGCCAATAGCCACTGGTGTATTAAACAGGCAGTACCTGCAGAAACAGAAATGAAGTTGATGATGTAGGAGAAGGAACAATAATTTTATTTCCGTATGTTACTTTGTTCGATTATATTTCTATTATATCTTCCCTAGAGTACATGTATTTTATATCTGCTACAAAGAGTTCTATATTCATGAGCAGCTTGACATGGAGTATCCTCTTAACAGTCTTGCTAGCCAGATTTGTAGGGGTTTTTTTTAAAATTAGTGTTAATTAAGTGTGATGGCTTTCATCTTTGCATTAAATTTGTGCTTTTATTGTTTTCTGCCTGCCAACTGAGCAAATATTAATTTAAATCTTCAATGTATAAAACCCTGCTTTTTTTGCTTTTTTTTAAGATTTTTTTTTTTTAAATACAGGCTCAGCCTCTCTCCAGATATCCCTACTGGATAGATTTGTCATTTGCTGAGTCTCCCCATCAGTGAATAACTGTCAGTGAACCTTTCAGGAAAGCCTTCATCTTTCCAGGAAAGGCTTTCAGGAGACTTCTTTTCTTTCCTTCCCTTTTCTAATGACCGTGCTTGGAAGTTGTAGGGCTCTCACTGTGCATGCTCCTCAGCACAGTTACTGTGCATATTTTTCTGCTGATCTCAGTAGCCACAGGGAGCGCGGTTACACAGTTAAGAGGGCTGCTGGGTGGTAAGAGTTGCTTTTGTGCTTCTCCTGCGTCCTGTGTTCACAGGGCTGATGCTTGATAATTATCTTTTCTGTGCCAGGGTGTTTTTATTTTTATCGAGCTGTGACAGACTAGTCTTCCACCAGATTTTATTTCCCTCCTACACTCGTGCAAACTTTCACATGATGCTGCAAAAAAGCAGCTGAGAAGCCAAGCAAAAAGCAGGGCTAAAAGTATGAAAGTTCTCTATCAATTAATTCAAAACCTCAAGTTGTGTTACAGTTTGCAATATGCAGATCCAAACATTTTTCTCTGAAGAAGCTATTTTCAGAGTAACAGTTTCTAATGGGATCTGTGGCCAAGTAGTACTTTATAAAAATGTGGGGTTTGGGATAGACCTAGTTGGTACTTGCTGTCATTACAGATGCTGATTAAGAACAATTGTTTTACCCTGTCTAAGATGTAAACTGAGGATGTCAGTTCACATCTAGCAGTTACCAGGTGCCAACTGGAAAAGATTTGTCACTGCTTGCTCTGCAGTAGGACAGAGATTTGTCCTGGAGCTCTCTGCTGTTTACCATGGTGTTACTGGCAGTGGGCAGGTTCACTGTCAGGAAATACCCACTAATGTTTGCTTTAAAAACACACTGAAAATATCCTCCAAAAAAGATATTTCTGGTAATATCTGAGGGAAGCTGATGCCTGAAGGGATACATCCTCATTTAAAGCAAATTAATTAAGGAATTTGAGCAAATATGAGGGATAATCTTTTTCTGTGCTCACTATTTGAGAGTTCTAAAAGTAGTAACACTAGAAGTGTTCAAAATAATATTGACTTAATGTAGCAGTACAAATACGTTTGTTATATAAGCATTCAAACATAAAATACATAAATATGCAAGTGTTTTTCCACAGATTTATTCACAATTTTGAGCTAAGATCCACATTTTTAATTTGAAGTCACATTTAGCGGATTTTTTAATAACCCAGAAGATTTTTTAATAACCCAGAAGATTTTTTTCCCCCTTTTTTGAAAAAAGTACATGAAGACAAAAGGATCTAACAGTATCTGTTGTTTTTTGTTTGGTTTGAGTTTTTTTTAGTTTAGCTCACAGGGATTTGAAAAATTAATTCAGCCTTTGTAAAGGAGAGATGTCATTTAGCTCTCTGCAAGCCCATGTAAAACATGGTCTGTACATAAATCAGACTGTATTAAATGGCCTGCCCAGACTTATTGTCTGAATCTCTGTAAGGAGCTGCAAGGACTGGTTTCTCAGCTTGAAAAAATTTTTGAATTTGTGCAACATTACTTGGTTGTTATTCCCAAAGATGTAATCTTCAGTCTTTTCTGCATTATTGCTGAATTAATTCCGAGTCAAAGTGGTGAAATACATGTTGTTAAACCTTGAAAACACCTTTAGGCAAAGCAGATTACCTTACACTTGCTTGTTGTGAACAGTGTACAGGGTTTTGAGAGTGAGGATTTTTTTCACTGCAGGTGGACTTGTTTCAGCCAGGCAGAGACAGATTTTTTCATGCTTTTTTGCTATACTAAAACCATCACTTTTCAGCAATGTTGGGCTTTCTCAGTATTTCAGCACAGGAATTTGTTCTTTCTACCAATTTTGTATGAAATTACTGTTAAAAGGAAACATGTTAGAGTCATGATGGCCCTTAGTTTCTGCTCTGTATCAGTGAGGATTTAAATTGTGAATGTAATGCCATTGCTGGTTTTGTGTTGGCAAGTGTCAAGATTGTACTGTCCCTACTGTGCTACCCTGAGATTATCTCATGTTACCTTTTGCACACATACAACTCTTGTTTGGTCAACAGACTTCAGCACAGTTGCAATTTCTTGGGTACGTGTAATGAATAATGCAGTAGAAGAGTAAGAGCACTGTGCTATATTTAGTGTTCATTAATGTACACGTTCCCTCTAATCCTTTTAAAAATACATTCTTGCAGCCTATTTGTACTCTTGTCTGAGCATATTACAGTAGTTTTGATTTCAGTAATCCTTTGTGGCAAGAAATAAATTGAGCAGTAGGACATTCGTGTGGTATGAAAGCTTCTCTTCGGCTGCTCGTTCTGACTGGCTTCTCTGACATGAAGGGAGCAAGGCTTGTAGCTACCAAGGCTTATGTCTTGCTGGTGCTTCCTTTAGTTAGCACTGATTTCATAAGTCAGGGTCTTTGAAGCAGATTTTCCTAAAAGTGTACATTTGAAGGATGTTTCCTAGTATTTCAACAGTCTGTTTGTTATGTGAAACCACAGTGTCTCTTGGTCCTGGCCTTTTTTATTATACCCAGTTGTCTTTTTAATCTTTTGTAACTTGTTGCTCCTGTAGTATTGCATTCATGTAGGGAGACGTGATTTGCACTTGTTATGTTATACACCGCATAACGCGTATGGACTCATTGCATCCGGGAAACCCTCTGCGTTTGGTGAAACAGCCAAGTATTTTTAACAGGATTATGCAGGGAGATAAATGCTTTGTACATGGTAGCTGGTATGAAAAGTGTTTCCATTCTCTCCCCATCCTGTCAGCAGAAGTGATGGACAGTGGAGCTGACATTGTCATCACTTGCTCAGACTTAACATTCCACCGAGGTTAACTGACTTGCAGTGCAAAAGCTTGCACGTCTGAATCATCATTGAAGGCAGTCAGCAGAAATAGGGAAGACAATGTTAATTAAACTTGATTGATACCTAGAAACTTCAGATAAAGCCCTAAGGCATAGAACTTGTTGATTTTTGACTCAGGTTTTTAGGCTTATTTTATGACTTCTTGCGCAAATGTCAGAAGTACATGAAGCCATCTTAGTATTCTACCCACACCTACTTAATATAAGAGCTATGAGAGTCTTCAGCCTGTGTGTTTCCTGAGATGGTGCTACAGTGCTTCTGTAATGTCTTAAGTGTTCGTATCCTTCTTTTTGCACAGCTGTAAAGAGATGCTTATGTTTGTGTATTGGTTGGATTCCAGTGTTTCTGTCCATTTTGTTTTAATCATATGTGAAGCACAGAGGAAAATTTGCTAAAACTGTAATCCATTCTTAAGCCCTGCGTGTATACTGTAAATCATGTAAACATAGAGCCATTTTTACCCTGGTCAAGGTGCTGTTGATGTTGCCATAGACATGCCCCTGGATTATTTGCTCCCAGGTGTGTTGCACTGTCATTTGCATTCTTCTTACCTTGTAAATGAGTAAACAAGTTTACTAAGTTACAAGAAAGGGGTTAAGAAAGAAAGTCAGTAGAGGTCTTATAATATTGATGCACAACAAGGCTGTTAAAGGAATGTGTTAGAAGTTCTTGAGCACCATCTTTCTGGTGGATGATAAACTTGTTTTATAGACTTGATTATGTATTTCAGTGTGGCTTATTTCATCATGTTATGGGCTTCTTCAGGTTATTTCCCCTTTCCTCTCTCTGCCCAATTTATTTTTATGCAATTGGGCAGCAGGTGAAGAAATATATAAGCTTATTATCCTGTGATAAAAATACTTTATCTTCTTATGTAAATGAGTATTGCATATTAGTGAGGTCATTATTATGCTACTAGTGCCTTCATTGTATTGAACATATTATGAAAAATTCCAGAAGTGTCATGAACTCATAAACAGACATTTCAGCTTCAATGAACATTCCAAGGCAAGTAATGTATGAAGAGAAGAAAGTAAATTCTTCATATGCATTTATAGAGGTAAATAGTTTCTGAGAGCACGTTGCATTATGTGTTGTTGATTGTTTAATCTTTTTCTTTTTCCAGTTGTCCATATTTGTCCGAGAAGATTACGCCTGCTATACCTGCAATTGGTGGGATTCTTTTCTTTTTCGTGATGGGGACCCTGCTGCGTACTAGTTTCAGTGATCCTGGTGTCCTCCCCCGCGCAACACCAGATGAGGCAGCAGATCTAGAGAGACAAATAGGTAACACTGAAGGTCTGTTGTCTCCTCGCTTTCCTCCCGAGGGTGCATGTACTGTGTGAAGGCAGTGTGCTGCTCTGCTCATGGGAGGAGTTACTCCTATCTTGCCACAGTGATTGTTCTGGAACTGTAATGTCTGATGACATTGCAGTGATTCCTGTGGAAAAATGATTGATCGGTTCTTCACCAAGAAAGTAAACAAAATCCTGGCCTTTTAGAGTGATAGTTATTACTGTAAATACTTTTCAGCAACTCTGGTAGAACTCTGTAGTACACAAGAGAATACTTTTTAAAGTGTTTTTGGCAAGAAGGCTGATATTGCAAAAGATCTGCAGTTGTGCATTTTTAAAACAGTGTATCCTCAGAGTTTAACTGAATTTAATTATGTTATTTTTATTGCAAAAGACATAAGTCTCTGTGCTAATATACAGTAAAAATGTTACTATTTTTTATTTGTGTAAAGCCAGCATAATTAAAGTAGAGAGCTAGATTTTAATCATTCTCACTTAGCAAGAGCACGGTTAACTAAATTCTGTAAGTGGGACTTCTACAGCTATAAATGTGCTGAGTAGTTAAAATGTGCCACCTGGATAAGAGAACACTGGATGAGTTTGCAGAGCTGCTTCATAAATTGTGGGTTCGTGTGCTTAGTAAGCTACTCAACCTTACTAAATGCTACTATATCCACTTTGATATGATGGTCAATGGAAATCCCATTTTTCTGAAGCAGTTTCAAAGAAATGTCCACTCAAGTAATTGAAAAGACAGGTAACAGGTCTGTGCAAGCACAGGAGAAATACCTGCAGCATCCTTCATGTTTAATACTATAGTACAGTCTTAGGCTTTTTATGATAGAAGTATTAAAATGTTTGCTATTCATCTGAATTTCAAAAGTGGAAAAATATAATGAAGCATTCATTTAGCACCTTTTCCTAACCAGTGTTATGGTTTACTTTTATTGATCTCCTTCAAGGAATTCTTTGCCTAGAATGAGGTACCAGCTTTAGTCCAAAACACAGACACAGCTTCCTGTTCAAGGAATTGTTTATTTGCCTTGTGTTCACAGAAACATTGATCTATGTCGGGAAATAAATTATTTCAAGTAAGCAGCTCATGACAATAGTTTTATGTTGTCACCTGTCAGAGTTTTGGCGAAATGCAAAACTAAAAATACAAATTGGTTACTAGAAAGGAGAGTCAAAATCTTCCCATGTGCAACTATTTCAGAACTTGTGTTTACAAATTATAATTCCTTTTCAATGGTATTGAGTACTTGTTCACAGGTTGAGGCTGCTGAGCTGATCAAAGCCACTGTCTTTCCTTCAGCAGTAGCAAAGGCAGTACTCTTCCAAGAAGGGCCAGTGGAGTATTGAAGCCAGGAATTGCATTGCCAGCAAATGTGGAGTTCCCGAGCATGAGGGCTTATGGCAAGTCTAATAGAGGAACAAGCTAGGTAGCTATAAGAAATCATTCTGCCCTAAAATTGGGATTCTGGATTCAACAATGGAAATGGAAAGAAACATTTTTGTGCTGTTACAATATGTTTTTTTAATGTGCACTTAAAAGGTGTATCCTAGTGGAGTGGTATCTGTGCAGCAGGAAAAGCTGAATGGCTCCTGCAGTTGAAAAGAAAACTAAATGCTCCAAAACTATCATTCAGGCTGGATTGCCTTGCTGTACCTTTCAGCTTGAGATGCCTTCTAAAGATGGGGTGCAAGGTTAACAGTAATTTATTTCTAGACAAGAAGTTCTTCAGATAACTCATCTAAAAATAATGCCTTTTCCAAATAGCTTCTTTTCTAAGATGTGTGTATGTAACCTGTCCTATTTGTGGCTTTTACTGTATTCAAATCATTCTTAGATACTTGAGACTTACAGACTTAGAGTCTTACCCTGCCCTATTTGTCTCTGTGGGAAGCAGCCTCCCAGAAATTATTACAGATGCTCTGGGAAACAGTTGTGTCCCAAGACAAGGAATTACGATTTAAGAATGCAATTTTAATCAAACTTTTTTTTTTTACATTAGAAAGCATAGAATAGGATGAGCTGATTAGGGAGAATGGTTCTCAAAATAAGACCTTCTAAGGAAGCTGACAGTACTTCATCCTTTCAGGTGACTTTCTGGAAACAGGGTGGTCATACTGAGAGTGAAAAGTGTTTCCACCTAGGCTATCAGCCTTTTTCAGGTGAAGATGGGGGACTAACAGAGCTGTGATGCTGCTGTTTCCACCCCCTGGGTACAGGAATGGAAAGCAGTTATTTCTTGAGAATTTGCTGTGTTCATAGAAAAACAAAAAGTGAAAAGAACTGAAAAAAAAAGTAAATTGTCCAAAAAACAGAAGGAACTTCTTTTCTTCAAAAATACTGTATTAAATGTGGATCATCAAGCTATCCTCATAAAGAAGAAGGTTGGGAAGTGTAAAAAGAGGCCATTCTGACTGTATTTGATTGTAGTCAAAAAGGTACTGGTGTCAGAAGTGGTGATAGTTTCTAAAGGTCAGTATAAAAAGATGGCACAAGCATATTGGGAAAGCATGGGAAAGGCAAAAGGAGAATAAAGTCAGTTACAATCAGCAGGGAAGAGTAGAAGACAACAGGACAGGTTCTGTTAGAAGTCAGAGGAAGAAAAAAAAGCTGAAGGCATGCTGTGTAACTGGGAAATGAGAAATAGCAGAGGACAGTCCGAAGGATTCAACACTTCTTTGATCTCAGAAGATAATTTGTATGCTTCTTGACAGCTGATAGAGCAGATCAGAAGAAAGAAAGTAGTTGTAGTTTAAAAGTCTGTTGATCTACTATAATACATCATTATTGGTTTATCTAGTGTTCTACTTTAATAGAAATCTGTCAATTCTATAACTACAAACTATTACCCATCTGGAAAGACATGGAGTGCACTGCTAAATGACAAAATTATAAGAATTGGGACTATCATGGGTTGAGGTTTATGGCTATTTAAGTCTCAAATTAAGCAATAAAGAATTTCAAGAGCAAATCAAGTGTAACCAAACTGATGTCCTTCATTGAAAGAGTAACTGTCTTGGTGGGAAAGAAGAAGATGTGCTTAATTTTTCACTCTAATTAAGCTCTTGATAGTGTCCTGCACAGGATTCTTTCTATATAAGTTTTAGAAATAAGTTCTAGATGAAATTGCCACAAAGTCAATAAGCATCTTTTCAAAAAGACACTCTAGTGGCAAATGGTAAGTGCTCAAGTAGGACCTTTCAGAGACTGATTGTGGGCTCATGAGGAATATGCTTAACTCTGGAGCTGAGGTGGAGAAATTTGCAATCACTGGGTTTGATGGTTTGGGTTTTTTTAATATATTCTAAATAGTCTGAGCAACTTTAGGGAAAAACCACAAAGTATATGAATACAAGTGGAAATCAAATACTAATGGAGAGGGGTCTACGTGGTGAATGGTGCAGGAAGAGGAGACTTGAGTATTGTTTCCAAACATTAAGTTAGCATTGTGATTTGACAAAAAGGGGAAATACCTTTTGGGACATCTTAGATGAAGGGTCATTGCATGGACCAGAAGAAGTGACATTCTGTGATACCCAGTGGTGACGAGGGCTCAGTTCACTGTCTGGTTTTCCACAACGTGCGTAGAAACTTAAGAGGGAGGCAGCTGAACAGAGAAGTCTAGAAAACAGGACCTGTAAGAATATTTCATGCATACGCGCATTTGGCTTAAGAGAGAGGAGGAGCGAAAGCCTTAAAATACTCTCATTTGTTGAGATTTTCGTATAGTGTAATAGAACAAAGGCAACTATATGCATGAGGCTTATATAATGTAAAATCACTGAAGGTAACTTTATTAGCTATAAAAGTGCTGTAATTTCACTGAAATTCAGCAGAATTTTTTCTTTCTTTAAATGCAGCATTAAAGTTATTGATGTAGTTTTTTTACTTAAATTATAACTTATATTAAAAATGAAAAGTCATTATTTCCAGGGGTACCCCAGCTGTAATTGCATTCTTTTCATGGTGTATATAAGTATGGCTTCTGCAATGACACAAAATATTATATTGAGAGGGGCTGTTTTTTCTATGGAAACATAAATATTAGGAGCAGCCTTATTTTGTAGCCTCTTTGCAGTTACAATATGTGTTTCTTGTAGTTAGGTTAGTGTTAAGTCACTTCAAGTGGGAAAATGCAAACTTTTGAAGATGAAGGCTTAGAAGGATAACCTAACCCAGGAGAGCAGGTTTTATAGACATGAAAGCATTTGTCCAGTTGCCATATACAAGTTTAACAATCCTTCCGCAATATCGATCTTGTTTGCATCGGGTATGTGATGCAGATAAATGAAAAGATGGTCATGGTAATTTATCCTTCCAGCCTTAAAATGCTTTGGGTTTTTCTTCAGGCTAACTTATGCAATCTTAAGTTATGTGTATCTTCCTTATTTAATCAGTACAACCAGCTCAGGCCAGTTCACTGCACAGTTTCTGCTTGCGTGCTTTTGTGTTTTCGAAGCCCTGAACGCAATGTATGAGCTACACCAGCACACCATCTCTGCAAATCGTTTATGTCTTGGCTGTCTAATTTACACCGATGCTCAAGGCCACGTTTGACACTCCTTCACAATTCCTTGCCTGCCTTTCATTTGTTTTGAAATGCACAATTTGATTTCATTATAGCATTATAAAACTAAATCTGTGCCAAAGCACAGGCATTTCATAGAACTGGCAATGGCCTGAACAAATACATACCATTTGTGGTTATCACAGTTTTTGCTTTCTTTCGAAAGGTGGTATACCAGCTTCCTAGGCTTATAGTTGTACCTGATACTGCACTCTTTATACAACATTCTTAAAATAAATATAATGAAATTACTTTGTGTGTCAGGTAAGTCTTAGAAAGCTCTTCCTGTTTATGCTTTCCCACAGCAAATCACTAAAGATTACATTTCTTTCTGGGAACGAGCATACCTTTCACATGAAGTTTTGGGCTTCAAGAAGATCATGCAACTCTACCTTCAAGAAAATAGTACATGATTTCAGAAAAATCTAAGGCAGCAAGTCTTTAAAGTCAGGAGCAATATGTGGTCGATATCTCTTGGCTATCAGATGAAGAACTATGTGAAGAATGCAGTTAGCAGCTGCTGGCTTCAGTCTAAGCCAGGTTCCCAGTATTGTTTGTCCCTGAGATTAGTGTCGTGAAACAAGAGCATTTTATTAAAGTTCTCTTCTCTCCAAAATATAAATTACTCTCTCGTCTTCTAGCCTAGTTTTGTTAAGCATGTAGCTTAAATTTAAGTGGTTAAACACAGAGGAAGACATTTCTTAGAGGTTTGCCTTGTTGAAGGGCTTTGTTTTGCTTTGGTTGGTTTTTTTTTCCTATTGTTTTTCAGATGTTATAGGTTATACATAAAGATTTTTTTCATTACATTTTCATTTAGTCCTCAGGAAACATTACAATTGTTTCAAATTACTGACTTCTCAAATAATATTGTTTGAAGAATTCAATTGAGTCCTTTTAAAGTTGTCAGCAAACCCTGCATGATACAGTGTGAAGCTTGTGTAGAGACAATGTAGGGATGTCTTCTAGAGGCTGTTTGTCTTAGGTTCGTAGGAATATTGACCAAAAAACCCAACTCTTAATTGAGCAGGAGAATCCTAGTGATATGTATATAAACTTGCAACTTCTGTCTTTCATCAGCACCTACTTATTTGCAGCATAGTAAATTGAGAAATCTTAAGTGGAGTTTGTTGTCACATTGGAAGGTTGCTAGGCTGTGCTGTATCTCCATTAAATACTTGGAATATCTTTCTTGGAGCAGTTCAGGTCTCTTGGTCCTGCAGGGACATGGATTGCATGTATGGGGGTTTTGTAATACGGTAATAAAAATGCTGGAGCCCCATCTAGTGCATGAACAGTTAACCCTACTAGAGAAGTTACAAAATGTGTCAGAGCAGAGAGGATGGATGGCAATCCCATTAGTGGGTAAATTTTAGCCTTTTTGTGAAAGAACTTGTGTTACTACATCAGTAATAGATTGGATGAGAAAAATGTCATAGTGGTCAACCACAGTTTATTTGAGGAAGGTGATTCCATAAAGGTTAATCTTGCTGTGCCTCAAGGAGACCTCATGTATTGGAAGATTTAACTGTGTTAGACCCCAAGTATGAGCAGTCAAATTGAAGGTGAATTACGGCCTGAAAATTCACAGTGAGACCAGGGCATGTTTAGCACATTTAGGTTAGATAAATCGTATTAAATCCAAGCACATTTGACCTTGCTGACAGCTTGTTTCCAGGAAAAAGTTGTTAGTAAACAGAAAGACTGGAACATTCAGGTTTGATTATGCAATTTAGGATTTCGAGTAGAATTCTCAGTCCATGGAAAGTCAGAAAGACTGTTTACATTGATTTCATTTGCATCAGCTTTCACCCTTGGATTTCGAGATCAATTCACATTGGAGAGCTAGGATTTGCTGTCTCTGTGAACTTCCCTGCAAATGTTTTGGAGGAAATCCTCTTAGAAGGCCAGTGTTGTAAATATAATGGGCTGGACAGTAGTCTCGCTTCTCCACCAGAGAAGATAGAAGTTGCCTTTGAGATTCTGCCAGAGCCCATTTAAAGTAATTGCGGTGCACTTTCTGAACTTCTTGAAAGGGAGGGGAAATACTGGGTTTAGTTAATGTGCATTTTATAAAATAAATGTTTATCTAGGAAAAAGAACATTTTTCTTCTAAACAATTCCCCTTGACTATTTTAAGTCATTTTCTTTCAATGATCATGTACGTACTCAGGATTAGTAAGATTTTGTAAAAAAAAGAAATCTGAAATATTACTGTTATTTTAGGAAATTCAATCCATCAGTATTTCTAGCAGTATGGAAGGCTACACCTAGATGAAATTCAGGCTTTATTAGTATTTTTTATAGCTATGCACCTAAATTTGAGTATGAAATTAAAATCTCTGTTTTATTAATGAATATGCCGTGCCAGCATGTGTTAAATGCTTTATTCAATAAAAAAAATAATTAGGGCTAATGACCTATATTTATGGTCACAGTTTAAGTCTTATCTTGACCAAAATATAGTCAGAAATGGATGTAACAATGTGTTTTGTAATGCCCAAGGACTTCTAGAAGGACTATGACTGTTACAAGCCTGTTAGTTATAACGTCGCCAGAAGCTTTTTTAATGTAATGTGAATTAAAAGAAATTCTTCCCTGTCTTCTGGATTTAGGAAACATCCATGTCTCTCTAAAGCTTTAAATAGTATAAGCACAGTTGTTCTGTGCCTTCCAAAGAACATCTTTTCAGCTTATATGCTGAAATGCACTGGTAGCTTGTAAAGCAATACTTATTTAAGGAAAAATATTTGTCAAGTAATATTGGCCTTGGGGTCGAAGTCAGCATAACTGATAGTTCTGGGAACCACACAGTAATCCATGCTTCCACATGCAGATTTTAGGACCTGGCCGAGCCTCACAAGTACATTGCAGGAGTTGGTTTATATCCAACACATGTGAATGTCTATACCTCATCAGGCTGTAGGAGGCTGCTTGTAAGCTGCTCTTTCTTCAGTATTCACCCCTTCATTCTCATAATGGATGTTTAGGAGCATTATACCCGGATTCCATCCATCTCAGCTATTGCTCCCTTCATTTCATCCTCTTCTCCACGAGAGTTTTCTGAAGTCTGGTTGTTTCAGTGGTCAATCTTACAATGGTGTCACACAAAGACTTTTATTAAAGCATATTTATGGATCTTATTTATGGGTGAGCACATTGCAGATGAGAACTCCTTAAGTTGCATTTGCTGCCAAATCAGCACGTTGTATAATTGCATCTTTGCTAGCATAGCTGTGCTGTTGCCAGTTTGAATACCTTGCTGGTGGGAGGCTTTCTTGTTGCCCTCTTGGAAAATACATAGTTTGTAGGCTGTATAAGTGTCAGAAATCATAACTGTGGGTGATATTTCTAACAATTTGAGCTCAAATACAAGTCATAGATCTTTTAGTAACGAGCGCCTCATGAAAGGGGGACCGCTTAAGACTGAGTTGTTCAAGTGACTTGACTGTGACTTTGAAATGTATTTTCATTCATATATTGGAAAATATTTTATTTCCCTATTTTCTTAGCTGTTCTGTTATCCAGGTGTAATAAATTTTGGGGCTTTTTTCACTTCTGTGGTTTGATTTGATTGTGATTAGAGAAGAACAGATAAACCTAGAAAAAGGCACCACTTTTACGTGTTGAACTTTCAGGTAAAGCTCAGCTTGGACAAAATCGAGCTTTAATGATTTAGCCTAATCAGTCCTTTAGTTGCTGGAAAAATTATTGGCAATATCCTAAAATAAAATAAAAGGAAACTTAGAAACAAAACCCAAAACTCTACCACTTGTATCAAACAAGGTAGTTGGAAACTGGTTTTATGCAACAAACAAACTTAAAGGTGTGTAGAAGTAGCACTGGGAGTTGGGTGTTCAAACTTCTAAACAGCAAAAGCTGTAAAATACTTTTGTGAATGTGCTCCACTGCATCACAGCACACAAGAAATCTCAACATACACCAGGCTCAGATGACAGAGCTGCTGGGTCTTAAGTAAATGTGCAGATTCTATATTAGGTTGTAGAATTTCTGCAGCTCTTCTAGGGAGACTTTTTGTTACTACAGGAATTCTGAAAAAATTTAGGAAGGTTCTAAAGGTAACTTTTCCAAGTTCTGCTATCCTACACCAGTAGTTATAGTTGGCTTTAATATATTATCTAAGAACTACTGGGAGGTATGAAACTGTAAGACTTTTGGGATCAAGGTCATTGTCAGCATTTGAAAATTGGGTATGGATGGTTTCTTTGATTCAAATTGATTGGCTTTGGATGCTATTTGCAATGAAATATCTCTTTGCTACTTATTACTCAAACAGAATTAGAAGGGGAAAAATTGTTTATTATAAATGTGTTAATATAAATTTGAAATTTGCTATAGATTGCCATCAAGGACAGTTCTGTGCATACATCATAGTTCATGTGAAACATTTCATGTCTTGTATTTTCATGTTTAGATATAGCAAATGGCTCCAGTTCAGGAGGATATCGCCCCCCTCCCAGAACAAAAGAAGTGATCATCAACGGACAGACAGTGAAACTAAAATATTGTTTTACTTGCAAGATTTTCCGCCCACCTCGTGCCTCACATTGCAGCCTTTGTGATAACTGCGTAGGTGAGTAAAAAAAGATATGGCATATGTTCAATTTAGTAGCTTATATATTGTTACGAATACTTTTCATAGGAGACAGAAAAAAAAGAGTTAGTGACAAGATTACTCATGAGGTGACTTGCTCTGTTCATCTATCTTTCCTGCAAGATCTGTTAAATGTTAAGAATTTTAGAGGAGGCAGAAAAGGAGACTTGGCCTAGCAGATGTTGCTAATCTAAGAAGGGAAATTATTTTCTGATGCATACATCTTTCCTAACCTGCCCTAATGGCAAAGAACACACCCTACTGGAATAGGGCCGCATACAATGTGCAATGACCTTTCAAAGCTTTTATGGGAGTCTCAGAATTGTTTTCTTCAACAAACTAAATTGAGGGCAAGGAGCTGCTTCTCCAGTTCATTAGTAACTAACTGTAAGGCATGGTTCAAATGGTTAGGGCTGTATGACCAAAATACACACTGTAGGTGATTCTTACCTTTGAGCAGTTTTATGACTAGAAGTACTTAAATCAGAATCCATAAGAAATTACTGGACAAACAAGCTATTTTGAGAGTAAGTAGATGTTGTCATGACCTAAGCATATTTTATAATGGTAGGGTCGGTTTTTTTCTCTCTGAACATCTTGTCCTTTTTCATTACTGTTTTCCATGGAGGTCAGACAAGGTGATTAAAATATGCTTGGATTTAAAACCAAACCAAAACACCCCTACCAATCAAATCTGAGTAGTTTCCAGTTAATTAGATCACATTTGCAGTTTAGTGCAGTTGATTAGCACACTGTTGAGCCTGGATCTTACGCATTCAAGAAAATAATGTAGAAAGATGTCTCCAGCTGAGAAATGTAATTGCAGCATTCAGCAGTGATATTTTTAGATATAAAGCAGTCATTGGAAGAATTGGAGTTTTATGTTTAGATGATACTCATTTAGTATCACAGTGATACTTTTCACTTACATCACAGTGAAAAGCTTATTAGCCTTTTGGCCCTATAGAATTGATTGGTATCTGTAGATGGTTCCTTCAGTAAATAAATTTTTCTGATGTGCTACAATTTTGTAAGTGTTGTGAAGGCTATTGGGCATGCTTTTATTGAGCGACTAGGGATGTTTATGAATTGCAGTTGGCACACTTTTCAGAAAAAATATTTTAGCAAATGTGTAACCTAAAGATTAGTGTTGTGATATTGCTCAGCAAACTTGATAATACGTAAATAGAGTTGTTGACCAGTGCAATAAATAAAAGTTGAAAGGCTGTTGTCTTTACCAAGAGAGCAAAAATAAGAGCAACTTCCCCTGTACAACCTGAGGCTTATTTTAAAATAATGTTTTGGTTTTTTAATATGCTGGTAAGAAGGATTTTTCTATATGTTATTCTGTGATCTGTGTCCTTTTTATACCACATCTGGAAAACCTGTTCTGTGAAACATACAGTTAGTGATGGCAGGGAAACAACCTATACAGTCTTCTGATCATGTCTGTGATGAAACAACAGATGCGAATTATTATGAATATTTATCAGAAGAGTCTGAGCAAATGACTTATGTAACTAAGATGTTCTTTCTGCTCTTAAGATAGTTGTAATTTCCTCTTACATATTTTTTAATTTGGAGTTATTTGTTTGAAAGTAATTAAATGGATTTACTGTGGTTTTTCTCCTCAGTGTTGATAATGGGATTTACAATAAACTGACTTTTTTGAGGTACACTGTATAGTAGCTTTGTTTCCTGATTAGATACATGTGTTTGTCATGTAAGTATTCAGGTGTACTGTATGCAAAAAGAGAAATCTACAAGTACCTGCAACTAATTTTCTATTGAAAATAGGTGTCAAGAAAATTGGATGGCTCACATACCTGTGGAAATCTAACAATCTGAGAGTGCACACTTAATCAGAGTGTGTTACGCAGTTCGCCACCACTCTTAAGTTGGGATTGTCTATATGACGAGGCTTTTATTTAATTTCTGAATAAATCTTTTAATAGCAATGAGTGTTCTTGTGCCAGTCTTTATTAGTTCCTTATTGAAGTAACTAAACCTATGCACAAGTAGTCCTACCTCATATGCATATGGATATTTAAGTAACTTATGCTATTTAAACATAACATGATATTTAAGCAGCTCACTACCAGTATGGCCATGCATTCCTTTTTACCACAAAGCTTCCAAAGATTTTGCTGCAGTTGCAAAGCAGCTACAGAGACTATATGGTACAGGAATAGGATCTGTCTTCCAACCAGCACTCACTGCTAAGAAAAAACAATATGCTACTTTTACCTAAAGGTGTCTTACGATACTTGGCCAATGAATACAGTGTAAAAGAGAGGTTCTTTCATTCTGTGTGTTCTATTAATGTTTTTTATTCTGTAAGGAATCTATTGCAGTATTTTAAATATGTAAGTACATGCAAAAACCTTACTCTGTTTTTTTTCTGTCTAGTTGTTTAGTAAGTATATCTGTTACTTGTTACCTTGTTTGATTTTTGTTTCATCACTGTTTTTTATAAACATCTGTGTGGTGTTTGTAGATAAAAATAACAACAAACAGCTTAAAATAAGAAAAAAAAAAGAAGAAAAGGGCTAATTTGAGTTCTAGCCATGGTAATACTTCAACCGCCTTTAATTCTACAGTATTTTCCTGGTAGTATCCAGAAAAATCTGTATTTTCATACAAATGTAGTTTGTTCCATTTATGTAAGACCTTAAAAAATTTGGTTGAGTGTTCCCTGAAGCACATACCTTGGGTGTATTCCTGATTTGCTTTCTTTACTGCCTCTGTGAATGTCAGTTGGAAGTTAGCCCTTCAAGGGTTTTGTGTACCATTATGCTGCTTAAGAATTACAAATGAATTAAACATAACATGCATCTAAACACAAGAGATAAAGACTTCAGAAAGAAAGTAACCAAACCAGACATAAATTCTGAGCTCAAGCTAGTTACTGCTGTGTTTTGACAAGAGGTTTTGATTGCACTGGGTAATGCTAGAAAGAAGGCAGTGGTTGGACTTGCTTCTGAAATGACCAAATGGCCTCTTTTTAATTTATTTTTGGTCATTGCAACAACAACTGTGTAATGTCCTTTTTTTGTTTGGTTTTAATAAATAATTTTTGTTTTGTTTAATTTGATTTCTGTAATGAAAGCTGAACAAGAAGCAGGTGGCTGTATCTGGACAATATGGGGAAATAATTCCTAAAGCACACATAACATATAACACAATGTAAGACAGAGTGAGAATTACCGGTGTGTTCTGGGGAAAAGCTTTTCCCTGTAGTTACTCAGATACCACCATCTTCCAGCCTGAAGAACACAAATTACTTCAAAAGCAGGCTGAGAGGTCACATTGTAACAGTTTGGCTTTTATAATGCAGACAATATGTCTGAGACTAATTTTCTCAGGACTTTGTAGTCCTTTATAATCAGTGTGTATTTACTTCATGTCAGGACTTTGGTGTGCTTGGTTTTAATTCTATTCTGTAGCACTCTTTCTTCATTACCTTATTATTTCCTTTCTTACCTTCAATTCCTTTTCATGGCCTTTGCTTATTTCTTTCCTTACATTTCCTGCAGTGAATAGAGTACAATTTTCACTTCATTTTGAACCTTTTAAACCTTAGCTCCGGTTGTCTTGAAATGACTCTTTTGCTGAACAGTTAAAAGCACAAAGTTGGCTGCTATGACCATTTTTTTCCTTTTTCTTTTCTTACATATTTTTCCAAGTTTTTACAGGTGAGAAATGGCTGGGACTCTTTTTGTTTGAGTGCCCCAAAAAGGTAGAACAAGAAGCTGCCAAATGGAGTACACACCAGCACTTACAGAAGTGATAAATTATTTAAGATTGTGCCGTTTGTATAATTAGATGTACTTTGGAAATTCAGGGAGCATGGCATGTGTGTCAGGGTTTCTAAATCTTAAGCCAAAGAACTGCGAAATATGTCAGAAAGTCTCTTTAAAAAAGAAAATCGTGTAATAGGTTACTTGAGAGAGGTTCTGGCTTATGCATTGGTCTGAGTATGAAAAAATGCAGAGATGATCAGAACATCTGACTGTGTAAATGATGTTGTAAACCTCAAGGTGTCAGAGTAAAAATTAAAGAGAGAAATTACCAGCTAAGATAAATTAGGAACCTAAGAAAATAAACACATTTGCACATTTGGTGCGATAACAATTTGCAAAATGGTTAAAAAACTCAAATTCCGGTAAAAGATGGCAACGGAAGTGAGTAAAAAAATGTGCCTTCCTGTAGAAAAGAGAGAAACTAATCCATAAACTTTGGGGATGCTGTTACTTGGTAAGGATACTATGCTTCCTCTAGGGACAAATTTTGTGTTTTAAAATCTCTTCCTCCACAGTTGGGTGTGTGTCAGGCACTCGTCCGGGTATGCCAGAGTGTATGTACTCGAGTGGGTATGTAAAGAGAGATTGTTAAGCAGTGAGGTCCTTCACTGTGCCCTCTTTGTACCTCTCAAAGAGCAGCCATTCTAAACTGCTTCTGCTGCCTTTGAAAATGTCACCATTAATGTTCATGCAGTCAAAGGAGTTTGTTAATTAGTCAACATTTATTATATGAGGGTGCAGTGAAGTGATCTATGTGACAATACAGTTTAATTACTATGAGCTATCCTAAGGCAATGGCTGGATGTTTTTCTAATAAATCAATTGCTATTTTTATTTTGAAAATTAAGCATGTTTATTTTCTTTTTGTGAATAGCAGTAGTCTGCAACTGTTGAAGTTGATTAACATGCAAAAAGTTGACATTGCAACTTATTTTCGTAAAACCCCACCCAAATAGCTTAACTGTCTGGAACAGTTTAAATAGTCATGAAAGTGAAATACATGTTAACTAGCCCTTGTGTTTGTTTTCCTGATTGACTTTTTGTTGTAAGTACCCATGCACATTATTAACTTATTTCATTAATAGAGGCCCATCTTTCCCAGTGTTATATTGCTGTTTCAGTTTGCATCACCTTGTAGAGATTAGTGTCCAGAATGTAATTTGGAGTAAACCTGTGGTGAGTATTTCCCAAATGTAAATATGAGGCCAGAAGACTCTTTCTTTCCGTTTGGTTTTCATGGGGTGTTTTGATTTGGAATCAGTGTACAAAAGTACATGTGATTTAAAGGATCCATTGTGCATTGTCCATAACAGCTGTTCTGAAATAACATCAGCATGCATATAAGTGTAACTTGCAATTGGTCTTTTGTTAACCACTGCTTTTTTCATATAAATTTCTACTCAGATTTCATTCCACAAAAGTAACAGCAAAGGCGTTGTCAGGGGAACGACTGTCAGACAGGTGAATGGTGTGTAAGTTAAATTGATCCAAGTATTTGATTGCTGTTGCCAGTTGATGGCAAATCCCATCAGTGGGGGTGGTTTTATTAATATGATTAAATAAATAATCGTCTTAGCAATGGCGATTGCAGTCAGTGAAACGGAACATCAGAGCTAAGGATAGTTTTTATGAATATGCTATGAATATTGGATATAAAGTTTTTTGTTACCTTAAATTATCAGATTTTTTGAACTGGCTGTAGGGGACTTAATGAAATGGTTATATTTGCTTTCATGCATGTGTGCATCACATTTAGCAATTGGGATTGGACTGCTGTATCTTAGAAGAAAATAAATACTTTTTGTAATAAAACATATTTCTTATATGGACTTCTAAAAGTCTCATTTGTTTTCTTAAATATTTCGAGAGCAATCAAATTCTGAAAGTACAATTTGTAGTACAAAATGTCAAGTCAAGAAGCCTGAATAGATGTGGTCATATCATGACATCATAGTCCTTCAAAAAGCTTTAATTGTCATCATTATAAATACGTGCAGATGTGTCAGTCTCTCTGCATAATTACTCAGTGTGAGTCCTTGACAATGGACATTGTAGTCCTGTGTTGTACTACTGCTACTATCAAAAGTAATTTTGAGTTATCCTGGTTGAGCTGTAATGTAGTCACATTGATTGACTGACGCAGTGTGTGAATAGTGGGCTCTTGACTCTTTCCAGTCATGGGATACATGTTTGCATGTTTTAAATAAAGATGGTAACATTCAGTGAATGCCCTAAGTTTGTGCATTTGCCCTACAATGCTTTGCTTGCGCAGGGTGGAAAAATTACCAAGTGAAGTCTAACTTGTGCTCACTGGAATCTGCTAGTAATGTGACCTAGATATTTTTGCACCTGTCGACTTCTTGTCTTTGAGTCCTGCCTTCACATTAAGCTTTAGAAAATGTATGCTGGTGTGCAGTGATCTGGTTGAGCAAAGAAAAAAGGAAACAGTTCATAAATACTGCAAACTGAAGAGCCAAGCTGGCCTACAAATGTTCCATTTAAAAATGCTTTTGTGTTCCTTGTAAATTATGAGGCTTTCATTAAATGTTTTGAAAAAGGAAGGAAAGCATTTGGGTCATTTTGTGCATGGTTTCCTGGAGTGTAGTGATTGAAAAATGGAAGCAGAACATTTCAGGATTTAGGAGTCTACATGCTGTGCTGTGGAAAAGTAGAGATTTGACTCTTTGGTTCTGAGCAGCAAGGAACATGCTTTGGTGTGGCTTCTGAAGGAAACTCTCCATCTATAAGACTAATGCTTAGTAAAATGGGAAATGTTCTCAGGTTTTTATCTGAAATATCCAACAGTTAATGTTTCTTAAGCAAGTTTTAAATGTAAATGTTTCAGGGAAGGTAAAAAATGAAGAATGTCTGAAGTATGAAGTAATGTGTTTTTCTGTCATCCAGTTAGCATAGATTACTAGGTGAGTGTTAATCAGACCAGTTAGGTGAGCGTTAATGAGACCACTGAGTCATGCTGACAGCTTGCTGCTTTCAAAGGGATTTGAATGTCATCCTCTTCTTTATGTTTTTTTCCCTCTTTCTGTGATTCTCTTCTTTGTGCCTTGAGTAACACACAGCCATTGGTAAGTCAGTTTTTCCCACTGATCAATGAGCAAAATAATTCCTGGGGGTTTTTTTCCTGCCAGTTCAGGGAAGTGACCTGATTCATCATCAGCTTACACAATGAAAGAAGGAAGTGGGATGAAGTGGCAGGAAAGGCAGCATGTGACCACCTCTTTCACTGCTACTAAGCTTTTAGACTGGTTCAATTATCTTGCGAAGCCTCGTCCTTTGGGGGTGCTGTCTTGTCCTCAGAAGTTATTATCTAAATTCAAAGATGCTGATCACTTGGGAAAGAGTAATGAAATAGTCTTTGTTACAGGTTCACTGACAGTTCTTGAAGTTTCTTACCTGTTTGGTTTTCTGTGACTTCTACAGCAGCATTTTTAGTCTCCATTTACTCGTCTCTTCTTTTCATTGATGCTTTCATGATAATTTCATTCATTATGAACTCTTCACACGTTTTTTCAGTCCTTTTTTATTTGCTTCAGGTTTTGTTCTCAGATCCTGAAATATTAATCAAAACTGGATTTCTCCTGCCATTGTGATAACTGCTAACTTGTAGTAAGGTTGGTATCACAGCTAGGCTGAATTAACACTTAGCTGTTTCTGACAGTGTTATTTCATCCCTTCTCTGGCAGTGTGTTCTCGCTGCTTCACTTGGGCCATCTTTGGTGTTTGCCTGATGAGGTGATCTGAGGAGATAGGCAAAAGAAATCCATAGTTTTATGTTAATCTGGCTCTGTCAACCTGCTCCCTGAAGGGTAAAATGAACACCAGGCTTGACCTAAGAATGGAGAGCCATGAACACACAGGCAAAAGGCTGTTCACAGGACTGCTGAAAGGGTAGAAAGTGGGCCATCTGTTCTAGCAGTAGTTCTTGATTAGGTAGATACAAGGTACAGCTGTAAAATCAAGAAGGCAAATATCTTGCTGCTTTTGCTTAAACTTGAGTGTAGGAGGATGATAAATCACAATGTTTCTGTCCATAGGGTGCTTCACCTTTCTTCTTCCCTCACTATAAGTTCTAATACACTTTTATTAACAAGAGTTTGTATAACCCATGTTTTAATTCTCTGCGTTTGCCTCAAATATTTTTACATTAACCTTGTCACAAATGTTTGTTTGAATACAGCAGTATATTAACTATCCAGAACTGCAGTCATCACCTCTAAATAGTCTGCTCTTCATAACAAGAAATTGCATTTTTATTTGCTCTGCATTTTAAGTTCACGAGGGCTGGAATTTCAGTTTTTCTCGGCATCAGTAGTTTTTCATTTCTCAGTGAAGTTAAATCTTAATTTTGTTGCCAGCATTGTCCAAGTCAAATAGAGATGTCAGATGTTCCTTCACAAAATCATTGGTTCAGTTGCCAGGTATCTGGAATGCTGGAGGTGAACCTTAAGACACTATGTTACTTCTTCATTAATACTTATTTTAGTCATGTCTTTTTCTAAGGAAGAAGAAATAGCTCCAGATTGAATAGATTTTATATTTCTTAACAGCATTTGAAGTTTCTGCTTAGCATTTGTCTCTTCATTCTGCCAGGGTTGGCAGTTTTCTCCTGCATTAATAACTAAGCAGAGCAGCTCACAAGCTGTAAGGCTGTTGTCTCTAAATTGCATTTACATATTTGTGTTCTGCTTAGGTAGAATAATGTCTTGCTTTTTAATATAGTGTTTTGTGGCCCATGTCATATGCCTTTCTACTTTACGACTGAGAAAAATGAGACCAAATTTATTCTTCATAAGATTCATGTAAACCTTTTAATATGTCTCTTTTTTCATTAGAGTTGATTCCAATTTAACACTGTAGTAGCGTTTTTCATATCTGGCCTTTTTGGTCCATTTCTCCTTTATAAACATCTTAGGTAGTTACGTAGCTTCACAATGATTAGTAAGGTATTTATTGAGAAAGCAGAGACTTTCAGTTCACCAGGAAAGTTTGAAGATGGAAGTTGAAGAGGACCAACAAGTAGGTTAAAAACACCAAGTCAGTCTTCAGTAAGTAGTGTGTGTATATATAGGAATGTGTGTTTATAGATAGAGAAGTTGTGTGTATGTGTGTGTTTCTGTCTGCGTTTATCCAAATCCGTCAAATAGATGCCTGCATATATCTAAATGTTGCTTCATGACTAGAAACTGAGCTTTATATCAATATAATTCATTTCCTACTGTGTCAGCATAGAAGAGAACGAATCTGTATATACGGAATTCATCTTCCAAGACATGTAATGTATTTTTTTAGCAGTAGGGTACAAAAGTACCCTAGGATTCTGCTCATTAAAATGGCTCTGTAGCTGTGTTCCTTTCTGGTGTTGTTTGCTTATGTGTTGTATATATGAATGAATTTAAATGAAGTAGAGTGTTTATCAGGATATGAGGGCTTATTCAGAAGCGCAGATTTAAAGACAAGCACTTGTAAAATGCAATGTCAATTTATTTTGGGAATACAACTGTAGTGCACTGAGGAATGGCAGTATCACCTACCCAGAGTGTTTAGTTCTTGGTATTCTTAGTAGTAGTCACTCAGTCCAAGTATTCTGAAGCCTTATCCTAAGAAAGTTTAGTAACTTCACCTTGAACAGCCCTGTTGAAATTTGAAACAGATTTATGGCAGAAACATGTGGTCCAAACAGCTGTCATGCAAAACCATTTAAAAAAAGCCCTGAAAGTCTGGTGAACTCAGAAATCCGTTGTGCATGTTGTTTTGACTTTTTTTAATGAAGATAATACTAAATACGTCCTTCAAGAAAAACCTCTAATGTAGGTCTTTAACTTAAATCCGTAACTAAAGCTGGTGCACTTGGTCAGATGTGCCTTTTTAACACTGGGCTTAAAGGACTTTGGATTTATGGCTCGCCTTTCCTGTGGAATTACAAATAGTTTGACAGTGCATCAGTGGAGGCATAAAAGCCACAGAAAACAAGCCAGGATTTGGACAAGGATCAGAGAGTGAAAGAAAGAGTCAGCATGAATGCATTTATCTTATGATCTTGGATTTGATTTAGAAAAACTTAAAATTCTGTCAGTGTAATCCCTCCAAAGTAAAGTTAGGAAATGCAAGTTTGTTTCCTGGCAATAGCTCTGTTTCCATTACCCGGCATACTGGGACATGGAGGGTGGATCCAGGCTGCCTGACAAGAAGCAGAGTAAACCATTCCCTCTGCTGCTTTCCAGCACTGAGGCATTTCCCCCATGTTGGGGACACCTGTTTCTGATCCACCCTGGCCTGCTCCTATCTCACAAACAAGTTCTGTCAGGGAGACAAAGGGAAAGGGTTTCACTTAGTAAAAAGGAGACAGAGCCCGTAGTGCAAAGGGTAACAGAGGATGCAGGTTACATCAACCAGTTTTTATACCATGTGTTTAAATTTTAACATTTGAAAAATGTTTGATGTGAATGATTTTGCTATTTTTAATGATCTTGTATGACAGTGTCAACTCCAAGGGGAAAAATAGGTGGTCTAGAATGAAGAATATCTTGAGCGAAGCAATAAAAGGAAGTGGGAAGGTGTAAATATTTCATGCTCCATAATAAATGAATGGTGTGATAGTAGGCATAAGTCAGAGGTGTGATCATGACAGATGTAAAGGAAAGAACCTCAGAAATTCCAATTTTGAGTAGAAGATGCACTGAAAAAAAAAAGAAATAACCTTGTTTTGAAAAAATCAAATACAACTGAGTTGCTAATGCTCCATGTGACAGTGGATAAATACGTGCTTGCTGGTCTGACTGCACAATTTGTCACAATAGGGCTGTTAGTTTAACAGGAACTCACCTCAGCCATGCTTTGATTTCTTTAAAAACTATAAGGTTTCATTAAAGTACTCCTTTTTTTCTTTTCTATTTTTTGTTCCTTTCTAAATAAGAACTTCTCTGTGGCTACTTTGCAAATTCCAGTTAAATCATGCATTTTAATATAGTATTCAGAGAGCATTTTTTCGAATAAACAGCATTTTATTAATTGTTTTCCATTTTTTTTTCTTCTGCCTCTCATTTCAGAACGGTTTGATCACCACTGTCCCTGGGTAGGCAACTGTGTGGGGAAAAGAAACTACAGATTTTTTTATATGTTTATTTTATCTCTGTCCTTTCTGACAGTCTTTATATTTGCATTCGTTATCACCCACGTCATCCTTCGTAAGTATGCTGGTGAAATCAGATTACGTATGTAGCCATTTGCTTGAGTTTTTTAAGTTAATATTTTGATCATTCAGGGTTTATTTATTTATTTATTTGTTTATTTGCCTTTTTCTGAAGCTTCACAATCCCTAGTGAGTCCCATTCTGGTCTATAATAGGCCCTGGTCGTAGTAATCATTGACCTTGCACTGGCTTTACCTTAATGCAGTCTTAATTTTTCAATTTTTTTTTTTTGTCCTTTTATGGATGATTTATTGAAAAAGCATCACATACACTGTATGTTTAAGTATGCAGGTAGTATCATTTACCTAAAGAACTTCCGAGTGCTTTTTTAACTGTAAGCATGGGTCACTTGCCATCCAGACAAAGAGGTAAATTACTAGAAATTAATTGGAGCTATACTTTTTGTAGTTTGCTGTTTAGTTTTACACCATTCTCAACCCTATTTTTAACGCATTATTTTCATTTGAGTAGGCATTCTGAGAATAACCAATTCATAATGGAGTGAATCAGAAATATTCATGAGCTTGAGACTGATTTTTATTTGTATTCTGGATTGTGTTTGAGGTCAAAACTCTTTTGGGTACTGTCTTTTTTTTCCATACCTCTAGCTAATTTTGCTGACTCCTATATGATGATGATGGTGACATTTATGGTGACAAGTTACATGACTTGTCTTTAAAGACATTTTGTATGTTGGGTTTTTTTAACCCACCATGACTAGAAGAGTGGGTTTTTTTCACTAATTATATAGGATATTACCTTAAAGAGTGTTTCTTTAACCATTTTGGAAATGTGATCTGTTTATTTCTTTGTATTCTATATTACAGCAGAAACCTGATAGAAATAATTTCAGTATAAAACACATTTATAAAGCTAACTTGATAATGGTAATATGCAGAGAATGTTTTACTTGAAAAAATGTGTCAGATTGTGCTCAATTTTCTAAATTGTTTACAACATGCAGGGAAAAGTATTTTAAAGAGCAGAATTTCTGCTCTTATTTGTTCTTCACAAAACTATGATGAGAGGCTCTCCTAT
Organism: Ifrita kowaldi; assembly: GCA_013398055.1. Classification (NCBI taxonomy): domain Eukaryota; kingdom Metazoa; phylum Chordata; class Aves; order Passeriformes; family Cinclosomatidae; genus Ifrita; species Ifrita kowaldi. Next base: position 588,413 of record VZRS01011721.1, on the reverse strand, counting down.
AGCTCGGAAATCTAGCTCATAGGCTAGAACTGTGGTCCCTAAATTTTGAGGGAGTCTGAATGAACAACTTGTTCTCACTACCAGCTATAGCATTTCTAATACCAGTTGGAAAAAGCAGATAGAAGATGTACATACTGTTTAAAAAAGGAAAATTATTGGAAAAAGAACACTTGACATTAATACTTAAGTGCTTGTTATTTATCTGGGCATACATGAGTATATACGTACCCACCTTTTACATTTTAGAAGAAAGACACATGGGTTTTTTCTGCAATCTTTGCTAGATTTCACTGGTTGAAAACATTGCTAGTCTGACAACTATTTTAAAGATATTTTTGACAGTAACCTACCTTCATTTCACAAGGACTTCAGTGCTTTTCTCTTTAGTTTTCAGTATATGAATTATCAATATAATGTCAGTATTTCATGTTCTGTATGTCAAGTAGGTTTATCTAGTGGATTTCAAATTTGCGGTGTCCATGCCTAACTCTTAAGTAGACAAAGAGCGGAGTAATGAATTGTGCCTCTGTGTGGTTGAGAAGCATTTAAGTGTTGTATAGGTGTTACAGATTACATATAGCAAATGTTAAATGCTGAATTGCCTGTCAGCTGCAAAATATTCTTGTCATGGAGGTTCATCTACCTAGAATGAGATAGGGAAAACATCCTTAAGCTCTAAAGATTGGTCTGTCCTCAAAGGCAATGGGAGCAGATATGAAATGTGATTAGTTTCTTGATACACTGGAGCTTCAAACCCAGCTTTCAAATTTGTTTGCTATAGTCTTGACAGTGTCCAAAAAAGAGTTCTTTACAAATAAGGTTTTCTTATCACTCCACTTTCTCTGTGCCTACCATACCTCTAGAAGTCCTCTTATCTACCTTTCTAACAGTTACCACTCAACAGTTTGTGTTCTGTTTTGTAGCTCTGCAGTTCTTTCACTGATTCTAACTGTTAAGCAGGATTCTCAGTTTTTTAATCTGAACCTTTGCACTTGGCATAGACTGCTTTTTGTTAGTGTGGCTGAAGAAAGTCTTGGTTTTATAACTCACACTATGACCTTCTTACAATATTTCAAAGTCATACGTAAGTCCTGGCAAAATTATTTTATTATAATGCCTCTTGATTTAGACAAATTTTTAACATTTGTAGATTTTTATAATACATCTTGCAAGCTGGCATTTTATAAGTTTTGGTGGGCCTAAGTGGTGATGAGATATAAGATACATCTTCTTGTTTTCTGTCACCTTCTGAGGCATACATTGGAAATCTGTTCTTTCTAGGTTTAAGAATGTGTGTACATAACATTATGGAAGATAATAAAAATAATTTGTAAATCAGTTACTGAAGGTATTGTCTTGCAGGATTTTCTTCTGTCTCACCAAGTTTCACATTTCCAGCAGTAGTTTCTGTCTCCGCTGTTACTCATCTCTGTTTGAGGCATCAGTGTTTCAACCATTTATTGCAGTGAGCAGCCTTCCCCTTCTGATGTTTTGGGAACTGCTTGGAAGGGTGTGACCAGCACTAGGGTATAGAAATCACACCTATCTGCTGCCATTGCCATTAAGGATCCTAAAAATGGTAAGAAGGCAGGGGAATTTCCATTAGTCTTGTACCTTGAGACTAAGAACCAATTATGAGAGTCTGAAAAGGCTCAGAAATACAAGGTAAGTAACTTCCCACTTTTAATGATAAGCAGTAAAATTGGCCAGATAGGTCTAGAGAATAATATATATTTCTTTATTCTGATCAAGACAAGATTCTTCTCTCCATACAGATCTTCAGATGAATTTAGCTAAGTGGAAAATTTTTGCTGTGGGGAAAACTTTCAGCTGAATGCGTTTAAATCATTTATGTTATACAGTGAAGTTCAAACTGTGTGCCTGTAGCTATGTCACATTAAGTCAGTCTACAACAAATTCACTTGTTGCAATCAGCAAATTGTCAAATCAACCTTTTTGATTAATATCTTGTGGTTATGGAACCCAAGTGCTTTTCTACTCTGCATGCTTCTGCATTTCTAGTTGATGGGCTCATGCTTCTTTTGAGCCCTTTTCAGCTACTAGATTGTCTTTTATTTGCCCAGAGGCAGCAGTAACCTATTAGAAAAATCTTCTATGTAGGTACAGTAGGAGCAGAATTATAATCAAGAGAGCTTTGCTTCCAAAACAAAGGATGGAAAGTTGAGAATCTGAGTTTATAGAATAAATTTTCCAAGTCAAAAAGTTGCTTTGAAAAATAGTATTTCAAAATGAAATAGGAGGTTATAATTTTTTGTTTCCGTATTAGGTCTGAAAAGAACAGGGGTAATCAGAAATCTTGTTCATGGGAAAGTGTGTGTGCATCAATTTGGTATGACTGAGAAAATAACCCTGTAGATGCTAGACCTGATAACTTACCCAAGGGTTTTTTTGATGCTGTTGTTGCTGAGCAACATATTCTCAGATTCATGTTAGTAAATCTATTCTATGATTATTTGGTTATCTTCAAATATTAATTGTTTTAACTATAGTGAAAACAGCCTGTAGTCCAGTTCCTTACTTGACTGGTAATTTTGGGTTCTATTTCTACAGGTTCTCAACAAACAGGGTTCCTCAATGCTCTGAAGGACAGTCCTGCAAGATATCCTTTCAGTGAAATATATTGTAGATTTTGTTGCAAAATAGCACCTGAGATGTTGTTTTGCTTGTTTTCTTGCTATTGTTGAATGTGTGCTTTTAGACTTTATCAGTTAATGACTTCATCACTTCCTGCACAATAGGATTTCTTGCCACGTGTTGGAGGTAGGAAGGAGACTATAGCCTGCAGTGGTTTTTATTCTTCATGTTTTGCAGAGCAGTACTCTTGACAAAGATCTGTAGTTTTCATGTCCATGAAAAATGCTTCACATTTTGTGATGGAATTCATAAATACATTTTGCCCTATACGTGTGCTGTGGTTTCACTACAAGTGTCCAAGAATTGGTCTGCTTTTACAGCCGAAGATATTCAAAATGGCTGATTCTTTTCAGGATAAAAAAAGTAGATTTTAGAACAACAGAAACAACATGCTTTCTGTGAAGAATTCAATTTCTGAAACTATTCTTATGTTTTTAGAGAAGTCATTTTCAAATACCAACTTGTGTTAAGTTACATAGCAGTGTGTAACTGGCCTACACAGGGACTATTACTGTTCAGCCTGGAAAACACAGGGTTCTGGGGAGATCTCGTTGTGGTCTGTCAGTATGTGAAGAGGACTCATAAGAAAAGCAGAGAGACTTCTTAACAGGGCCTGTAGTGACAGAACAGTGTTTTAAGCTGAAAGAGAGCAGGTGTAGATTTGCCATAGCAAAGTTTCTACAGTGAGGGTGGTGAGACATGTGAACAGGTTGCCCAGACATTTGGTCAATGCCCCATCTCTGGAAATGTTCATGGCCAGGCTGGATGGCGCTCTGAGCAACCTGGTCTAGTGGAAGGTGTTCCTGCCCATGGCAGAGGGTTGGAGCTGTATTACCTTTAAGGTGCCTTCCAACCCAAGCCATTCTGTGGTTCTGTTCTGTAAATGCTCCATGCACTTTTTATCACTTCATGGGAGCGTTCTGTATATTTTCTAGTGAGTGGGAACGGAGTCAGAAAGCAGCTAACATAATGAGAAAATGGGAAGCTGACAAAACTACTGGTTAGTTTCTGTACAGACAGTAAGCTTCCCCTTCCTTATGTATGTGTTTTGAATGGTTCCTGTCCGAATAAACAGTTTTCACCTCTCACAAAGACACCATAAAAAGAATTCTTTCCCATTTGTCCGTTGTGCCTCACACGGTTTGCCTTTCCACACAAAGGCAGAAAAAAAACCTGTCATTCATAGTTGTCTGTAGATACCTCTTTCCAGGTAATTTTCCCAAGTGTCACATCCTGCAGATGCATTTTTTTGTGTGCTTGTATTCATCAGGTAGAATCACTGAGCTGTAAACTCCCTTTTTAAACAAAGCCGTGTTCAGATTTTTTTGCACAAATAATTTTAAAAAGCACAAACAAACGTTTCTAAATAGCACAATAGCTTCCAATTGAAACATTTACAGTCGATTCTTACGAAAGATAATTCAAACTGTTTTCAAACCGAGAACAGCTTTCAGTTGTCCTTAAATCAAAAGGTAATTGCTTATGCATTTGAGGATTTTTGTACAGGAACAGTGGCCTGATAATTCATAATTTGTGTTCAGAGATGTGCTGCTTTAAAGGGCTCGGTAGCACATCTTATAGAAATACCTGGCTTGATAGTCATATGTTGGATAATTTAAAAGCTTGGTTACAGTTAGTAACGGTAAAAAATTTAATTGTCCAAGTAGTATTGGGAATGCTGCTTTGGAGCCAGTCAATTCAGGCACAGAGAACATTGCCATTTCAATCTTGCTAACAACCCTGTGTGAGCTATTAAGGGAAAATCATACTATATTATGCTAGTAAGATACTGTACCATAATATGCTAGAAGGTTATACTTTGTTGATAAAGGTTATACTTTTTTTTGTGTTTGTTTTTTAGTTAATGGACTCAGGTTGAAAACTCGTGGATTCTTGTTAATTTGACATAAACTACCCCTGACATTATGGAGTTCTTTATGGTTCATGGTGTGGAGAACTGAAAAAATGTCCCTTCCTGTGGGGACCTGATAGAGATCTTGAACTGAAAGGAATTCCCTTTTTTTTTTTCCGTAGGAATTACCATGTGGAGGGAGAAACTCACTTTTCAGTACCCTTTTGAGTGTAATTGTGGTGAGGAATGTCCTGTTAGTGATACGTTCAGGTTGCAGGGAGCCCTTTTCCCTCTAAGGTTCTTCTTTTCTAACCTGATGAATCTTCCTCCTGGTGCATAGATTCTACCCAACAGTGCTCATCTGCAGCCTTCCTTAACTATTTCTACTCTCTCAAAGCCCAGTTTGTATTGTGCATGATATTTTGGGCTGTTTCCTTCTTTGACACGTTTTGGAACCCTCTGCCAACAGTCAACTTCCTTATCTGTTATCCCTTGTACTCCTTGCTTTAGCTGTGGCTGTGGCAGAGAGTCAGAGTTCCTGTCTTGTGTTGCTTTGACTTCACACAGCCTGAGGAGGAAATGAGAGGCAGAGAGTAGTGAACCTGCTGCTCAGCAGTGCACTTTGGTCATCCTGCTGCTTTTGGAGGAGATTTGCTCAGAATGCAAATGGCTCTTTTCTGGCTTTAAACCACTCTGATTGAAATGGATTCTAGGGAAAATTATACAGACACTTCAGGTATCTCCCAATTCATATGGGGTGAGCCGCCCTGCAATACAAAACTCTTCAGTTTTAATTAATATTAGGATTTTTTGTTGCAAATATTTATGTCCATCCATGCCATTTCCAGGCTGTGTGTCTGTGTAATAGTGGGGAGCTGTCCAATTTCTCTTCTATTGATAGGTTCAGTGATAAGGGTGTTGGTTTTTTTTTTAAGGCTGCGTCCTTGTTCTGGAAAATTTTGAGTTGACGTTGTCTTGGAAACTGACTTCACTAAAGGTTGATATGGTTAATATACAGATTATTTTTATCCTATTCTTTTCTCATCATTTTGTACCTAGTGATAAATTTTATCTGTTTTTCTAGGAACTAGAGCATTTTCTTCTGTTGATTTGTGTTCCCCCAAAGAAAACCAAACCCCAAATTATTGAAGTGTTGTAGAAAATAGCATTCTCAAAGCAGATGTATTTTGAGTTCATGGCTATTTCATGTAAATAAATAAATAAAAGCTATAGAAGGAAGCCTTCTATAGAAAGTTTGGAGAGTTCCTCTTTATGCTTGATTATACAAAAGTTTAGAAGCAACTTAATTGTCTTATTTCTGAGACGATGACTCCTTTAGAGTTAAAGGAATTATATAAACTATAGTGAGTACGCAATGTTGAGTGCTGACTGATTTTCCCAGTATACCAATCCGTGCATGTACACACCTTTGCTGCTCCCCTGGAGGTGAGGGTGCTCCTGCTGGATATGTCCCTGTGCTGCTCCCTGTGAGTCACACATGAGAGCATCCCGTGAGCTCCCACCTGTGTATGTCGGGTGCGCAGCCCTGTGCATTGCACCTCATACCAGCAGTCTGCCGGCTGGACACACACTCCTCACAGTGTTTGGCAGGGGTGATGCTGTGTCTGGGCAGATGCCAGATGAATTGCTTGTGGCTGTACCAAATGAAGTTTGTTCTTCTTCTGCTCTCACTTGTGTGGGAATAGAAGTTTTCTGCCATTTTTTGTGATTTGCTTAATTCAGGCTGATGCCTGCATTAAAAATCTACTTGTAGTTCCTCAGCGGGTGTTCTGATAGCCACACAGTGGGTTGGGAGTTCATAGTCTTCCTCTTCAAGATAAGTTTTGGACAATCGCTGCTGAATTTTGAATATTCAACCCCACCCCAACTATTACACTTGCAGGCTTAACAGCAGGTTTTTTCCAGGTGATTTTTCCAAGGCTGGGCCATTCAGATACCCCACAGTTGTAAAGTAGAATATATCCAGTTGTTAGAGGGACTTGAGAGAGCACGTGGATTTTATTTGGACTAGTGCACTTTATGCTGGTGTTAGGATGCCTATCAACATCTTAACTTCAGTAACATAAGAAAGTAGAGTCTGGCATTTAGAACATAAGACTGAGATCCAGCTTACTCACATTGTGGAATAAATATTTGTAAAAACATCTCTGTTCAGTTTTTGGTATTCAGCTAGCCTTGGGTCACCTCTCTTGTGTTTGGTCTTTCCCTCACCCCATCAGAACTGTTATTTACTGTTACTTATCAATTGACCTGTCGGAATGCAAGCGTGATGACTTTTACAAGATAAATATGAAAATTTGAATTTCAGCAAGTAAGATCAGAACTCATCAATAGATTTTAGCCTTTTTCAATCTACAAAACTAGCTAAGGGAAAATGAAATATTTAAATATTTGCTGGTGTAGATGCTGTTCAATGGTCTGTGCAATAAAGCCTACTGACAATAGGTCTGCTTTTGAGTTTATTTTTTGCTGACCCCTTTGAAGTACCCCAGAGGTCTCAAAGGACTTGTGGACTACTCTGAATTTTCTGATTTTAACTACTTGTTATTGGATTTTTTTTCCCATTTGCATATATTTCCTTGACTTTCAATTACTGTGCTGGAAGCTGTGGTGTGTTTTTTCTCAGTATGGTCCATTGTTGGCCTCTCAGGTTTTCATACATATTTGATCAGCTCCAATCAAACAACAAATGAAGATGTAAGTTTGTAGTATATTTTGACGTATGTATTTCTAATAGTAATTACGAGATTTTTCTCAAGTCAGACGTGTCTGCATCATTTTGTGAATACCTCAGTAGGAAAGAAGGAAAATAATATGGTCAAACTTGATTCAAAAGATCAGATGAAATCTTTTTGACTATATTTGTTGTGGCTTGAAGATGTGCTCATTATGTACCTAGTACGTCCATTATGGTTTACACATATAGGATCTCTATCTTGAAACAGGAAAATATAGGAGAGAGGAGACAAACAAACAAGTGTATTTTATACAGTAGGAAATTAATAAATATTTTTCAGTATCTCCTTTTCATTGGGAATGATAAATATTCTTGGACTCAAAAGTTGCTCACTGTAAAACTTGATAAGTGTATTGCATTCTCTAAACAAAAATTTCATCCTTTATCTTACTTCTGAAATGTTTTTGCTGTTCTGAAGTTGAAGACCTCTGGCAAGGAGTAGATCATTAATTTAAAGGTCAACTTTCTCATTTCAACAGTTGTCTATTTTGCGTATAGGATTCCTTTAATTGGTGTGGAATTATGCTTAACTGTGTGTGGAGTCTTCATGTGTCCTTCCCTAACCAAAAGGAGAAATGCAAAATGAATGGAGAAAATAAAATTAGCTGGGCAACTAATGGTATAGAAAGCTTTTGGAAATTTAATAAATGATCTAACAAAGCACTGCAAGTTCTAAGTTATTTTATTGTAATTTCCTATTGTACTTTTTTCACAGGTATGTGGCAGATAAAAAAGTAGCTTCTTTAGTATTGTCAAATATGTTCTACTATTGTTTAAGGTCACAGTTAAAAATACAAATTTTACACTAAATATCAATCAACCAGAAAAACACTTCCCAGGCAGAGTCAAAATGAATTGTGCCTCAGCATCAAGTATCAGGGCAAGTAGCCTGACATAGAAGAAATCTACCTTGTTAATAAAACAGATGAGATACTCGGTTATTCCACGGTTATTAGGTTTATGCCAAGATTGTCTCTCTAAATGGACTTAGTGTGCTTCCATCCACTTCCCTCAAATAAATGTCTCTTTTGGATTGTTGTAAGATAGATAGCAGGGAACTGCAGCAGTGGAACATGTCTGAATATCAAGTAAACTGTTCAGTAATTTAATTTAAAACATAATTTCCCAATTGAATACGGCAAGACATTTTACTGAGGCTCTCAAGTATCTCACAAACAGAAAAGCAAACTAGCTAAGGGAAAATGTAATATGCAGTAAAAGATAGCAGTGGCTGCATTTGCTTTACAATATTTTAGAGCCATTTGTGAACTTGAGGGAAGATAATGTTGTGTGATGCTGCACAGCTTGAAAACTTACCCAGGAGTATGGAAAAAAAGTGCTCTATTGCTGGCTTTAATAGTATGTTGCATTTGAGCCTCTTCTGTAAAACATGCTGTAATATTTGTAAAATTGAACTTGGACCATTATGTTTAGATGCTGAAATTCCTGCTTTGAGTATATTGATCCCTTCAGATTGTGGGTTGTCTACATCTGTGGAGGTAAAGCATGTGCTCGTAGGGTCCAGCCTTCATAATAGCCCAAAACTCTTAAGTTGTTTGGAAAGTGTCATGATGGGCTTTCTGTGGTCTCTTCTGCAAGTAGCATATTGCAACCTTTATTTCTCACAACCGTTTTCTGTATTGTATTACATGTGATGCATATTGTTCATATCTCTTCAGATTAAAGGATCATGGTCAAATAAAAGAGGTAAAGAGAACTATAATCCCTACAGTTATGGCAACATCTTTACTAATTGCTGTGCTGCACTCTGTGGGCCCCTCTCTCCAAGGTAAGAGTATTGGAAGTATTGTTAGCATAAATGAAGCTATGTGATTATTGATGAAAAAATTCTTCTTTTTGATTCTTTGAGTTTACTCAACAGAATGAAAGTTTTGGATTAGTGTCCGTTAGAAGCTTTAAGTTTTTCTTCAGTGGTAAAGAGATAAGTTGGTAAATTGTGGTTAAACTTAAGTTTAATCAAATCCTGTAAAATTATATCTGAAATTAAAACAAGCTTGTTTGGTGTTTGAACTTTCACCACTGAAGTTAATAGCTTATAGCAATAGAAGATTTCTAGCTGTTAAATGAAGTAAGTTCAACCTGTAAGTTTATGAAACTTTTCCGTATTGAACAAACGTGACATGAGTTGAACCTTAAATCTACAACTAGCTTGATAATTGTTGATTTTTGTCTTTTCACTCTGAAAAGTTTTATTTAAATAGACAGTATATATATTTTTTTTTACTTAATGCTGTTAACATATATACATTAAACTGATTTTGGTGGTCTTACACCAAAGCAATTCCAAAGAATGCATAATGATTAAGTTTTGTTGAATACATTTCACCTTTGGAAATCTGAAATATTTGTATATTTAAGTCTGTAGAAAATGTAGCACAGAGCTGAGACTGGAGAAATAAAACTGGCAGCTGGAGAAACTTAATTCTTTTCTTATTCCTGTGCTCAGTGATTAGACAGTTCATGTACTACATACACAGGAGAGGCCCAGTTTCACTGTAAAGAGGGGCAGACAACTTGTGGATAATTTTGTGGCCCTCTCATTGGTTGGTATGTTTTGCTTTGCCTGGAATTGCGTAGTTACGAATCTGAACTATAAAGAAGAAAGGAAGTCAATGACTTTATGGTCCAGTGGCTCAGGTGTTTACTTGGAGTGAGATTTTTGGCTTTGCTGTCAGTAATGTCAGAGGTGGTTCTTCTACGAACAGTCAAAGTTCAACAGGGGAGACTGACATCGTTTCCTAAAGAGGAAACAACAGAACAGAGATTTCCACATACTGAGTTACCCCTGGTGAGAGTGAATAGCCCTGTCTCTGCTTCCTTCTCTGTATGGATGTTGCCTGAAGCCAACCTTTTAATTCTGCCATTTTGCTTTTGATTGAAGTATGTGACACAGAAGCTCAATGGCATGCTTCAAATTCCTTTGGCTCCAAATGGATATCTTTATTAAAACTACATCATGTTTCTCAGTATATGAAATAGTGTATTAGGCAAATAGCAATACCCGAGTGGACCAGACTGGCATTGGCTCCTGTGTTTTAGCAGAGTTTGTGCATTTTTTCCTAAATTCCATGAAGCAGCATTACTTATTTAGACACTGACATATGTATAGAGGTTTTGCAGGGAGGTATTTTGTGACCAAGGGGAAAAATTTTTTGACTATAACATTTAAGTGAGAAGCTTGCTTCTTTTACTTTTAGTGTCACCTGTATCCCAAGTCACTAATTTTTTTTTTCCTTAAATTCTGGGGAAGTGGCTTACCAGCAATTTCAACTTAAAATTCAAAATGTTAAAATGCCTTTGAATGTGGAATACAGATGAAGAGAGGATCTGTAAAAAATCAAAACTTTTCTCGCTTCTGTTAAAGATCATTTATCATTTTTAAACCTATGCTAGCAAATTCAGATTGAATTTTACATGTCCTCAACAGTTACTTTCAAATCTTAATTTGATCCATGGCTGTCAGCATAGGTCTAACCAGTATTCTGATACAACAAGTCATGTAACTTCTTTAAGCATCTTTAATCTGTCACTAGGTTGGATTATTTCATTTAATTCAATTTGTTGATAATCTTATGCAGATTTTTACTTACATTTAGTGATTTCTCCACAAAGCATTTTCTTAGAAATAAGAGATTTTATGAGTGCATCACTTCGGTAAGCACAGTGGAGCACTATAAGCAGTGTTAAGTAGCTGTCACGAAACACCTAATAAGTTAAGTTGTCTGTCAGAAAGAAACATGAACTTTTCTTCATTCTTGCTAAATTTTGTGATTAAGTAGTTTCAATTTAGATGCGAAAGCTGGTAAAAAAAAGAACCTTTAAAAGAGATGCTGAATCAAAGTGCCCTAGTGAGTTTTGTAATTTGTTTTTTCACCTGTGGTTTAAAATTCTTTGTTTTTGTGGTATCTGCTGGTAAGCTTCTAAGTCTATTGTCTGTGATAAAAATCAAAAAAAGTAGCAGTACATACGATTATATGATAGGCAGGATCCCAAGGAACAAGTACTTTACTGATGAGTAGAAAATGAAGTCTAGTACTTCAGTTGACTAAAAGGGGACATAAGAAGATATTGGTGAGGTATTAAGGTCTGTTGTGCGATACAAAGTTTTGCTTTCTTTTTATTGAGAGGAGGTAGTTGTTGATCAGCAATGTCTCTAATGCTTTTCCTTAATTGTGATTACTCTGTAGCTTAATTGACAGAAGAGGATTTATACAGCCAGATACACCGCAATTAGCAGGACCGTCAAATGGAATTACCATGTACGGGGCCACACAATCTCAGAGCAACATGGTAGGAATCATCCCATAGTGTTGTTCATCAAGATTCCTGTGAATGTTTTTCTTCTCCACTTTCATGTGAACTAATCAAGTAATAACTAACTGGATACAGCTGACACACTGGGTGGAATGAGTTGTTTAATAACAGTAAAGAAAAAAAAAATCCAAGGCTCTTTTGAATGTACGTTGCACACAGTGTAATAGTTATTGCTCATGGATTCTAAAAAAAAAAAGAGGCTTTTCTACACTGTTGATTTATTGAATATACTGGCATTTTGACTTTTACTGTTGACACCTACTATGTTTTGAAGTGGAATATTCAAGTATCGTGGACTTGCTCTGGTTCGTCATTTTCCAGCTAATTGTTATTTTGTGTGGCACTTTCTTCGTACTCTATTTCCTTCTTTGCTTGTACACTGCGGTTTTGCATAGACGAATGTATTTTAAAAAGCAAAGATGAACAAAGAGGAGTTTCTAGGGGAGAAGTATTTTGAAGAAAGAGCAGGAGGACACTGAACTTTAAGTGAACAAAAAGTGGCAACTGGATTGTTACAACAAAAGCTTTCTAAACATCTTTGGAACTGTGCCAATAGCATTTACTTTGGTTTTTTGCTGGTAGCATTGGCTATCATAATGGAAGATAGGATTTCCAGTGCCAAGAAGAAGAGAATAACTGTAAAGCAATCTTTTTCTGAAGGCAACCATCTTGCATATGTGCCTATTTCTGAATTGTTGTCCACATGTCTTCATAGTATGGGGTTCTAAGACTTTGTCAAAGAAGTCATGAGTTATGGATACCCTCCCTCTGCCAAAAAGGAGGAAGCCACAAGGCCTTCTGTCATAATTCAGCCTTTCTTTTGAACAAAAGAAGAAAAGACTCACTCTTTCCAGACAGATTAGTTTTAGTGTCACTGATAAATTCATATAAAAATTTTGCTGTAGTTCCTAAGCTGATTTACTTAATGTTTCGAGGATTAAATAGATTTATTAGTCTTCTTAATAAGAAAATGTATTAGAGACACGATATTAAGTCTGAATCTTCTGAGGTGCAGTTGAGCAGAACAAGGTAATGCTCTATGTAAGTTTTACTCAAAACACTACAACTCTGAAGGCAGAAAAGGGAGTTTGGGGAAAAAAAAAAACTACAGAGAGAAGGCAAACATTAGAAATGGGCTGAGGTCTTTCAGGGATTACCCAAACTTTCTGACTCTGTCAAGACTTCTTGTTTGTGAGGATCATAAACCCACAATATGTCCATGGCATGAAATTGCCTTATCATTTCAAGAATTTAGACACTGTCATTATTATTAGGTGTTAATGAGAAAATCTTTGCCAGTGTGGTAGAAAATTGACTAAGTATGTCTCTGGAAATGGAGAAATCTGGTATGGTATTAATTTAAGTCAAACAGGTAGCTGTTATGATTTTAGAGTGTAATACCTCTAATTGCACAAATTCTTCAAAGATTTCATCTCGTATCCTAGAACACCACACCACAGGATCTGGGAAAAACCTGGTTTCTTTAAGAGTTACCAGAGTCACTAGGAAATGTGCAGATTTCACTTCTGAAAATGACCTCTTAGAAAAAGCTTGAAAAATGTAATATGTCTTGTTTGGTTTGGAGGAATATCTTTTAAGACTCTAATGCCTTTTTTCTCAGGGCCTCTTTTCTCTTCATCTGTATCCAAGACCAGTTGGTTTTTAATGGCTGCTGACTATCAGCATTAAAAATTCTCCCTTGAGTTTTGTTGCAAACTGTTAAAGACCTGCTTAGTTTACCAGTCTCTCTAACACTATTTTCCCTTTGCTGTTGAAGGGGATGTATCTGGTACTGCAGCCAGCATTATTACCATTTCAGACAAGGTCAAAGTGAAATTCCTTGACTTTAAGGAGCATATGTAGATTCTATCTGTAGACCATAGTACTTTTCAAATGGCAGAAGTTTGGCTGTTTATACATCATCAGAGATATTTATACTATTTTAGCAAGCTTAATGCTTTTGATTACAAGAAATAAATTACTGGAAGTCTGAAGTGTATTTCAGCACACCTTTGTGGTCTGTCTCTCTTGATTTTATTCCAGAATGCATTACATCAAGTCTTCATGTCTAGATGTTACCCTGCTTAGTCCACATAGTGTGCTAAAATGTCTCTCCTCACCATTGATGTAAAATAAAGATTTTAATGAGCATATTCTCTCACACTTGTCTTCTCTTATTCCTTCCCTCTTTAAATCCTTTTCTTCCCCTAAATCTTCTACAGAACCAGCGAGGTTGGAAGAGACCTTTGAGATCGAGTCCAGCCTATGACCTAACACCACCTTGTCAACTAGACCATGGCACTGAGTGCCAAATCCAGCCTCTTCTCCAGGGATGGTGACTCCACCAACTTCCTGGGCAGCCCATTCCAATGCTTAATCACCCCTTCTGTGAAGAGCTTCTTCTAAATGTCCAACCTAAACCTCCCCTGACGCAGCTTGAGACAATGTCCTCTTGTCCTATTGCTGGTTGCCTGGGAGAAGAGCCCAACCCTCACTTGGCTACACCCTCCTTTCAGGCAGTTGTAGAGAGTGATGAGGTCTCCTCTGAGCCTCCTCTTCCTCAGGCTAAACAGCCCCAGCTGCCTCAGCGGCTCCTTATAGGACTCAGTGACTTGTGGCTTTCTAAATAGAATTCTTGTGCCTCACCCAGCGAGTCTCTTGTCCCTCATTAAATCTCTGTGGGTTGCTTAGTATAATATTTTGATGTCATTTATTTTAATAAGTCTTTTAGAATTTTTAGCATCGTTTTTGCAATTAAGTTCAAAATAAATATCAGACTAAGTGTAAAGTTGCTAAACGCTGGTTTTCAGTGCAATACATTATCTCTCATTCAGGATACCATTTGTGGGTCACTCTTTGTATTTAACACCTTTTGTGGTAATTTTCCCTCAGAGACTTTGAATATTTCATACAGGAACTACCCTACTCCTGGTAGTGACCCAATTTGTCACAATCTCAGAAAGTCAGAGTCATTCTATAATCAGTGCTTGATAGACCCATACTGTGATTTTGGGTTTTTTCCAGATCTTTACAGAAGAGGTTTTTCTTGTGTTTTCTTTGTAGTATCTACCTTGTTTTACTAAAAGCTGGACCTATGTTTACTTCCATGAAGGCTGGAAGTACATACAATTATTTTCCTGGTGCATTCCCGGTGTTTTAAATTTCTTTTCCAATATAATTTGAAATTAGTCTGGTAAATTCATTAGCCAACTTCTTAATATCCTTGTCCACATGAAAAGCATGGTCACTTGGAGATGATAATCTGTAGATCTGGTTATTTCCAAAGTATTTTCCTATTGCATTTTATTGCTGGTTATTTTTATGAGCGCATCATTAGTTTGATTGCCCAACTTTTTTCCTTATTCTTGAGGATTTTTTTTTTATGAAGCACAGTATCTCACCCATTATGAAATAATAATTTTCTCTGTAATTTATTCCTTCTCTTTCATTTTAAAGTTTATTTTCTTTGTGTTCTGAAAAAAGTTCTTATTTCACCATAAACCCATTAGTTACCACTACTTGGGTCAGCACTGCTGTAGTACCTAATTTTCTCTTAAAAGCTGGAGTTGATTCTTGGGGTTTGATATGGGGTATTTTGTTTTTCAGTATAGTCCATTAAGAGGAAACAGAATCTATCTCAATCCATGAAGTTTTTTAGAGGAATTAGTTTGGTTTATATTTACTATGATGTCTCTAGGAATTCTCTAATGCCTTATAAAGTGGTAGACTTTGCTTCTGACTCTGTGTCAGGACAGGTTTATTTAAAAGCAAGGGCTTTTGAGAAATTTTTTTGTATTCCTGCATTCCTAGGCATCTCTTCTTCAGTGTATAGGTAGTTCCTTGTGTACCAGATTCTCTTGTTTCTAGTTCTCCATTTTCTTTCCTGGATGCAAATTCTTTGAAGTGTTTTCTTACATACATGTACTACTGAAAACTGTGGGAACTGTAGTGCATGCACAATGTTTATTACCAGTGATAAGTGCAGGAAAGTCCTCTCCCACATGTTCACTTAAGTATTTCTGTTACTGATCTATAAATAGGTCCAGCTGACCCAGGAAACATTAACTCTGACCATCCTAGTATACTTTTTCTTTTGCTTTTCATATTTTCATTATTAGGAGTATTTCTGTCATGACAGTAACAGGATCGGCAAGGACCACAGCCCCATTTTGCTGGGAGTTTTGTGAGTGCGTGTCCCTGCATATTTACTGATGTACTTCCCAGGTGCCCAAAACAGAACTCAGGGCTCTTACCAAGTCAATGTTACTACAGTCAAGGTTGATAGAGGTTTTTCATTAATGCATTTTATTTCACAGTTAAAATGGGTTACAAGCCCCTGCAAGTAAATCAATTTCAGCATTTCGCTTTGGATTGAGGTGTGTTTTAGGAGCAATTCTTTCGATAGTGCATGTTTACTGCATTTTTATTCACATCTCAGAGCAGTGTCAGAGCATATGAACTAGATTTATTTTAGAAGATTCCCCTGTGGAATGCACCCAACTTGCTGTAAGCGTTCATAGACTTTTAGTCCATAAGAACAAACAGTGTCCAATCTGAAGAAAAATCTCTGGGCCAAGTGTAGTTTCCCGTTTGGCTTCAGAAGTGTTTCCCTTCATAGATCTGCTCTTCATGCACTGTGCTACTTGATAGTGGAGCCGTTGACATGGTGGGGTTTGTGGCTCAGTTGTTCCACAATATCCACAATACGTTGATTTTGATTGTGAAGTCCTACATCTGTTGGGAACAGTTTCACAGCTCTGTCCCTGCACTCTTTACCCATTTGTTGTATCCAGAAAATGGTATTTCAGCATCCCAGCATCCAT
Organism: Ifrita kowaldi; assembly: GCA_013398055.1. Taxonomy (NCBI): domain Eukaryota; kingdom Metazoa; phylum Chordata; class Aves; order Passeriformes; family Cinclosomatidae; genus Ifrita; species Ifrita kowaldi. The sequence goes on along the minus strand of VZRS01011721.1, from coordinate 571,990 downwards.
CCTGTAGCTTCACAGCACTGTAAGCCTCCTCTGAGCTCCGTGTTGTTTGTACTTTATTCAGAGGTTGAGACTCTTCAACCTGCTTTTCTCCATCTTCTGAGAACTGTAACAATTCCTGAATGTTACTAGCATTTAGGAAATTTTTAACTAAATTTATTTAATATTTAAAGTAAATAATTTTGATTATTTCGAAATAATCACATTTAGAAATGTGAAAAATATATTGCCACGTACAACAATGTTATCATGTATTTTCTGTGTAGCTTAGAAAAAACACATTTTCTTCAGAAAAAAAGAAAAATATTTTTCCTTAGTTTGTATTTATTATTTGTGAAATTAACACAGAATTCTAGGTTTTGTTCAATTTTCTTTAATTTGTGCCTTTTTATGTGGAAATAAATAGCTGTCTAAAAATTTCTGTGCGTATGTTTAGTTGAACTTCTGTACTTGTAGAACTTATTAAACTTGTCTTACCTTCAGAATCTGCTGTTTCACTGAAACAGTGGAAGTTTTAAGTGGAAAATAAAATCAGCATATTTGAAATAAGATACTGGTGGAATAATTTTTACAGTAGATTTTTAGTTACTTAGATATCAGTGCTTAGCTTCCTTTTTGTTGCAATCATAGGCTTTTTTGTTTCATTGTAAATTCTGGTGTTGGATAATTCATGTGATTTGTAGCAGCTAAGACTTCCTGCCCTAAATTTCATTCAGTCAATAATGAAATAACAGAATCGAGGAAAAACCACCATGCCAACCCTATAAACAAATCTGATTTCCTTGTTGGAAAGGAAACGTGTTGGCTGTTTACTCAAGAATAGTCTACCTGTGTATTTTATGTTGTTTTTATGAGATGTTTCTGGCAGTCTCATAGAAGACACATACTTTTTCTGGCTTAGTCCCTGCACTAGTTCACTTTCAAAAGCTCTTTACAGCCTGTATTTTCCTAAGGATTTCGTGCCGATTGCTGTTAAGCAGACAAGAAAAAGAAAACCTGAAATTTATCTAAATGAAAGGAGAGGCTTTAGGGAAGTGACAAGTGCATGGAAAATGAAGAAGAAATATACAGCACCTGAAGAAGTTTATAACACTATTTAATGGAGCTTTATGAGGCTACTTTATCTTTTCTATATTGATTTAAGTGAAATGCAGTAGAATTCTGTAAGAAGAAAATTAATTCAGGCTATACAATGAGTTCAAGTAAATTAACTCCAGCTACTATAAAGCTGTGTACTTGTATTGCCTGGAACACGTTAATGATTTCCTTCTGAAGATCAGAGCTGAACGTTCACTAAAGCAGTAAGTCAGCTGCTAACATTACTTGTTTTCAGTGTACCCCGGTGGTTATAAGCATTCCTTTGTTATTTAACTTGTTCTTTGGCTACTGCCTTTCAGAGAAAATAGGTTTTGTTGGTCTTTTTGATGTACAAAAATTCAGTTAACATATTTTTAAGATCTGCATAGTAAGGTTGGTTGAAGTTTTAATTTAAATAAGCAGGCGTGAATAACAAGATATTAATCAAGAATGAGTTGTTCACACTGAATTACTAATTGAAAGCTCGACTTTAAAAGATGCTGACAGTTTTCTTCTTACTAAGGTACTTAAGCAAGGTTATGGCTTTAAGCCTGTGAGTAATCCCTCTGAAATTATGGGGAACCAGTTCAATTGTTGGGCTGGGGCTGTTCATCATTTTGTGGGGGGAAGATTGCATGCAATTTATATGAACTCAATTTATGTAACAGGAGGTCAGTCCGTTTATCTTTCTGAAAGTAGAAGTCTTGGAAATACGTAACTGAGTAAGGATTGAGCTTCTGCCTGACAAAAAGTAATTGGTCTGGGAGTCCTAAACCACTTAGACATGTTTTAAACACTTCCTATCTATTATGACCAAGTAGTCTGCTTGCACAATTGCTGAGTGTAAGGTGTGTGCTTCCATCATTAAGCTATTCAGTGGTGAATTGGAGAACCTGAAAATATCAGAGGAAGCATTGTTAGTCATGATTTTCATCATATAGTAAAGGAGGCAAAAGTCTTCCCGTGAGTTTTCAGAGAGTGTCACAGTAGCTTATTAAACTCAAATGGGCATTTTAGGGAATTGCTATAATGTTAGTAACAGTGGTTATGATGAGGAATATCTGAACAGATGATGGATTTATAATATGTAGTAATTGGATATAAATCTAAAAAGTCAGGCACAGAGGAGAACGTATTGCCTTAACAGAATACTTGAAATAACAACAGTGAATAGGCATGTCTTACCTCTGGATATATCTTTTATTCTCCTTGCTTGCCTCCAAATGTCCTTTATTGCATTTATAGTTGTATTCACTGATTGTAGTGTTTTTCTTACCCAACAGAACAGTACTATGGCAAATTAATCTAACAAGATTTTTGAAAACTGCAATGTTATAACTGGTCAGGCTATGAATTAAGTATTTTTTCCTTAGAAGCTCTCAAAAATCATGCCAATTCATGTTAAAGAAACTTAATTTGGCAGTAGGTATACTACCTCTTTAGCTAGCTGGACACTACTGAAACACATACTGTCTTGTCATCTCAAGGAATGAGTTGTAATTTTGCATAAACTGATCTTGGGAATGGTGTAGAGCCAAAAAAACTCATTTCTGGAAACACTGACTGAGCTTAATTGGATTTATATAATGCTGAATTTGGCTTGTTATTGAGACAGTACTTGCCAGAAAGCTTGTGGTTTGTACCTTGATTCGTCGCACTGTCAGGATTAATGAAGAAACAGCCTAAAAATCATTAAGGTTGATCTTGATGCATCTGCGGTGCTGCCTGGTTTCTACACATCCCCTAGAGTATGGAGTGTAGTGTAGGACATTCTCTAGAATGTATATATAATGTATTAAATCGTGAGGGGGAAAAATTTTTACTTGTGGAGGCTTTATTACTATCTGTAGCTTTACAAGATCATCTGTGTCAAAAGAATTCTTGTTCTGGAAAATCTCTGTGGTAGGTTAATTCCTACATGTGAAGACCAGTTTAAAGAAGACAATTACCTAGTGTTTTTTAAAGAACCCTTAAAGGAACACTGTAAATGTTTATCATAATTTAGTTTGATAATAGTCCAAAGCATTGGCTCAGTTATGCACGCCTTTCTTTTTTTTTCCTGGGCAGCATGTAATGGGATTTTTGGGTGGCTAACCATGGAATGATACTAATGGCTTTCTTTTTTTCTCTTCACATCCCATTCTTTTCCATACCTTTTTATCCATATTCTCCCTTTTTTTTTTCACTGTTTTGTTTGCCTTATATGATTTTGACACCCTTCCATTCTACAGTGTGACCAAGATCAGTGCATTCAGAGCACTAAATTCGTTTTGCAGGCTGCTGCCACCCCCCTCCTACAGAGTGAGCCAAGCATAACTAGTGAAGAGCTCCCTTTACCAGGAAAGACTTCTATCAGTGGGCCTTGTGCAAGTCTAACTCTAGGGCAGCCGACACCACCATCTTCTATGCCAAATCTCACATCAGATTCAGGTTTGACAGACATCATACCATTAAAAGAGGAGCACGAAGGCCATCAGTTTCTCACTCCTGAAGAAGCTCCATCACCCCCTGGGATGCTGCCAAGTGGAAGTCCTATTACACACAGCCATACAATGCACGTCCTGAGTCTAGCCAGCCAGGACTCGTTGCATGAAGACTCAGTACGTGGTCTTGTGAAGCTTAGCTCAGTTTGAACAGCTTTTGGAACATCACACCATTTCCTGGTGTCTATACAAATCCATACTTAACAGGAATGACACTGCAGTACCACTGTAAGGCTTCGTAACATGCCTGTAATGGAAACTTTATCGCATAATGGAGTCTACTAAAAAGACAAGTTGTTTTTTTCAATGGAGCTATGGCATTTTTTTGACCAGGTTGTTAATGGCTATGCTTTGATGGTGACTGCATTTTATTTTTAAATAAAACCAGAAAAGGTCAATAACCTTGTTTCCTGAAGCTTGGGTACAGCGAGTTGGAAATCAGCCTGTAACGAACACCATGTACAGTACAAAAGAGAGAGATTCTTGGATGTAAGTGTCATGCTCTGTGTTCTATGCTCTTGTAATACACACTTGTTACGGCTTACCACACCTGTGGCCAGAATGATCTGCACTTACATGTTATGCTACCAATATTTGAGATAGAAAATTACCATTCCATTTGTTAATACAAAACAAAACAAAAGACTGCAGATGTGGTTTTGCATGCCACGCTACAGTATGTGTTACAGTGGTGTTGGTATTAAGAGAAAGTGCTGCTTTTTTATTTGTGACTTTGAAAGTGCTGTTTCATTTAAAGACAGTACAACAAACAAATTAATGGACTATATTTTTTCAATTTATGAAATTTTATTTTAAATTAATCAGTGGTGCCTAGAAAATGATGAATTACTGATTTGATCATGTTGCATATCATTTAACCTTCTGTTTAAGTGTTTAAGTGAGGTATTGTGTTGTGCCATACCACAAGATTCTTCCACTCCCTAATGTGATACAATTACCTGTGGACCTCCAATAAAATGACATCCTCTATTTCGTGGACATGTGTACAGTTATCCTTGCACAGTTTTCCTGGGGAAAAAGGGCGAAATCATGTCTTGTTTACATAGTTCGTAAAGATCTGACTGGAATATGTGTACATGATGAAACTAGAGCTATGGAGGAATAGCTGGTTACAATTAGGATTGCTTCACCATTTTTTATGGTTTTGTTTGAGATGTGTATTTGTTGCCAAAGGAGGTCTTTATTAGGAAACAGAAGAATTAACCTCTGCTTGCACTGTAATTCAGTGTTCCTTACCCTGTGGCTGAAGGGTGAGGGGCTTAAGATTCAAGACAAAGACAGAGCTTAATGAAGTAATCTTAAATGATTAACAGTCTGTAGCAGTTTCCCAGCCATCCTTCATCATTTGTATTTGTCCTTTGATATTTTAAATGGAAATCTTGATTTCATAGAATTTCCTGTGCTTTTTGTTTGCTTGTTTAAGTAAAGCACAACTAAAAGGTCAAAGAGAGTTTAATAAGTATTTTTGTGACATCTGAAGAGAAGCTGAAAAACTGTAATAGCTTTAATACTGTATTTACCTGCTTTTCAGGGTGTGGAACCTGGATTCTTCTTTTCCTAGGACAGACGATGTGCACAATGTGCTTTATCTGATGTTTCTATGGCATGAAAGCATTCACCAGTTAAGAAATATAACAGTTCTGTATTGTTGACCATGATCATTCACTGACACCAAGCTAAAAATCTTTTTTTCATTTAACTTTTGTTGTTGAAATTGAGAACGATCAGCCTGCAGAAAATCATTCACCCATGCTATTGAAGATTCAGACAAGATACTGACAAAACCCCTCCTCCTGTACGATTTCATAAGCAGTCTGTTTCTAAAATTGATGGTGTTAGCTTGGTCCCAAATCAGTGTGTGGAACATAGGAATGCTTTTGCTTTGTGAGTGCCATGGTGAGTCCACCAAAGAACCTCTGGCAGACAGATCTGTCCCAGTTATTTGAGCCACTGAAGAAGCTCTGGCAGACAAGTCTGTCCCAGCTATTGTAGCCGCCCTCCCAGCATTCTCCAGAAGCTGGGACAGTCTAGAGTTCTTTCCACCAGCCAAAGTGTCATGACTGACATGTCCCAGTTGGTCTCTCAGTAAGCCGTGAGTTTCAGCACTTCTGTGTCTGCTCTTGAAGAAGTCAGTGGTGCTCATCTTCTTGATTTCATCTTTCCCTTGATGTGGCTTCTCAGGTATGAAGCCATGAACATCTGCATTAAAGCAGGCAATGGATTGAGGGGTGGAGATACCGGTCGGATAGACCTGGGTAAAGAATCCCAGCTTTAAGTTTGTAGACCAGTACTTGATGAATCATTCTCTTCTCTCATAGATGTCTGTGGGTAGTTAACTGTGCATGCATTATTCACTACTTAGAAGGGCAAGTCAAATATTTTTAATGTGGTATCAAAACTTTCCATTTGTACAAGTCATGATGAGGATGATTATTTTAAGGAAATTGTTCTTTTTAAGTCTGCCGGCAATAGCTCATGGATTTTATGTTTCCAAGAATACCAACTTCGTGACATTTGTATGTCATTGCCACTAGGGAGTAGTGAAGAAGGCTCTGTGCACAATAAAATTAGTGTCAGTTTTAACATGAAAGGGAAAGGAGGAAGGCAGGATTAGTGTCTTTATGCTGTTTGCCTTGTGCTCGTGCTTTTCACCATTTTTTGAACCATCTGTTTTGTTTACACATGAAGCATAAGAATTACCAAACATTGGTGGCAACAGATGTGCTACTTCAAACATGTACTTGTTCTTTTAGTTTTTAAGATGACACTCTTATTTTCTAAACGTGCTGCCTATGTTTTTAAATTTGGCTTTTGGGAATACACTGAATACTTTGAATTCGTTTATATATTTGTATCACCCCTATCTTAAGTATCTTTTCCTCCCCATCTGCCTGTTTTAAATGGTGACATCTTGAACCTCCCTGGCACGCCTGCCTTGCGAGGACATCTGCTGGAAGGCTTCGGAACTAAGTCCTAACCCATCTGGATCCGTAATTGCAGCCTTTGACTGACGGCAGGCAGTGATTCAGCAGCAGGTTGATCAAAAAGGTACCTCTGACGAGTTTTGTGGTCCCTTCCCCTCACCTCCATCACACCTGTGTTCAGTCGTGGGCACTCCCTCCGTTGGAACTTGTGTATACATCTGGAATGAGTCAGCAAAGTAACTATTCATCACCTTCTCTACAGATTTGATTGTTGATATTTTACTTTGCAGTATGATTACAGAGCATGCACACTAAGGATCCAAAATTATAATCCTTGTGAGTACTGCACAGGGTTTTTTCTATTTTTTTTTCTGTGACAGTATACTACTATTAAATAGTTCTTTCCATGTTTGATATATAAATCTAGAATAAAAATTGATATTTTCAGAAGAGTAAATATTTTTTTTCTTAAAAGCCTAAAATCTCTGAATGTGTAAAAACTGGTTCATTGATCTGATTTAAAATATTTATTCTGCTTTGGTTTTTTAATAATATTTTTCCTTCTAGTTGTCTATATGATAGTCTTTGTAGAATGAAATACAGTGCTTCATAAAAATTTTTAAAGGCTCTTTATTCTTGTGTTTTCTCAAAGACATTTCTATCTTGAAAGGGAGTTTTATATTCCTACTAGTTAAACAGTAATACAATAAATGTTTGAGTGTTAGTGTATTTTTGTATTATAGTACATCCTTTGGTAACTTTTTGTCTCTTCCTGTTAACTGATGATGATACAGGTAGCTGTATTTCTGCATTCATTGAAAAGAATCTTACAGATGGAAGATCAGCTGTTTTGCACTTGATCCTAGTGAATGCTCCCAGAAGAAGCAAACTGATCTCATAAGCCCAAAGACCTATGTTTTAGCAGCATGTCTTACAAATGTGATGACCAACCTGTGGTAATGCAGATTTTTTTTTTTTAAGTCTGTAGGGTGATTGTAATAGTTCACAGTAACTAAATGGTTGCCTGATGTTCAAAATCCTAAACAAAGGGGCTTCACTGGAGAACCAGCAAAATTGAGCTTCTATTTGTCTTTTAGTTTCCAAATTCAATACAGCTTGAAGAGCAACTCAGCAATTTTATAGAGGGATCCAGTCCTTACTTTAGTTATATTCTGGTTTAAATTATGTGTTGGGACTGTCATCAGGTATTTGTTGACTTACTCTTTTTCTCCCTTCCCCTCCTTATCAACAGTGGTACTCTGAAGCTGAACGTGGTGTGTTCAGCCATGGGCCATTCTGAGTCTTCGGTTTAAAAGCCAGCTGCTGCCCAAATGATCTCATTTTAGGGACTGGCATGAGATGAAGTAGTACACTTCAACACACTTCCAAATATTCCTAGGCCCAAAATATGAATGAAAGGTGTTTTAGACAGTTGCATGTAGATTTAGTTCACTTTAAGTAGAGCTGTCCTAGTTTTCAGGATTCATCTGGGTCAGGGCTCCCTGATTTTGATTGCCTGCCTGCAAAGATGTTGAAATTTGACATGAGTGCACTGCCCAGGCTCCCAAAAGGCTCATGAGATTAAGTGAGCTGTTTAAACCTGTGGATATGTAGATTAATTATGAGTTGTTGAAGCAATTCAGTTCCATCAGCAGGAGGCAACTGTCTGTTAATATTCAACTAAATGATTGAAAGTTCACCACAAACAAGGCAAGCTGGGGAGGAGACTAAGTTTTGGATGTTCTAAGGGGATTAAATAGGAGTTTGTTTCTAAGGTAGGTCAGAGAGGACAGGAATAAGAAGATGAAAGGGAGAAGACTGAGTGAAAGCCGAACAGAGATTAGCAGGTGACATGGAGGAAAAGAATTACCTGTAAGCTGTGGAGGGAAAGGGAGGGGGTATAAACAAAAAGCCTTATGGGAAAGAAGGAAAATGAGGACAGCTGTCAATATTGATCAAACAATATTTTTAAAAAAACCCAAAACAACAACAATTACTCACTGGTATTCAATTTTTTTTTTTCTGAGAAATTTCTTAAAAGTCATTCCAGGAAAAAAGAAGGTCAGACTTTTGAGAGAAAGTAATTGTAGGAAGATGGTAAGGAAAATGTGAGGAGTTAGTTTGCCCTCAAGCTCCTCTCCCTTAATATCTTTTTCTATTTCTGTTTTGAAAATACATCTGTAAATATAAAAACAGGTGAAGACTTGGTTCCTTTGAAGTTGACAGGAATCTAAGGACAATGACCGTGTTAAAAATGGCAATTGCTTTAGCATTTTGAATTTCCATACTGTTAATCATTTTAGCATTCTGTATTTCCGTACCAGAAGTGCCATTGCCTTGAGAAAATGAATGGTGTAGTATGATTTGGTGTTTCTTGGTGATGCCTTCATTAAATTTGCTTACCCTTTAGTGAAGTGTTTTCCTAAGCAGTAGTCTCACCAATTTAACGTGAAGCCTGGAATTCAGTCAGAGTTTCAGTGAATAGTGTGCAAATAGAAATTAAGACTACAGGCTAGATAAAGTTTGTGGTTTGAAAACCAGAAAGATCTGTCCCATAGAGATAAATTTACTTCATATATAATGAAGACAGTTCCTCTGGCAAGAACACATTAATGACAGTGTTATCTTGATGTATTTTATGTGCTTCCCAACTTTAGTTACATTGCTGCTTCTGAAAACCTGGAAAAACAAAACTCAGTTTAATCCAACTTTAATTTAAATCTCCTCAAATCCAAAACTGGTAACAGCTGCTGGAACTATTCTGTGTGTATTTAGGTGTAGTTACAGAAAGGACACGAAGGGACCACCTTAAACAACTTGGCTGAATGATCTGTGATGTGAGGAGAACTTTTCAGCTCCTCTTAAAAGCACCATCTACAATTGAGAAAAGCAGGCTCAAAAGTGTCTCACGTTGGGTTATGCTCTGTAGTCTGTCCATGGCAATCTGCAGGGATCCGACTGCCCTGGGCACTGCCAGCTCAGAGGTGGAAACGAGCTGGACTGCTTAGAGGTTGTACTTGCTGGGGAGTGAACTTCAGAGAACGGGGAGAAGTTGAGCTGAGGTGGTGGCACTGTTGTTACAGCAGCGTTTGTGTGAAGCCTGTGAGTAACTCCTGTCACGTGTGTGTTACTGAGTGTGAGGGGTTTGGTAGCAAATGTGTTAAAAGTCCTGGGACCTGCTTCCTGAGTCTGCTGGCAGGAGAGAGAGAGCTAGTACACAATGGGCTCACACAGGAAAGTTCATTTCTCCATTTTATGCTCTCCATAGTAGCTAGTATGGGTCTGTGCTTTGGATTTGTGCTGGAAAAAGTTGATAATTCAGGGATATTATGGTTTTGCAGGCAAACCACAACTTCATTGCAATAAACAGAAAATTGGTTGCAGGATTTCTAATCTGTCTGCCCTGCTACCTGCTTTGTGGCAGTGGAGCAGTTGATGGTGGTTATTGGTTGCAATGGGGAGGACACAGCTAGACAAACTTCCTTTTTTTTGTGAAATGTTGTTTCCTTCTATGTAGGTCACAGAAGATTAAAAGCACGCTCTGTAGTGCTGACCAGCTAATTTTCTAGTATGCAGAAGATACTTAATATTTTTATGTATCTTAGTTTTCTTCCTAAATTGAATGGAAAAGCAAAGTTCAAAAAAGTTTCCAAAGGTTCTGAATTGAAGGATCTTTTGGAACACAAATGGTGTTTAATTTTTAAATAAACAGTAGGTATTTAATGTTTATTTTATTAGATATATGAAATTGAAATATTGAAATATTTAAAAATCATCTCAAAGTTCTTCTGTTGTTTTTGTATTCACGGTGTCATAGAATGGTTTGGAAGGGATGTTAAAGATCATCCAGTTCCAACCCCTCTGCCATGAGGAGGTACACACTATCTTTTACTGCAGTTACATGTGAAGAAGAAAACAAAGTTAAATGCTTTATTCCGTAATTACATGCGTAGCAGCTGTTTCTGATATTCTTGTCTTACTCTTGAATATCTTTTTCTCTCTAATATCAAAGATCTAAAATTTTCTTCCATCTGTATATCAGTGTTCTGAGTACATTTCCCCTTGGTTTTTTAATTATTTAATAAACTTCTGATAGGGGAAGTCAGGACTACTAAAAATAGTTTACACAAACTGGGGCAAAAAATCAAAATGCTATTTTTTATTACTTCTGTTACAGGACTTCACTGTACAATAGCAACAGTATTACTGCAGTTGATATTAGGTGACTTGCTCTAAATTCCACATACTGTCCATGCACATAGGAAAACAGACTGAAAAAAATCCCTAAAAGATTGCATTTCCTGGCTAAAATATGTTAAGGAAAAGGAATACCTGGGCAAGGAAGGAGCAAGAAAACTTAATCAGAAAGTTCTGGATATAAATGCCTGGGACTGAGTTTGTTCTGGCTTTTGCTTGTGTATGTATCCACATTAGTATTTTAATGCACTTTGGAAATTTGTTTTCTTGTTACCTCTGCTTAGCACTTAGACTCATTCTATGGAGCAGTCTTGTAAAACAAAGTAGGTTTCTTTTAAATTAAAAATAAACCAGAAGGTAAGTTCCAGCAGCATACCTAATGCAATCCAAATGCCCATAGGAGCAGACTGGAGCTGGTCCAGAGTTTCTGTCCTCAAAACAGTGTGGACATGAGGTGAACAGAACCAAATGTCTTGCCACAGAAATCTGTGCATATTAAGCTCACTGCTTGTGAAAGTAGCTATAACCATGGGTTGATTTTCCAACTAACTTGTATTGTTCCTCTGGTTCATGCTGCTGAAGTTGTCCTCTTTCTTAGCTGAAAAAAAAAACAAAACCAAAACCCCAAGAACCTAGTATCTGTCAGAATTAGCTTTTATGAATTCATAGGTTCTGTTTCTTTAAAATACAAAAAATAGTTCTTACGTGAACAATGTGCCCAAAAAGTGCTCCTGGAATTTTGTCAAATGAAAGACTAACACATGCAATTCAAGGATGAGCTTTCAGTGGCATCACATTCCTCTGTAAGCTGCCTATTCATTCTGACAGCCTCTTGTCTAGAAATCTTGTGGCCTCTCTTTTGGTACATATGAGCTCGTTAGTTGGTGAGCCTTAACATGAATTATTATAAAGAGATGGCTTCTGCTTTGTTTTAATTTATGCAAGTCTGTTTGAAGAGTTTATGTATTGTTTTAACTATTTATGTTGTTGCTGAATTATGGCAAGTTTTGTGCCTCTGCTCTCTGCTCATTAGGCAGTTGCTCTGATCTTACATCCTTGACATAGTAATTAGTGATGCTGATGCCTAAGGAATGGATTCATGTTTTAAGACTGAAACTGTTGCATATTTTCTTCCTACATGCTTCTGCTGGCTGTAATGACAGTAGCATCTTACAGAATTTTACTGACACATATGTCAAGGATAATTAAGGAGCACTGATTAGATTACATACCTAAAATGTCTTTAAGACATGCATTTCTCCCACTGGCTGTAAGGAAAGAATGTTGAACTAGATTGGAGAAAACAGAAGTGTGGTGTAGCATGTTGGATTTTATCTAGTCTCATTTCAGCAGTATCACATTCACACAAACTCATATTTGTCAGTGGTCACACCACTGTTTGTGGGAAAGACACGTGAGTGTGAAGAGGTGGCCTTAAAGTCTTTAATTCAGTGTCTTTCCACTGAGGTACACAGCAGCAAGTTGTTAATAGCACCAGTTCAGAGACAGATGCATTGCCTTTTCATTAAAGGAAAATGAGTGGGGAATGCTGCATGCAGCCTGGTACGTGATTCACAAGGACTGTGTGCAAATTAAGCACACATACAGGCCTAAAAATTTCAACTTGTTAGTACTTTTATCTTAGTCTAGAGACTAACTTTTGACCCAGCATGCTGTTGTTGTTATCCATGCTTGAACATCTGCATTGTAGAGATTTGTTCATACTGAGAATTCTGTACCAAAGCACACTGTAAGTAATCAGTCTCAAAACACATCAATTTCTTGATTTTTCCCGAAGCTACCTTTTGCTTATTTCTCAAAAAAAAAAGCTTTCCAAATGGTTCCCCAGGGTTATAATTAGGCAGTTTTATATAACCAAAATGTTTGAGCACTGACATGAATTAAAGGAAATGCAGTGTGACGTGATTTGTTATTAAGATTAATTTTACAATTTGTAAGTAATTTAGAAATATGACCACATGCATGTCTTTGTGTGAAATCACAATTTCGGATATTTGTCTTGAGAGTGCTGGTAAGTTTAGGTAAGAAGTGGAATTTCCAAAAGAAACATATAGCTCAGAGGCCAAAATCTCTGACCTAGTTCAGGCAGCCCCACGTAATTAAAGGCTGTGTATTTATTTTGGTTTTATCATTTGAGGGGTACATAAGTGGCAAATACTGCGTTGGTGTAACATTATTCTTGACATGTAGGCTTGTAATTAAATTAGCCATATTTTATGAATGAGATAGATTAAAAGACCAGTGTACTATTCTTGAATGTAGAAAGTCTGGTTGATTTTGGAGTTTTTTTTAACACAGCTTTTTAATACTCTGTTCTATTATATTCGATAGCATATAACCCATATTAAAAAAAAAAAAACAAAGATCCAGGTTTGATGTCTTGGTGAGGTGTTCTGCTGATTTCACGGAGCCTGATGTTGTCCCAAGACATTACCATCATGTAGATCTGAGGTGCTTTTTCTGTCCTCACAGATTTAGGCAGTGTTCTGCTTTATTGTGCTCAACGTTAAATCTTTTTCTAATGGACAATGCAATTGGTTACAGTTCTGCCCCAAACAAGGAGCAGGAAATATTTTCAGGCTTTTTTTCAGCTACTTGAGTTTCGTACTTACCTCTGTAGTTTCTCCTGCACTACTTCTTCTGGGTTTCTGGATGTCCTTCTGTCCTTTGTTTTTCTGATTTGGTTCTAGAACAAGGTGTTCTACTAGGAGTTTCATCTAATGAAACATTTAGCTGTGTTTCTCTTTTGGTTTCTAGTTGGACCTCTTTTGAGGAGGGAGCAGCTATAAACAGAGTTTCAAATATTCAGTTCTTAAATTGAAAGCTGGTGAGGTCTGTAGCCTTCCATTGGCCTCAAGTGTCATGTCTTCTGTTTGAGACAGGACTTTATATGTAGAGGTTTTTTCCCTACTTGTGTAGATCTTTTTTAGTTTCCTTAGTGAACATAGGAATTTACATAGGAAATTACAAACAAAGATGCAGTTATATTTATGATCAAGTGAGTGGATAAATTGAAACTTTTTCTGGTGCCTGACGTGAAAGAAGTTTTCCTTACGGTTGCATGAGTTTCAAAGAACAGGGAATAACAAGATTGTATTGGGTTTGTCAATGAAATGTCTCAAAAACAAACAAAAAGGCACATCCAATTAACATGGGAAAAGAGCTGCTCTACAGTTCTGGGGTTTTTAAAGGCCTTTTTTCTGGCCACACTCCTTTGTTATTTACACTTAACTGTCACTTGTCACCACTGCTCATTTCTGTGTTTGCGTTTGCTTTCTAAATTGGGAACACACCAATTTTGACTCTGAACTGGGTGATGGAAGAATATATTGCCTCATTCTCACCATTTTAAGGGTATCAGTTTCCTGCCCAAGACTCATATTTTCTATGATTCTCTTGCCACAGCAGCATGACCATCTCCCACAGCCTTGTATTGTTTATGGATGGATGGATATAGATATACGCACACCCATACACGCTCCCTGTATTGCTCCAGGGCTGTTGTGCTCCGGCTGCTGTGCTGTGCATTGGCTTTTGCTGGACTTCACAGTTGGTGCTGCCAGTCCTCTGTCCTGCCTCAGGCTCCCTCAGGCAGCCCTTCCCTCAGCACACTGGCAGAAGCCCATCTCCACCCCCCGTACAACAGCTTGCTGTCATCCTGCTCTGGTAGCTTCAAGGTTTTTAGAAGGATCCACACCCTCAAGCTCAGGATGAGCGCTTAAGTCTGTTTTTCCTTAGAACACCCTTCTAAACCATCTGCACAATTTTGCTCTATGCTTTGACTTTCTTTACAAGCCAGTCCACCACAGCATGGACTTCTATCCACACACATGCAATGCTGACTAATACCTGATTTTGTTTTCCTGTTCAAAGAATATAAGCCATAGAGTAGAGCTTCTTTTAGTATATACATCTGCAGCTCCCCTGTGTTTCTGAGTTTTATCTAAAGTAATTCTTTGAGCTCGTTTGAAAGTCTGCTGAAAGCTTCAAGATAGCAGATTACTTTATGTAAGTGGCTTGGTGGACGACTCAATGAGTAAATTATTTAGTACCTGTCTTTCCAGAAGGGCTGAAGCTAGGTTATGTGTTCTATAATTCAGAAAATACTGAACACTTGAGTGAACAGGCACATACAAAAAGAAACATGATTCACACAGTATTAAAGTAAATCTGTTGCTTTCAGATGTAATTTCTTCTCCTTCATCATTGTTCAATGTTCCTCATTCTACATTTAATTAAATAAGGGATGTAGGATTATGCACTGAGATCTAGAAGGCAACAGGAACAGCGACAACCCTGTTTAATTGTACTGCTGCCGTGGAGCATTTAAAACCTACTGGATTATAAAAACAAATGCTGTTTGTTCTTCTTTCTTTCAGAATAACTGCTTGTTTCAGTGTAGTTGGGTTCAGTGATGTGCTATTTCAGTCCTCCAGAAAATTTACTGCTTCTTTTCCTGTGAAAATGAGTATTTGCGAAAGGGATCTGTGCTGCAGACAAATGTGTTATCAGATCATCTTAATATCTCTTTCATTCATTTAAGCAAGTGTTTATTTACTGAAGTATAATTCATAGCTGCTGTTTTGTTAAAAAGGAAAGTTTCCAGGCAATAATTGTCCCCACTTACAATAATATGGGAAGTTTGTAGTGTAGTTCTTGGTGAAACTGAAGAAAAAACACTGTGAAGTGTGACTTCACATATGACACCTGTGTAAAATTGTGGTCTCTATGTCTTCATGTTGTGAATACCTTGTTCTTGAAATGGGACTTTCATTGGGAATGAATGTATTTATCAATCAAAGTAAAAGAATTGCTTTTTTCAGTATCTGATGTAGACAAAATTAGCAAAATGGTGTGAATAGGAAGGAGTTTTGTAATAATTCCCATGAGGAAAAAAAGGACCCCACTTCCCAGAGATAAAATTTTGTCTGCAGTCAAGATCATCTGAAAGTCTTTTCCTACCTACCTGTAATGCTGCAAAATTGGCTAAGCAATTGATAGTTTTACCCATTGCATGTAACAGGAGTTGGAAGCCAGCACACATGGTATTATATGAAACTTTGTCATCCAGTGGTTTGATCAGCTAAGTTTTAAATAAGGTTAGCAAGTAGAAAAGAAATCCCTTTTCATTTGATCTCTTTATTCCATTATCTGCCAAGCTTTGAGTCACCATTGCCTCAGGTTAACGTTTTAAAAGAGCAATTAAGTAAAGAGGTTTACATCAATGCAGGGTTCAATTTTCAAATTATAGAATCAGTGGTGCTCTGCAGTGATGAGAGTTAGATGCATGTGTGATCTAGCAAACAGATTACATTTTGTTATCCTCTCTTGTTTGCTGCTTTAATGTTGCCTTCAGTAAATTCTGGGATCTGGAGTTTTTATTTGTCTCTTATAATTTCCAAGAAAGTAAGAAGCTTTTGTGTCTTTCAGGAAATTAGCTGGGTATTTTTTTCTGCTTGAGCCTCTTAGTCTTGAAATTGGTGTCATTTGTTCTCATTTAACTCATGTTCTAGGCTCTGGGAATGGAAAGTTTAGTTCTACAAGGAAGTGAAATATGGTTTTTAAGGGTGTTTTTTTGTTCCCTACTCCCATTTTCAGTCTGAGAAAACTAAATTAAAGGTGTGTGGCCCAGTCAAGTCGTTAAACAGATGTTAGTACTGCAGTAGGTTATATCTCCCAGAAAACAAAATAGATGGGTTGAGTGTTAAACCCCAGATTAAATTCAGGAAATAGTTATTGAGAAGAAGTGTCAAGTGACAGTCGGCGATGGAAGAGATGGGGCAGATTGCTTGAATGCAACAAGCCGATTTTATTGATACAGAGCTAAGTATTTGTACCTTTTCAGCAGTAACTAAAATCCTTATATAAGCAATAATCACTATAACAACCATATCTATGCTTCTTAATAATACTGCAAAACTAAAAGCTAGCACTAGCTGGCACAGGTACATACCAAGCATGCCTTCCCCTTATGTTAGCTATTTTGTGGTAGGCCTCACTGCCTGCCATAGTTTATGGCCTAGCAACATTACCACATCCACTGCTGGCATGAGTTTAGCAGCACTTCTGCTTTCTAGCTGTATCTCCACAAAGGAAGTATTGCTAGAAGGGGCCCTGAAAGCTTCTAGCTCATCCTTGTGTCCCAAGGCATACAAATACCTGTGTCTGTCACACCTGAACTGTTTGTGGTTATATCGTGTTTAATGAGGGAGGCTCTCCAGGCTCTCACCTTCTGTTGGTTCAGCAGCCTGAATTCATTAGACACGTTTTCTTAGGCTCTAAATTAAGTCTTAAATTAAATTTTCTTAGAGTCTAGATTAAATCTCCCACAGGATATTTAATGGTTCCCATTATCCCTTCTCATGGCTGTTGGGGGCACGTTGGGCAGGCAGCGCTTTTCTTACCACTGGCACCTGAGTTCTCCTTGGGCAAACTGGTTTGCTCTGATGAGGCTCCATCTCTCTGACCATGGTTATTCCCCTTCTCCCACCTCTCACTGGACTGGCAGCAACCCCATGGAAAGCCAAATCTGAGACTCTGAGCCCCAAATCCTCTACTGAAGAGCTGTTACCCAGCCTGCTCTACTTGCTTGAGCTATGTTCTGCACCATTTCCATGGGACACTTGGGGCTGTTCTGTAAAAACTAGTAACTGTAGTTGTTTAGGGAGACTTTATTAATTCCACTTGTAAAGGTCTTCAATGGACATCATTCAGAAGATTCAGGACATCTTACTGGATTTTATTTTATTTTTATTTTTTTTCCCAATATGCAAAAAAAATGAAGAAAATCTGAACAAGTACTTAGATCCTATTATCTTACCTGAACACGTGGGGAAGATAATGGAGATTTTAAATCACTTCAGTGGATGTATTGTGACAGTCTGTTAATGCCAGGTCATCCAAAATTCCTCATGCAACTGGTATAATTCTTTTGAAAGAAAACTTGTCTTTATGATACAGTTCTGATAAAGTTTTTGTACAACACAGATCATTTAGAAATGGAGGTCTGTTGGGAGATGGTTGGGGAAGGAGAAGGGGAGAAGGAAAGGAATGGAGTAAAGAAGTATGTATTTCTACAGGCATGAACTATTACCTGGTTTAAGTCTAAGTAAGGAGGTTGTATGTAGTTCTGCACTTCAGGGTGTGTTCTGCTGAAATAATTTGGATATATGGAATCTGTGCTTTGCTTTTACATGCAAGTTCTGCTTGCTCAGCACAGAGTAAACAAATTTTATGCTCCAGCAGCTGCCTCCTGATTGCTCTGTGGAAGGGGCCTTAAAAGCAGCACATCCCCTGCTCTCACCCCAGAGAAAATAGCATAAATAGCAAATACCTAACCAAATGGAACATAATGTGTAATTTCCAGCCACCCTCCATTTGCAAAACCTTTGTGGATCTGCAGTGTTCATTTAGTCCCTCAGGCACCCTTCTCAGTCATGGGGAGCGCCCAGTAATGCTGCAGTAAGTGCTGAGTCCCCTTGTTCTGGTGTGAAATGTCCTGGGGCTCAGCTGCCCCAGCAGAAGTCTGAGCATGCACACTGGTCAATTTGGGGGTCCTTAGCTCCCTCCTCTCCCATACTTGAAATGCAGCCTCTTTGTATGAGAGATTTATTGCTGTGTTTATTTATTTATCAGAGAACTTGAATTAAGCAGCATTGCTGATGTTCTGTGTTTGATGAGAGGCTGCGTAGGGCCAGAGGGGTGCTGCTGTTCACTGGCAGGTAGCACGTGCCTCGTACTGTGGTTCATGCAGTGTTCAGAGGATTTGAAAGGGAGCTCTAAGGAGCAGGTGAAAGGTGTGTAGGCAAAAAACTTTGGGTACGTGTACCTCCTGCCCTAAACAGGCAGCTACACTTCCAACAGTTCGGTCTTTTCCAAAGCAATTTCAATTATTACCTACAAATGGCTTGATGAGACGGTTGTAGGGGAAGAGAGAAGGATGAAAGACAAGTAGAACCTAAGAATGCATGTTGGGCTCTGGTTCAACTCAGCCCTCGGCAGAAACCCTCTGAAAAACCTGGCATCCCAGCAAGTAGAAGTGACGGTAACAGTCCTCAGAAATCCTGCAATAAAATCACTGGCCTGGAAATAACAGAGCTCTGAACTGGCCACTTGGCTGAAGCTATCACTTACACAGGGAGCTGGAAACAAAAAAAAAGTAGGAAACACAAAATTATAATAGTCATTGCTATGAAAATTTGATGCTTCATGAACACTTAAGCCTCATGATCTTTCCAAGCTGTGTTTTGTTGAGATGAAAGCCCTCTTTTGAATAGAAGGCAGTAGCACTAAGGGGGTTTTTTTGTAAGATTGAGAACCGTTTAAGGCACATCTGCACAGTAATCATAGGCTAATTAATCTTGGTGTTCAGTCAGCAGACCCAGTCATCTGGAGCAAGTGTGCCGTGCAGACCTACCCTTCGTGACTGAGTCGTAGGACTCAGGAAGCTGGATGGCTGACTTGCTGTGTGTGATCTCAAGCAAGTTGTTTATTGTCATCATGTTTACTGTACCAAATGTTCTACAAACTGGTTGGGTTCATTTTGGGAACTAATGTTGTGTTACAATACCAAGATGCAGTTCCCAGGCAGAAAAGCAATTTCTCCTAATCTTCTGTTTCCTCATACATAAAATGTGGTTTCTTGCTCCCTCCCTCCCTTCCCGAGAGGAATTGTATTTACGTAAATTTGCTTACTTCAATGAAAACATGTACCAGTGACCTTAAACTTGAGAATTCTGGGGCTCGGGTTTATCATGTTCTACAGTCCCCAGGTGCTCCAGGTTGCTGGACTAATATGTACTGTAATGTGATGTGCTTTAAGACTACGTTATATCACATTACAGATTAGTCAGGGATCAAGTATTTTTCACACAGACCTTTACTATATAAATGTACTACTTGCATATGTACACGTGTACCTACTCCTAAACACATTATGATAGCTGTATTTGTGTGTAGATAAACATGTTCTGACACTCGTACTCATGGCAGGTTACAGTCAGCAAAGAGGAAAATTGCTCCCCTTTCTGAGTTACCATCAGGCATTAAACTGCTCCATTCGGGGATGCTTTGTTCTTATGCCATGCTGTAAGGAGAGAAAATGTGACAATGTTGCACTTTAATTGAAGCTGACTGTATTATTATATACTTACTAAGAAATAAATTGATAAATTAAGTAAATACTATATTATTAATTAGTATATAATGCAAAGTGGCATTATGTTTCTTAAGTGGAACGTGCTTCCTACGGTACACTGCTGAATGAAAGTTTGTGGTGACTTTGACCATATGTTAGATGCTGTACAGGAATCTAGTGATAGCTAAAATAATGGTTTCCAAAGTCTGCTTCTCAGACTACCTGCAATTTTTGAACTTCCTGTTAGTAGTCCGTTAAAAAATGATCTGTTCTTGTTTGCTGTTGCTGCTGTGCTAGACTTAACAGAGGCCAAAATTTATAATTTGTTTTTTAATTTGTTACCTCAGTAAGAAAAAAATGGTTGTTATTGCCATAAAGATGTAATCAGTTGCTAGCAGAAGGAAGAGCAGTTGTTTTCAGTCTAGGAACTGAACTGAGAACCTCTGGCTCTGTCAGACTTTTTCAGGCAATGTTTCTGCAGTGTCTGCCAAGCCACATGATTCTGTACTGAGCTGAAACCTTTTCTTGCTCTTCCAGAATCTTTGTGGACAGATTGCAGTCCAGATTCAGAAGATCTTGGTGCAGCTTTGTTGGCTTCATTATAAATCTGTCCTTAGATTTCCGAGAGTTGCACAAGAGTTCAGACATGCCAAGGTGTTGAAATGCTAAGTCATGTCTTTCCTCCCCCAGCTGTCTCTCCAAGGCATCACAGAAGTGCTTTCCTGAGGCATATTGCTGCCACCTTCCAGATCCTGAAAGAGTTTTTATGGAGTCCTTATTTATGGATCCTACACACTGGTCATAGACAGGACGGTACAGCTCTGGGAGGAGACTGCACAAAAATGACTTTACTCTCTGTGCTGCCCCAACCAGTGATAGCTGTGAGCTCTCTGATGCTCTGAGTAGCAGGTTGGTGTCCTACAAATTGCTGCAGGTTAGCCTTGTCTGATAATATCTTCAGGAATCTGGTGCAGCAGAAAAGAGCCGGCAGAGTGCGAGGATCCACACTTCCTCATCCAAGAGGAATGCGATGCAGATGCTGCACAATCATGGTGCCACCGGAGATTTACTCTCCAGTGTGGAGACCTTGCAGTGACATCAGCCTTAGAGCCTTTCAGTGCTGCCAGGGTAGTTCAAAGCAGTGACTGTGCAAGCCAGAATCTAGGCCAGTCCTTTTTTAAGCACATGGAGTTGGAAGAGAGGAGGAAATACTCTGACTTCTAATACTTGGGCTGTGGCCTCAATGAGGCTGTCTCATTGTTGGCACAGATCAAGTGTATTTGCCAATGTCTGGCAGACGTGTGCTGGGAGACTTGAGAAGCAGGGATGAAATGGTGTTGTCCTAGTGCTGGGGCTGTCCTTACTGAATGCAAAATAGGAAAGGGAAGACAAATGTCCTCCCACCTTCTTTCCCTTGCAGTCTAGCACTATCCCCAATGTGGACAGCAAGTTTTCACGTATCCCATTCCCCACTATCCCCAATGTGGACAGCAAGTATTTCAAGTATTCAACTATGACCCCTTCCTTACCTTTGTGGTTATCCAGAGCTGAACATGTGCCCATGCTGTAGCTACCCTAGTTATTAATTAGCCTTCTCAATCCTTATTGTTACTTCCTAGGAATGTGTAAGCCAGTATTTTCTGTGATCTGCATTTCTACACAGTGCACAGGTCTATATCCATAACACAGTCTTACTTCTGCACCTTCTTTTGTTCTTTCAACCCACATTTCAAGATGATTCAGATATAGTCATGTTGGCTAAAATCACTACACCTTTGAAGGGTAGATACATGTTATTTTCAACCTATCATTAAATCATACTGGAAATTGAATGGCAATTTTCCAGGTTGTAGCTGGGGTGGTTTGGGTTTTTGTTTGTTTGTGTGGTTTGTTTGTTGTTGGGGTGTGTTTTTTTGGTTGGTTGAGGTTTTTTGATTGTTTGGGTTATTTTGATAAGCCAATAGATTGCAAAGAGATGAGGGGGTTTGATTTCAGTCAGCCAAAGGTAGTGACACATGCCTACAATAGACACAGGGGAATGAGGATCAGCTGTAGCTGCTTGGTTTGGAACTGCTCTCCCAATGCCCAAGTGAACAAGAAAAGATACCAACAGCTCAGTAAATTTTATTTCATTCTGAAGCATTTGCTCTCTACAAGTTATCTTACTGGAATTAATAACTTCTTTCTTACTGAGAAGTCCAGAAAACTGTAAGAACTTCTATAAGTTAAGTTCATCTCAGCAAACTTCAGGAAAATAATAGTTTTTATCACTCTTTTTCACTAGCACTAGTGTATAAGTAAAAGCTGTTCTGTAGAAAACTTTTGACTAATATCATAGTTTTGTTCCCTAAAAATCCACTAGTAGATTAAATCTGTTCAACATGAAATTAATTTAAGTATTTCTTTCTTTTTATTTAATTCCCTGAGAGCAGAAGGGGTGGCATCTGTAGTGTCCTAATAAATCATTTAGATTAATTCAACCAGGGCTGGTTTCACATGAAAAGGTTCCTGGAGCTGGTTAATTTCTTTATTTCCTTATTATCCAGAATTCTTTTAATCATTTTGAGATGTCTCTGTACAATTAATAAAATAGAAAGAGCAAGTTTGAGAAGTAGAACTATGTGTTACTTTAAGTTGTAAATTTAAATGTTGCCTCTTCTTTAGGCTAAATTACACATCTAGCACAGAACCAGAGCAGTTGTCAGGTCACTGATCTGTTTAGTCCAGTCACATTTGATTGCAATGGCCAGAAGGAAGATGCACTATGTCCTGCCATGAGCTGTGAGGAAATAATCTCTCAGAGGAAGGGCAGGCCCAAGATATGAAACCTGATGACTTTTAGCTATTTCATAAAATCCAGGATGGTGGTGCTCATTTTGTTGTTTAAAAAAGGTAAATATAAAAAGGTGGGTTTGTGTTTCCCTAGAAATTTCCAGTGCCTTTTATTCCCACTAAGATCTTGGAATTTGTGATACATGTGGTAATGGGTTTCCCTGCTTAGTCAATACATGTTTCCTCCCCAAAAATAATTTTTCAAGCACTTTGTTTTCTTACTGTTGATCTCCATATTAAATATTTTGTTGTTGTTTGGTTTGTTTTCTCCTTTACCTTCTGAGGCAAAGCAAACAGATGCATTGCTTGCCTGTGGTATGAGGTCATCAGTGAATTTAGGCTTACTGCGATTTGCTTACACGTAGAGACAGATGCAGGGCTGGTTCTTGAGATCAGCACTCCTTGCAGATCATTCCTCTTCAGAGCTAAGCTCAGGACCCATTGGGCTGTCTCCAGAAACAGCTTTCTCCAGGACTTGCATCCAGCTAATCACTGGAGCTGCACTGGGGTACCTCCATTTGTGCAGCTGCCTACAGTGACTGTGGAGCTTTAACCATCCAGGTGTACATTTAAACGCAGCAATGTTCAAAGCCTTCTTCAACAGAGGCTGAGAGAATATACGTTAACCTCTCCATAGAGCATCTTTCAGCTGAACATGGATAGATGACTTTTTGCATGGCACTTTCACAGTGCCTGCATGGGAAGCTGCAGCGTTAATTAGGGTCTACAAACAGTGCAAATGTCATTTCGACTTCTGGCCCTCTGATACTTGGGCAGTGGTGGCAACAGCCAGTATCTGTCACCCAAGCCCTGTGCTCAGCCTCAGATATGTTATTTGCTCTTAGAGTACACTTCTATAAATCCACAGGGGTTCCAGTAATGTAGTTGAGTTCCAGAGAGCTTTAATTATGCCCATGCTTTTCCGTTTCTCTCCCCGGTACCTGCTTTTAGTGAAGTAAGACCTTATGATCAGAAGGGCAGGAAAGGCTGGCCACCAAGGTTGGGAGGCTCTGGGAGAAATACTCAGGCTTTCCTCCCAGGGCAGCAAGAGACTGGGGCAAGAAGGGTTTGGCTGCCTTGTGGTTGCTTGTGTTGTTGATCTCTCAAAGCAATTTATAGAAAGCAAAGAGAGATTGCCTGAATCAGTGTTTTCATAGCTTTCGTGCATGACCCTTGCCAGCTTTTTTGCATTGCATTTTTTAAAAAAGGGGTGCATTCTGCTGCCTGCTGCACAGATACCCAGCTGGACTAACTCCATCACTATCCAGTGAACCAAGTAGTTTTGTTTGAACAAGTAATTTTCTTGCTGAATAGAAGAAGAATAAATGAGTGCTCCCAATGTATACTCACCAGAGGCCAATGGTTTAGGTTGTGTACAGCACTAACTGTGCAATACAACCATTTTTTCCCAAATTAGGGAATTTGAGGCTCAATCAAGGGTCTGTGCACTTGAAGGTGTTCCCTCAGCAAAGTACACAAAATCTTGTGCTTGAAAACAGCTTTACTTTTCCCAGGACTGATTTGTGACCTTTTTTCCCTATCATTTTGCCATGTTCAGTAAGACATGCCTGAGGTGTTGTTCCAAACTCCCTCTGGGTTCTTATAAAAGACAGTAAAAAAAGCCATGCTTATTTATCTAATGGTGAAAGTCTTGGATTCCACCTTCTCTAGGTGAAAAGCTGAAAAGGGTTGAGTCTTCTCTCTTCAGGGTGTATTTGCAAGAGAGAACTTCAGATTAACAAAGTAGGATCACTAGTATGTCCCATTTTTACTTTGTTTTTGAGCCTGGAGTTTCATTTTCCTTTCTGCCAAACTTTGTGCTGTCCTCTCCTGCTGCAATTCCTGCCTTCCCAAATGTTAAACTCTATTAAGTAACTGGCACTTCAGAGCCAACCTGAGTCCTAACAGATTGCAAACCCACTGTGAAGCAGAATGTCCTTCCGCATGAGGCTGGACAACATTCATATTGCAGATTGCAGGTTTTTTCACATAGTTATCCCTGTACTTGATATGAGTACATGAATTTATGGGGTAGTATACTGTATGATTTGTCATATAAAATTAATGGGGTTTAATGCACATAACCATAACTGTGGATGCAGTATTGATTAAATCCCTTTAGTGCAGTATGGCCTCTGTGAAGACCAGCTTGCCCAAACCCTCCTTCTGTAACACAGTGAGTTATCTCTTCAGGTGACTGATTAGTCAAAGCAGCACAGTTTGGCTTTTCTTCCCCAAAGTGTGAGATCTCAAACATTACCTAGGACCAGATCATTTCTTCTGCAAAAAGAGGCCTGGGGGAAGCTGAGGGACAAAATCTCTGTCGGCAGACTGCACCAGAGTCCCTCACTGGGGCAGGAACTGATGTACCATAGAAACCTCCCCAAGTGGTGGCAAAACCTGGGACCTTACAAGACCTAGTAGAAGATTGTGTGCTTCTGTGTAGGAGCTTTTCCCCGTGGCAACTCCCTGAGCTGCAGCTGCCTTGGGATATTTATCCATCAGTGTGGGGCTGTTACTGTTGTCTGAGGTGCCGCTTCAGTACCTGTCGCTGTCACATCTGAAGGCTTTGCACGGGTCCTGTACTTGCCCAGGATATGTGCTGGCAGCTGCACCTCAGCCATGCTCCACCTGCCTGTGGCCCCAGGCTGAGGTGATGAGGATGGTTGGGCTCTTCCACAGCCTTGTTTCAAGTCCTGGAGAGGGACTGCTTGTGCCTTCGGTTCTACACCTGCACAGTCACACCCAGCTGGGAAAGACCAACCCTGCAAAGACAGTGGGCACCTTCTACCTGCTTTGGCAATTTTGGTAGGAGTGCAGGCACTTAAATAGGTGGCCAGTGCTTAAATGATTTTGAAGACTTGGTGTAAAGCATTTGAGTAAGGCTGTGTTGGAGCAGAGAGTTGAAGTTTGCTTTCCAAGGCCAACTGACTTGCTCCTTCTGACCTCGTCTGGAGAGGAAAAAGGAAGTTAAGTCTTCTGTTCCTGGCTCACTCCAACTGCATTTGCTCCCCAGAACAAGCCCCCAGCACAGTCCTTGCCTAGTGAATGGGAGCCCATCATTGCCCCTGCCTATGGATCGTGCCCTGCAAGTGTGGGATCTGTGGGGTGCACACATGCCCAAGTTTCCCCCTTGCTGGGCGCTTCAGTGCTGCATCCTTGCAAGAGCAATAGGAATTATAAAGCAGCCAGCCAGCTGGTGCCCTGGCAAGTATTCAGGCTTTGCTTAGAGTAGTTGTGTTGGCCAGAACTGCACAGCTCCCTCTTCTGCCTTCATCCTGGCTGAGTAAGTGTAGAAAGACACCTCTCAGTTAAACAGCATTCCAACATCTTCCCTGGTGCTTTGAAATATTTTCCTATCTCTTTTAATATTGGCAAGTGCCTGTGTTGGCAGCTTTCTGGCTTTTGTCAGAAGCCATTGGGTTGCTCTGTTAAGCTTCAGCTCCTGCAGCCAAATGATAAATGACCTCCATCCTTGTGGGGTTTTTATGGCTGAGAAAGAAATGCCACAATATCAGAATTTTAAAATCTAGAAGCTAGAGGGAAAAAAAGAGAAGGGACTATTCATTATTGTTAATAATAATAAAACCATGGTGTTATACTGCTAATCACATTGTGTGTGACATGTGGCAGTGAAGAACCCTTACCAAATTTCACAGAAATTTAAAATATTGCTAGGAGGAAATTTTCCAGGCAACAACACACTGACACAAATCTTCATTCTGTATTGGTTCAGCCATTTGGGCAGCACTACTTGCCTCTCATGCAGTAGGTTTGTTGGTGTAATGGCTGGTATCTACAAGGTCCCTCACAGTTAGCAAGGACATGTGGGTACCTTCCAAGGCAGAGCAATTCCATTCCTCCAAATGCCTCTCTGTGTCTAAGGCTTGGCCTGTTAGTCCTACCTGCAGCCCTTTCTGTGCCCTCCTTCCAAGGGGAATGTGGCAGCCAGCCAGCATCTCTGAACAGAGGGGATCACACTGTTGGTAAGCAGAGGTAAGCCATGATTTCCTTTGTTACAACAGAAAGACAGAGAATAACAGCTCGGTGTACACACGTTATCCCAGCTGCAGGGATCTGCGCTGCTGGAGCTCAGGAGAATGGCTCTCGGAGGTTAAAGATTAGCAGCAGCATACCTCGAGTCACAGGATGACTCTGCCCCTTGCACTTTGCTCTGTCCCCGGCTGTGGGCTCGCTGCCCCAGGGAGAGAGCTGGTGCCTCTGCTCTCCGAAATAGCCACTGTTTGCTTCCTGGGGAGAGCCGTCCTGCCCAGGCAAGTCCAGCTGCATTGTCCTTTTCCAGGGAGGGAACTAGGGACAGAGAGGTTAAATGACTAAGTAAGGCCAAACAATGAGTCAATACCAGCAGTCGAACTGGAGCTCACGAGTCCTTGGCTTCTGCTCCCGTGTTTTCTCTCCTGCTGGAGGAGACGGGAAGCCGAGAGGCGGGCGCCTGGGAGAGAGGCAGCCTGCAGAGGACAGAATAAACACCCTCTTGTGCGCGAGTGAACACAACCTCGTCTGTCTGCTCCTGTGCGCTGAGAAGGAGTCCAGTGTGTGCTCCTGCCATAAACTGGAGAGCCAGATCCTCTCCTGCACTGCAGCTGCTTTGTGCTGCCCGGAGGAGCGTGGCCCCAAGGCTGGCACGGCTGGGCGGGAGCGGACACCTCCGGCTTAGCGCGCTGTGCCGTGACAGCTTTCCCTGGGGCTGCCCGAGGGCTCCCACCTTGGGAAAGAGGGCTTGAATGCACCTGCAGATGGCTGGGGGGGCCCAAAATTTGGGGGATTTTGGGGAACCTACAAGACACCAAGATCCACTTGACATCCAAGTTCTGGGCACTGTCCTTGGCCACCGCTTGTAGCATGACGAACACAGAAATATGTGTTACAGCGTTAGCTCATTAGATGAAAATAGTTTTTCTGAAAGCACTGCATACTTTTGTTGAAAATTATTAATGTTATGAATCCAGATGGTTTGAGTTATGTATCTGGATGGTTTCATGCCAGATTTCAGTCCAGACTGGAACTTTCATGTGGTTGTTACAGGCCTGGGTGCAGGGAGATTTTAGTTTTCTGACAGGCGTCTGTGTGAAAGCCTTGCTTTCTCACGGACGCTGTGGGAAAACAGTTCAGAGATATTGTAAACTATGGTATTGTTATGATNCCCCGGCTGTGGGCTCGCTGCCCCAGGGAGAGAGCTGGTGCCTCTGCTCTCCGAAATAGCCACTGTTTGCTTCCTGGGGAGAGCCGTCCTGCCCAGGCAAGTCCAGCTGCATTGTCCTTTTCCAGGGAGGGAACTAGGGACAGAGAGGTTAAATGACTAAGTAAGGCCAAACAATGAGTCAATACCAGCAGTCGAACTGGAGCTCACGAGTCCTTGGCTTCTGCTCCCGTGTTTTCTCTCCTGCTGGAGGAGACGGGAAGCCGAGAGGCGGGCGCCTGGGAGAGAGGCAGCCTGCAGAGGACAGAATAAACACCCTCTTGTGCGCGAGTGAACACAACCTCGTCTGTCTGCTCCTGTGCGCTGAGAAGGAGTCCAGTGTGTGCTCCTGCCATAAACTGGAGAGCCAGATCCTCTCCTGCACTGCAGCTGCTTTGTGCTGCCCGGAGGAGCGTGGCCCCAAGGCTGGCACGGCTGGGCGGGAGCGGACACCTCCGGCTTAGCGCGCTGTGCCGTGACAGCTTTCCCTGGGGCTGCCCGAGGGCTCCCACCTTGGGAAAGAGGGCTTGAATGCACCTGCAGATGGCTGGGGGGGCCCAAAATTTGGGGGATTTTGGGGAACCTACAAGACACCAAGATCCACTTGACATCCAAGTTCTGGGCACTGTCCTTGGCCACCGCTTGTAGCGTGACGAACACAGAAAAATGTGTTACAGCGTTAGCTCATTAGATGAAAATAGTTTTTCTGAAAGCACTGCATACTTTTGTTGAAAATTATTAATGTTATGAATCCAGATGGTTTGAGTTATGTATCTGGATGGTTTCATGCCAGATTTCAGTCCAGACTGGAACTTTCATGTGGTTGTTACAGGCCTGGGTGCAGGGAGATTTTAGTTTTCTGACAGGCGTTTGTGTGAAAGCCTTGCTTTCTCACGGACGCTGTGGGAAAACAGTTCAGAGATATTGTAAACTATGGTATTGTTATGATACCAAGGAAGAAAATACATAAGGTAAGAGTTACCGGGTCCAGCCAATTCCTCTGGGGGGTGGTTGGTCAGTTAACCAATACCCTTATGTCAGTCCAGCGTGCTAAGGTATATAAGCGCTTCTGTAAAATAATAGTGTCGGTTTTCTTATCTTCATAAACCGTCCGTGTCGTTCCTCACTGGGACTCTGCTCACTAGCGACACTTTCACAAATGAAATCTATTCTCTCTTTGAGGGAGTTGCTCATGGAAAGAACAGTAGACCTTAAAACGCAGGGAATGCAATATTAGAAATCATTTTCTTACAGTGTCATTTAAAACTACATAAAATTAAAAAACTTAACTGCTTTACAATTTTAATGTAGGCCTTATGTAAATCTAGTGAACTTGTCAGAGGATAGTATGATGCTTGAATTAAATAAAGCTAGATTGGTTGCATTCCTGTCCCTGACAATATGAGGTGACTAAAAGGTCATCTTCATTGACCTCCTGCCTTTTTATTCCAAGATACTTTTGACTGTTTCCTGGCTTTGTTTAGCAGAAGCATCCAGCTCTGTCACGGAGCTGACAGTCACTGAGAGTGCCATGCTATATTTATGCTTTACGCAATATTTGTGTCAAAAAGCCTCTGTCTAAACAGACTCGATGTCAGTAAGAGATGACCCTGGAACAAATGGTCTGAAGTCCCAGAAAGCTGATCTTTCCCAAAAGTGACTAATGTGAGGCAAATGGAAAATACTGTTCTGAAACAAGTCTGATCCAGCTGTGTGCATCTGATTAAAAACATCAATTGCTAGGGTTCTAATCCAAATAAATTATGACACATTTTGATTAAACAAAACCAGGAAATTTACCATTTTTAGGATGTGTTTAAATGTGTCAGTATCTTTTATCTAATATACTGATACTTTTGGTATCTGTTTAAAGCGACCCCAGTGTGCAGACAATATATGCTTTTTTAGCCCAAATTACTTTTGTTTCCTTGCATCCAAGATGGAAATTCTTGTCCCCCACTAGCAATCCATCTCAAGATCACATACAGCTGGTTTTTCCGTAAGTCAGCTGCTTCTTTCCAGCTGGCCTTCTGTACAACTGGGTCTTTTTTTTCAGACCTTGTATAGGTCTATCTGGAGTGTTTTCACTGTAATCTGTACTCTATATAATAATGGGAGATTTTTTTTTAAGTGTGTAACAGAGTATAAAATCTGAGGAAATCTGAGAACTCAGAAGAGAAAAAGTCAAGATGAGAAAAATTATGTCATTTTAAACACAAAACGTAATCACTAGTATAGCTTAATCCAAAGAAATTCATGTCAGCATCAGCATGGCCATGTGACTTTGGAAAGAGCTGAAAATGCTTCCTAGCACCATTCTTCTTAGGGCTTAGAGTATCTAAGAATCTAATTCTAGTATCTTACATAAATAAATAAACAAACCCAATTCAGTTCATCAGTTGAAAAGGAAATCTGATTTTTAAGATGTATGCTCCATTTACATATCAATAATCATAATCATCTACTTCTAATGATGAATTTAGTAATTACAGCCAAACTCTAGTGGACATAGCAAGTGGTGACAGTGGTGGCAAGAATTACTTCGGAGGAGATATGGCACTTCTTTTGCAAGTAACAAGAAGTGTAATATTAATAGTACATTTTCAGGATGTTGGACTGCTTGAAATACTCTGATCTGCTGAGATTTGGGTAGGTGGCTTGACCGGGAATTCTGCATAACATGCAAGGTGCTGATATGCCTTCTAATTACAATGCAATGTGGCAAGATCAAAATTTGGATTTAAGAACTAGTTTTCAGGAAATTCCATCTCCAGTGAGCAGCTTGGGACACAAGGCAGAAGGGTACAGGAATTAAAAGCTGTGTGAGACGATGTATGTTAATGCCCATGTGTGCTCGTTAATAATTTATGTTAGACAGAAGCAGTATGGGACAGCAAAGAGGATTGTTCTTGCATCCAGCATGACGTGGTTTCACAACGCTCCTAAAGAAACAAGAGGAGTTACTTCAGTACAGCAGCCCTTTCTTCTGCCCAGTTTGTTTGGGGAAAGGGTGAGCCAGTCCCTTACACACAGTGCAAGGGAATGTCCTCCGCTCTGCCAGAGGATGGCAAAATAAAAATTGCCTCAGACTGAATCCATCTGTCACCACAGTATGTTTTGCCCTCTCTGTAACAATGTGGTGATAGCAATTCCTGATCCCTCTGGCATATCGCCCTGAGGCAGACAAGGAGATTAACCTAAATTTAGCATGATATTGTTCAAAAAATAACCCCATCTCTCAATTCTTTTTCCCTCAGTAAGCAACAGTGTTCTGATAAGTGGAGAAGGTAGGAAAGGGAAATGCCTTTTTTGTAGAATAGAGGCCTCTTAATTGCAGGATACCATCCATCTTCTCAGGATGCGTCTGACACTGAATTTCCTCCAGTGGCTTGTGAAAAAGAAATGTTTTATCAAACATCCTGAATTTCACTCCTGTTTGGGTCTAATTATGTCATTTGCTAGTCAGGACGATTCTGAGATACTTAAATATGCAAAGATACTATGAAGTTCTTTGAAGGTCTTTTAGTAAATTATTTTGTAATTATGCATAAACCCAGTCTGAAGCAGATGCATACAGATAAAGCAGTGAAGGTTGATTAAAGGTATGTAGGTCATCAGAGTGAAATTCAAGACTTGTGTTGGTTTATGTTCTTACTGCCTCTACAAGATGCAACCTTGATAGTTGCTACATAATATAACAGAAAAAAAATGTTGAGTCTTGCCCAAGGATATGTGTTAAATCTATTTCTTCTGTTGAAAATCTAATTATAATCTAAATTACATAAATTCCTATTGTGTATAATAATTGCTGCTTCCTCCAAAGTATTTGTGACAGGCATCGTAGCAGCTATCAAGGGCTGCTTTTCCAAGATTTCTATGCTCTGAGTACAAGATTCTTCTGAAAAATTTCTCATTTAATGCCTGCATATAGGATGAACTTGTGTTTGTTTGGACAGTTTATACTATGCTGGAAAAAGTACTCAGATATTCCACACAGGTAACTTATACAGAGCTGGTTCTGGGTTTTCTTGTCTTTACTGGGTCATTTTCTTCAGCAGGTCTCTCTGTAGGGATGAGAGTACAAGGGACTTAGAGGAAAAAATAGGGTACAGCTGGCATTGTTTTGAGGACGAAGTTCAGCACTAGCACATGTAAGGCACTGTGCGTTTGCCTGTGCTCCAGTATAGGTTGCTTCTCGAAGACACGCTTTTGTCACTATGTTTTTCAAGCTCTTCCTGAATCTCTTATCACATGTTCTTTATTTGTGGTTATTGCAGCAGAGTAGCGTGAATGGGCTCTATTTGCTGATGGGTGGAGGAGTGATTTGGCAGAGGAGTGTGATTCACGTTGTGAAGAAATTTGGCCAGCAAGTCATTAAACCAGGCGCGTGCGCATGCACACGCAAACACAGAGCGCAACCCTGCCTAGGGAGGATGTGTAAATAATGAGTAGGAGAGGGGGATTAAACGCCTGCTGACCCATCAGGCTTAAAGAGCTGGGGAAAGGAAGTTGCCTATAATCCAGAGCAAAGCACGTGATGAGATAGCAGCAAACTCATGGTTTAGGAATCCCTGAGTGGATAATTCAGCCTTTTCTGGCTGCAGTGATGAATCACTGAGTGTTTTTCTGGGTGTGAGCCCTCAGGTGAGGAAATGCTGGCCACGATGGAAGTGACCTCGACAACAAGCTCACTGGCACAGATCAGGGGCTGTTCTAAAGCAGAAAGGCAGTGGCCCAGCAACACAACACATCGTTTAATTGTAAGAGTAGGACAAAATAATGATTTGTCAAGATTTAAGAGCACAGCTCTATTACATGTCTGAGGCCATGTAGGTGCTGTTAGCATCTATCTTAACGAATGATAATTATACACGCTACCTTCAAAAGAAAAGTAATCTGAGCTGCAGTGAAATGAAGTTGTAAAGGCAGCAGTGACTGGAAAAAAACATGAGGATTTTCTCCCTTCTTTGTTATTGCAAAGTGCTGATGTAGAGACATTTAGATTTTGGGTTTGGAGACTTGTGATCAAATATAATGTTGTTGTAGACCCATCAATATCAATGAAGTTACCTTAAGCATGGATTCAGTCATATTTCTGTGGTCACAGAATGGTGTATCCATCTTAAAATATAGTACTTGTACAGAATGCCCAAGAAATCTTAACACACTCCAGAGTTTTTAAAGTGCATATGAAGTTTTGACCAGGTAAGTATGGGTAGCTGTGTGTAAGTACTCAACAGCTCTCTGTGATATTTCTGTGATACTGTGTAAAACAGATTATCTTGTCATAGTGTAAGTACCTTCAAAGATAAGTTATCAAAAAGCAAAGAAGTAGAGACAAGCTAGCACTGCAAGCAAAACTACCTGTCCCTGCATAAACAGTGCTCCTGTGCTCCAGGAGAACAGACAGACAGACAGACAGACAGACACCGCTGTAATTGTAGTGAGGGCCAGCACCTTGCGGCCATCAACATTGCTGGAAAATGAGGGTTTGGATGTCATGAGTTTCCATGACCTAATGCTCACAGAAGTTTGCTGTCTGGGCAGAACTGCTGTTGCTGCAGCAAGCCAGCTCTCCCCCTGGCAAGGACTGGGTGAGGAGGGCAGTGAGGGGGAGCTGCATTAAAACTTGACAAATCACTGCTGCTACTCGCTGTTCTAGGAACTATAAGAAGTTAGGAAACACAAGACTTGTTCCTCTTTACCTCCTAGATTGCCGTGTAGGAGAGTTCATGGACAGCAACAACCCAATTCTGCAGCCTTCTCCAAATCTGGTGGGTTTAAAGGGCAATCAATTTAAATTTTATAAAAAGACAGCTCTGCCTGTTGGCAAGCAACTACTGCCTGCTCATTGTACTGAGTCATGCTCCATTCCACGAAAAGAGGTTAATCTGTCTGCCCAGCTACAGCTCTGACTTGTGGCTCAACACAAGGCTTGATCCAAAGCTTGTCCACGGTCAGTAAAGGGGTGTCTGTCAGCTTTGGTGAGACTAAAGCTCTGTGAGGGTTCCCAGTATCAAGGTAAATGTGTGCAAGGGCTCTTTGGCTACAAAAAGGAGCACATAATGTCTAGTTTTAAGAAGCAACATGAAGAGTGTAGATTTGAGCAGAGTGTGGTGTTTGAGCAGTGTCAGTGCCAGTAGATTGCTGAATGGAGTTAATTCAAGAACTCCTCTGCTCACCAGGCTGTAAAGTCTCCATTAAAAAGCAAACAAACCAACCAACAAACACTTCAGTTGTATTTATGCTGTTATGAAAAGCTGAAAAATGAGAGAAGGAAAAAAAGGAAGCTGTTTACAATTTCCTGAAATTTGAGACAATGTAAAAAGTTTTATTTTGTCTTGATTTGCTATTTAAAGAGATTTCCTGTAGTCAAAATCTCTCTCTGCTTTTATAAATCCAAATGTACACATTCCATCAGCTAAGGCAAAGCCAAAGGGTTTGGAATTTGGCAGAAAGTTTTACTAATGAATGATTAGCATTTATCTCGTAAATAATATTGCTTTGTTTCAGTCTTGCATAGGAAAAAAAGTATCTGAGTTTTAAAAGCCTCCTCAAGCAATCATTACCATAAACTTAAAAACACCCATTGCACTTGAGAACAGAGAAAATGGAAATTAGCATGCTGTGCTGACTGTGCCCTCCTGTAATTTTCCCTCTTGGGGATGGATAAATGCTGCTTCTTCCCATGCCAGCACCTGCTCTAGCATTTTCAGTGTCAAGAGAGGAGCAGATCTGGTCTGGGAGCATCATCTTTTTTAGGGAAAAATTATCTGCCATTAGTCCAAAGAAATGGCTGGATGGGTGGAGCTGATACAGGGCATTTTGTGAGATAGCTACAACTTGATGGCTAAATCACTCTCTAATCTGTTAGCACTTTGAATTTAAATAAGATCACTTTCATAGTGGTTTCCTCCCACTTACAAGTTCCACAGTCCCTGAGAATATGAAGTCCTATAGAAACTTTTTCTTTGGGAGATATATTAATCCAATATTATCATAAAACATCACATGATTAACACTGTGCATTAAGCCTTGTTTACTTCATAGACTTTGTTAATGAGGTCAAAACCAAGAACTTCTATTCAGAGGTAGACTCCATCGTTAAAAGCCAGACATCCTGTTTCTCTTCTCCTAGTCCATTGACCTCTGGCCCTGCAAGTCTTGCTCTGGCTATTGGATGGCACAGAACAGTTTGTGGGAACAGCTCCTCCACCTGATAAAAACGCTAATGTCACTGAAAGGACTTTGTGGACTAAATTTTGTCTCCCTATACAGGGTCTATAGTTCTAGGTGATGCTTGTCCACGGGTCCCTTTTTCCTTCTTTTGTATTCATGTGTTACTTCTTGCAATTTGATTTTACTGTAGTAGAGAACTTCATACTTTAATACCATTGAACTTTTGCCTATTTGATCATCAGAGGTGCTGGAATCAGGAGAATTATGCCAGCTCTTCCACATACTTCCCATGCAACCTTGTGTACCAGGCACTTGGGCTGGGTAGTATCATCCTTACTCATGCAAAACACATGAGCAGTCCCACTGACTGCTCTGGCTAAGACACGTGAGTGAGCAATCACCAACCTGAGCAAAGGTTATAAAATCTTGTACTTAACTTCTCTGCACCTGCAGAGAACTGTTAACTACTAGGAAACATTATTATTTCATTTCCTTAATGAGCGGTGCAGGCTGAAATACCTTAGCAGCTTGAGAAGAAAGGTACTGCAGAAGGGTAGCGGAATGACAGGATGAACCTATTAAGCTCCCCATCTTATGCTGTGATATTTGGTAGCTTTGGTAATGCTCTCTCCAAAATCCCAAACAGGAGACTTCCTCCCAGGTGTGAAATATTCTGGGTCAAGGCCCCATTACTGTCTCTGAACTGTGCTCCCACCTGGCCTCCTGCAGAACTTTTCTCTCAGATCAAGCATCATGATCACATTGAAATATTTAATCTTCTTTGAAATATGTTACTAAAAAGCTTAACCATTCAGAAAATATCTGTTTCTGACATAAATTACCATTTTTCCTGATAGGGGTTTGTTTGTTTGTCTCCCTTTGACAGAAAAAAAAATCCATGTTGTCTCTGCCAGATGAGGAAAACAGGTCATGTTGAAAAAGATGTGGGTAACATGCCCTTAGCACCCCCACCCCCAAACAAACCATGGTGAATGCTACTTAAAACAGGTTTAATATATCTGAGAGATTAGGATCAGTCTTTGTCTCTACCCTAGATAGCCTGCTTTTAAATGTGACCTCCTTTCCTTGCTTAGACAGATGCTCTTTGTCTGCTGGGACCACTCGCCGTAAAGCCATCCTGACAGCTACCTCGCTTCCCAGTCTCTCCCAAAGGGCCAAGACTCTTCCAAGTGGTTTCCTCCTACTAAAAAGACTATAATTAGCTGCTTCCTCCATTTTCCTCTCTTTAAAATTGGCATTACACAGCCTTTCTTCCCATCTTCTCAAGCCTCATCCCTCACCCTGTCCTGCTTTCAGACCCATGTAAAAGGAATTGCTATGCTATGGGACTGTAAGCACATCGTTTAATAAAGACAAAAAGCGAAGTTTTGTGGTAAAGAATCAACATTTTCTTCCTTTCCCACTGGGCTGTGGCTTCTCTGTTACCCAAAATAAATACTACCGGCTTGTTTCTGAACTATGACTTCCTCCACATTTATGCTAAATATTGTTATTACCCTGTTTATTTCAGTAGCCCAAGTATTAAGATTTCCTTTATTGCTCCAGTATGTTATTTTCCCCTATATATAAGTAGCTGCATAATAAACTTTCCTGTCCATTTCTACCAGTGGAATAGCTTTTGAAGATGTAAATTCAGCAACAGTACTCACAGATTCAAAAACTTCAGCTAAGAATGTATTTTGAAAGAATGTTATGAGGAAATTCTTGGTTTATAAGGGATTTGAAGCTGAGAAGTCTCCAAAATCTTATAAGAAGAGACATTTTCTTACAAAAAGCGTCAGATATCATTGTTCATTTAACAGAATTTAGTGTCAATATTTTTAAACTTCTCCAAAAAAAAAAAAAAAAAAAAAAAAAAAAACAACGAAACAAAGAAAAAAAACCCCAAACCCCCAAATCTTGGCATTGTCTGAAAACTGGCTTGGCAAATTTATGGAACTCGTCTTAGTTAAAACAAATTATGTGTCAGCTTTTCAGATTTTTCCTACTCAATTATGCAGGTCTCAAAGCGCAGATCACCAAAGAAATGACTGAAAAGCTATTTTAAGTTATTTCATGTGTTAGTTTTTCCAAGCCAAGCTTTGTAATAAAAATGTGACAATTAGCATTCCTTTGTAATTTAATGCAAACTTATTCCTTTTTAATTTATTATAAATTTATTCCTTTTAAATTTATTTCAAAGGAGGATAGCTTTACAAAATAATTTTCTAGCTTTTTGCATAGGCTCTGGCAAGTAAACTCTTATCTACTGAACTATATGTGTTTGAAAATAGATATACAGTACTTCAAACAGCAATTCTGAATTATTATGGAAGCATAGCTGTTAGTATGTATTTCTTTTTAGCTTTGTAGCCTAGGACATTTTGTAGGACACATACTCACTTTGCCAATTAAAGTCTTGTATCAGTCTCATTCTTGAGAAGCCCTAAATCCTGTTGTTCGTTTCCATACTTTGTTCCTGTCATTTGTATCCATCAGTTCATAAATCTAAAGTCTAAGTTGCTGAATCCAGAATCTCCACCCAGTCCAAAAGGCCTCTGCATGTCTTTACACACCATAACTTTCAAGATAATTACCCCATCAGGCCTATAGGATAAGCACCCAGTTAAGTTTTGTGTTTCAAACTACTCAGATGGCATACTAGACAAATCTCAGTTATTCCTTTATTGCTCTACATAAAATCTGATTCCACCTCTTCAGCTAACGTCCTTGTTAATTAGTATTATCTAGAGGAATTTCTGGTAGTCAGAATGCAGTAGGTTGAACAAGGACACATCTAAGATGTGAGCAGTTTCACCCATACTCTTGAAAAACTCTGAGACTACTGAAGAACTTTATCCTACTCCTTGTCTAGACTCAAGCTTATTGCTGGGTTTTCCCGGTCAGGATCTCTGCTGTCATAGGTTGTGTACACTGGTATAAGCCAGTAAAGTAAGTGTATGCCCCGGGAAATCCAGTGTACCTGGGGATGTTCCCAGGCCAAAACAGAGCAAACCTCATGGTTTACCAGTGTCAGTGATTGCATTTAGCCTACCAATCCAAACAGTCACGGGAGCCTGGCAAACCTGTGGGATTTCTGGTGATCCAAGGAGTGCTGTATATGCTTGGTTCTGTTGTGTTGGCATTAGCACAGGTATCTTTTGCATGGACTGATGTTCAGAGCAACAGCAGTGTGCCACTTCCAGAGATTTTGTGACTTCGTGGTATCAGAAAGGAGAATCAGTGGTATCAGAAAGTGTGGTATCAGAAAGGAGTGCTCACTGTTGTGAGCACTTTTGCTGAAGTTATGGGGAACCCCACAAGCTGTTCTGCCCTGAGGATTGCACAGTAAAACAAGTGGCTCTCATCTTGCATGACAAATAAGGCACTCATTTGATTTAAACAGGTATACACTATGACATCCTTTGTCAGTGGAGACAATTTTCTACTTGAGAGAAAGAATGGCCAAATAATGATACAAGAGCACAAAGCTGACACAGAAAAGATATTACACATTCAGCTTTTATTTAAAGTGACCTTCAGCCCCTAGAACAGCCAGGGCACTTCCCCACGCATTTCTGTCACTGGTGGCAGAGAATCAGCCTTAGAGAGAGCAAAGTGCAGCAGCAGCAGTGGCAGCATCATCCCTGCCAGGCCCCAGCTCTCTGCTGATTCGGGTTGTCACTGAGCCAACAGAGACTTTCATTGCACAGCAGTTCATCTACCAATGCTTTAAAACAAGACTGCATCCCCTTTCCTCATTTGACCTGCTCACTGAAAGCCCATAGCAAAATCTGCTGGTTTAACTTCTCCTCAGGAGGGTAACATTCCAATTATTTTGACATTGTGAAATCCAGACTTTGCTAAGCAGGTAGGAAAAATAATAAATGCTATTAGTTTACCCTGAACTGTTTGTCGGCATTCATGTCCCAGAAGCCGACTGGTTGGAATAACAGCTATCAGGCTCAGTTTTGCTGGAAAGACACTTGAAGCAAAAACTGCCAGTGGATAGGGATGCCTGAAGGAGGGATGGTGCCAGAGGAACTCAGTAGAAAACAACCTGAAATGTCTCTTCTCACATGCTCTGTAATTAAACATCAGAGTCAAGACTTCCCTTCAGAAAAAAACACTCCTAACGGAGACTT
This sequence comes from Ifrita kowaldi, assembly GCA_013398055.1. NCBI lineage: Eukaryota > Metazoa > Chordata > Aves > Passeriformes > Cinclosomatidae > Ifrita > Ifrita kowaldi. The sequence goes on along the minus strand of VZRS01011721.1, from coordinate 532,778 downwards.
AACATCTTACATAAAAACAAATGAGAGAAAATTACTCCAGAATACAAAATCCAAGGCTGTAACACAGCCAGAGGCATTTGGCTGAGGACAGTCAGCCAGCAGCTATTGCTGCAGGGAAAACCATTGTAGATTTGGCTGCAGAGATGTTTCCAGGCAGTCAGGCCATGTGAATGGAATAATGGCCTCTACATGGATGGGAGATATGCCTGCTGGATCAGATCTGGATATTCTATGGTTGATTTAAAGGAACAGTCCTTTTTGTTTAGGAAGAGCATATCTCACTAGGAATAGGATACACGTGAATATGTTTGCCTGTGTCAAGGAACACCTCTTAGCTCCAGGTGAACAGTGTTTTTGTGAAAGTTCCGTCTTGCCTGTCCCTGTCCTTCCCCAAATCATGTGACTCAGAGGCTGGAGAGTTTAAGTCCTTACATCATCTGTCCTTGAGGAGAAGTCTGCAGTTAGAACTGCTTTTGTGCAAGGAAGCTGCTGAACAGCTGTAGCCTGAGGAAAAAAAAACCCAACCAACAAATGGTTGTTGCCAGCAGGGGTCAGAGCAGAAGCTCAGCAGGGTTTGGTTGGGGATTGCTAGGGAAAACGGTGAAGAGGTTAGCAATGGGAGAGGTGGCCTGGAGGATGCATTCAAAAGTGAGTTTCTGTGAGCTGGGAAAAACTGCTTGGCAGGTTAGGAACCACCTGTAGGGACCAGGATGAGGTAAGGCCCAGATTTTTATCTCATTGCAATTGCCTCGTTTGATGGTGGTTTGTGCTTCTCTGCAGATACACTGCGGGCCTGAAAAGGTGCTAGGAAACTCTTCAATTTCATTGCCATTAAAAATTCCAGGGGAATCTCTGGATCTGATGTGGAATTAAAGCTTTGAATTTACCTCGCAAGCCAAAGAAGGAGACGGTTAGGAAACATGACAGGTCAGCTATTTAGAACTGTGGGAAAAATGTTCAGTGTGGGTACAGTCCTCCATATAGAAGGCCATGATTAGTAGATTGGATAGCCAGAGATAGCCACCAGTCCTACCTCACACAGATGCAGCGTGGATCTTGTATGGGTGGAAAGCAAAGCTTGGAAATAGAAGACTCATAAAACAAAACTAAAAACATTAGTAGGTTTCATGACTCACTGCGGTGCTTAAGGGGGTTTATGTTTGTTTGGGTTTTTTAAATGCCATATTACCGTCACATTTCCTCTTTAATTTGTTATAACTTTGAGGTGTATCTTTTCAATTTAACTTTAATTTAATTTTGTGACATTGTCTATAGCACCAGTTTTTTATTCTTCTAAACACCTTGGACTGATGTAGCAATGACAGGAAACACCAGCAACCTCCTGATAAAGAACACCCTTTGGGTAAACACGTCACCAGAGACACACTGAATGATGTGATATGCTGAAAAAATGCACAGGTTGACTTCAAGAAAACAAGAAAATGTACTTCATCATATAGCAGGTCTTGTCCTCAGCATCCCTCAGGTAAGCTCACTGCAGTAATTTCTAAATGTCAGCTGTTACTTTGATAGCATAGTGCTTTTTTATTTGTTCAGTGACTGTTTTTGATGTCAAGAGCAGCTGCGTTCAGTCCTTTTTCTTTAAAAAAAAAGGGTAGAGCTTAGCATCTGAAAAAATTGTCTTGGTGTGACTAACCACAAACAGGACACATGACTGAGTGGTGCTGCGTTTGCTATGTTCCCCTTCAGTTTAAACAGTTTGAACAAGAATATTCTGTAAACTTAAAGGGGAGCTCTCAATTTACAGAATATGTTTAAAGCTCCTCATCGAAGCAAGCTCCAAACTTTATCCTCTGTCAAAAAAATAAGAAAATCTGTACTCTGCCAAAGGGAGAAGCAGAATTTGCTCCCCTCTGTCTTCTCTCTTTAACCTCAGTGTAAGAGTCAGATTTCCAGGAAATATTTGTAGGGTTTTTGACAACTGCCTTTCCTGGGTAGCTAGAGCTATCCTTAGGGCTGTTTCTGAATATTCAAAGAAAAGAAGTGTCAGCTAGTATGAACATCTCACATGCAGAAAGAAGTGAAGCACTTAAATCCCTAAGGTATGATTTTTATTCTAACACTGGTAATAAATTAAATGCTTGAGTAGACTTATTGGTTTTGCTAGTAATACTGGATTTTTTAAAAAAGGTTTGAATACTTAATTCTATAAAGTATCTTGGAACTGCCAACTATTTAATACTCCTACTAATGAATGATCTTGTGCCCTGTAACCAAAGAAAAATGCTTTTCTTCAAAACCTAATATGAAGCAGTGATTACAAAAAACCCCATAGATACTTGCAGTTTTCTGACCTGCCCACAGTCACATAATTTGCTCAGCAGCAATGCAAGGTATGCAGCCTACAAAGCCTCTTTTGTAGCCCATCATCTAGCCATAGGCTTTCATTTTTTTTCTCTTGTACATTATTATCTCTGTGCTAGGATAGCATGATCTTTATTGGCTACAATGAGCAGAAACAAATCACAAAATGTAGGATCAAAGGGAGGTTAATATTCCAAGATCCTCCCTCAAGACAGGAGAAACTTATGAAAGGACTACATCTAGTTTATGAAATTCACAGAAGTATAAAGAAATTCAGGAAAGCTTCTACTTTCTCCCTTTATTTTATCCCCTCTTGGGCTTGTCTGGGCTAGAAGACAGATTATGCACTGGAGATCTAACATGGGTTGACTCAAGTGAGAAATATATATGCACTAGAAAGAGGCCTCATAACTCTTTCTCTAGCTGCAGGACACCCTAACCCTACTGGAGAAAATGCAGATGAACAACAGCTAGTGGAAATTAATATTGCTTTGCTTCTGCTTTGAAGCATTTCTCATCACCTTGACCTGCGTTCATTAAAGGTGGGTTTATGAAGGCAGGGGGGGTGCTGATCAGCAGCTTCTTCCTGTGAAATAATTTCACTGTCAATTATTTCTAAAGGGATCAGTGGCTCAAAATAAGATTTGACAGGTAAAGGACACTAAGGCCTGTTGTAGTCTTTTTGGTGATCTCATAAAACGAATGCTGCAGGACTGAATTCCTTGTATTTGGAAACACAGTCAACTAGAGACCCTGAAATCCTCAAAATTTCCATGATGAAAACAGAAAAAAAATGTAATGCAGTAATAAATTTTTAGAAATGGAAAATCACAAACTATTTGGAAAGTCAGACTTGTATTGCTCCAAAACATCTGTCTGTGTCGTGGGGGGAAAAGTGTGAGTGAATGCTGTGCACACTGGAGAGCCATCAGTAAACCAGGGATACAACACATTTGAAATCCATGCTGGTCAGGTAAAATGATAATTCTTGTTTTTATAAAGAGAGTACATAAATTAGTTTATTTACATTTAAAAGCATATACTCATGACAGAACATTTATCCACAGGGTCTGCAGCTTTGCATGTTTACCATCACAATGCAGAGCAATGCATGCCTTACAAAGGTTTGATACTGATTGTCCTTTGAATTTAGACATAAATGCCCATAGATGTATTCCCATATATTTGATTCTACTTTCATTAAGCTGTCTCAAAAAACTGCAGCCTGGTGCTACACGGGCAGACTCACAGTGTGCCACTGCTCTCCTCCATAGAAACTCAGAGACCAGCTCAGGAGGGCTCAGACCGCGTTTGTCCTGCAGCCCTCTGTAGCTTTCTTCTCAGTGAGTTTCTCAGTGAGGACAAACAGCTGGACCTTCATCTAAACACATCAGCAGATAATAATCAACTACATCTTTAGCACAATCAGCTGTCTTGTGTGTTGGGAGACAACTTGAGTGCAATCTTAAGATGCAAAAGTTTATTAAAGTTGACAGGACCTCATCATTTATGTACTTGTATGTTTAGGTGAATACGTAGCGGATCACACTCCTGTTGCTTTGCTTGTTGAGACTGCAGTCCCCTGACATGCGAGGGCACAGCAGCTGGCACAGCCCTTCCACCATAACAGGAAAAATGGAAATAAGCCACAGGCAGTCAGCACTCCAGATGGAAAGGGTCACTAGTGGTAAGAATCAATAGTGTTAATGGTATGTCACTCTTACTAAAGCTAGCAAGAAGAAAAATGGAAACATTTATCCCTTTTAAAATATACTTTTTACTAAACTGTATTCTATTTTTCGGGAAAGCTGAGTTCAAAACCTATTGATCCCAGCAGCCTTTGCATTGAAACACAAATAAAGTATGAACAAAAAATCTAAATGTAAACCATTCAAAGTGTATGACATATGCGTGTACAAGTATCCTATCACAGATGTAAGCATGCATAATACCAAACAGTATATAGCTCAGAAGGGAATGCAAAAAAGTAGTAATTATATTAGAGTTAGGTGTTTTGAGAAATGTTTTACCCCTTGCACAAGAAAGCATGATTTTTTGTATAATTTCTTTCAAATTTCTTTACTGTTAAAAATGACATACATCTATCACTGATTATTCTGCTGAAAGGTCAGAAAAATAATACCAGAATTTCTCAGAACATTGGTTACAGTTAAGGAAAAAAGGGAGAAAAAGCCTGATTCATCCACTATTACCTAAAGAAAGAATAGATCATCATGACCAAGCAAGCTCCTAACTGTTACGGTTGCAGCCTTGGTGCTCATCCCTAAGGATCTGCACTGGCTGTTCAATCCACACGTCTCCCTCTCCCTTGACTGTGATCAAAGTTGCACCAAAACATGACCTTTGCAATCAGCTTCACAAAAGAAAAAGAGGAAAAAGGTGCTTTCAAATAATTGACCATGTCCAAAAGCGCATTGCAACAACATCTTGTCTCTGGTACACCCACACTTTCTTTCTCTCGTTTCTTTTTTTC